>CM061920.1:123969422-124285553 GCA_031002005.1 Vandiemenella viatica
ACATGCTCTATGGGATTCAAATCAGGAGAGCGAGCAGGCCGCACCATGCTTGCAATATCTTCAGTTTCGAAGAAAACATCAACCACCCGTGCTCTATGAGGTCGAGCATTATCATCCGTCAATTCGAAGTCTGGGCTCACGGCATCTCGAAACAACAGCACATAAAGTCGTAAGATTTCGTCACGATACATGACAACAGTTAAACCTTGCCAATTCACCCGTACATTTTCATGAATAGGTACTCGAGTGGTCAATATAAACCCTGCCCACCATTGGAGATACTCCTCGATATCGGTCTCTTTCCACTGTTTGGGTCCCAAAATCACTCTTCAGACCAAATCGGGACTCATCTGCGAAAAGAACAATGGCCCACTGTTCGGCCGTCCAGTTGACATGTTGTCGATTCCACTCTAGACGTTCCCTTACGTGAAGACGCGTCAGGGGTATACATACAGCATGTCTCCGACAGTAAAGACCACTCTGCCGAACCCTTCTGTACACTGTTTGCCGCGATACAACTGTTCTAGTGGATGCTGCGAGGTCAGATGCCAGATGTCGTTCAGTACTACGGTGGTACTATCGTGCCCTTACAGCCAAATAACGGTCTTCTGGTTGTGATGTCACACGTGGTCGGCCCTGCCTTGGTCTTCAGGATACAGTTTCGGTCTCTATAAACTGTCGCCACATCCGAGAAACAACAGAACGATTCACATTAAACCAATGGGGCATGTCAGTTTGAGACTGTCCTGCTTCCATTCTTCCTATAGCCCTCCACCGCAGAGTCTGGCACGCGTCTTCTCTGTGCCATACTGCACCATCTGTGAATATACACAGCGATTGTGGATGTGGGACTACCCAGCAAACACTGCACCGTTTGATAGGTGTCCTGATGTCACGATCCCGTGCAGAACACGATTGTACGAACATTTGTTGACAGTTTGTATGATTAAATCGTAAATTAGACACAGGACGGAGTAATAGCGGTTTGTTGCTTTAATTTTGGACACATTTATTTACATGCCTTATGCTGTGACCTGGTAGCGTAGGTGAGTGTATACAATAGTTTCATTTCTTGATAAAACAAAGATCTTGCGAATAGCAGGCACGTTCGAAATATAGCAAAGTACAAGGTGAGCATGCAGCTTGTGATCTTCTCTTAGCCTAAACTAACTGGAATATTGATACGTTTGCCTTACTAGATTCACCTCCGTATTACTCGAGACTTCCCTGTCTCAGTCCCGTCTCTAAAGACCTCGCCGTTAGAGAGACGTAAAGCAGATAAACACAAAAAAACCTATCTCAGTAGAGCCCACCTGCTTATAAGTCGGATGACATCTTCCTCGTTGTTTGCGGCCATCGCCCTGACGTCACTCCAGCGGTCGACGCCCGCGGTGTTAGCGTCGGTGTGTGTTGAGAGACTTGAAAATAGAGAGCTGTCCAGAGAGTATATACTCCATGTCTCCGCTGTTAGAAAGGGGCGAGGCCCCTACAATGGCGTACTGTGTTACGTCAGTTTACCTGCTTACAGTATTCTTAGCGCCTGGTAACCTGGCGAATAGTCATGGATACTGACTTAAGAAATACATAGTTTTTAGGCAGGTGGTGCACCCAGATCACCACAGCACCATTCGTTAACTTCTTAATACCTTCACTTTTATGTGCTTCTGGACAGTATTATCATCAATAAAAGTATCACGGGAGTCCAGCCGGATGGTGTCATAAAACGACGACGTTTCGACAACCTGCTCTGTTGTCTTCATCAGGTCTATTTTAGATGTTTCTTCTCGAAATTTCGTGAAAGACCACGTTGTTAAAAAGGGACGTTAAACTGTTACAAAAAAAAAAAAAAAAAAAAAAAAATTCAGCTAAATAAAATTCTTCTTCAATATCTATATTCTTAAATTTTCACCGTCGAGTCTGATCTTCTGATAAATTTTATTAGACAACAAAAATACAATTGCTCTGATTCGCGCGAAAACTGAGATAAATCACTTCTTCGGCGACTTCGTTCGCAAGAATACGCTTGCACTGTAACCACTTCTTCGTGCTTCACTGCAATGCGAAGGCACTTCGCATACGTATACATTAAAATGAATAGAAAAATACTGTTTACGTTTGATTTACAAAATCCTAAACGTTCTCCTCCTTCACCCCCCGCTCCCCCTTACTTACTTTCTGTCAACATTGTTCTTTCAAACCCACAGTTTTTACCCTGATTTTGATAGTACACGTATAGTGCAAAACGAGACGGTATGGTAGCTCAGCTCTTAAGGCGCTTACTTACGTCGCGGGTTCAAATCCCGTGGTGAGCAGGAATTTTTAGGAGTTGTATTTGATTATATGAGCTACGCCAGGACGTTCCGTGGTTCTGATTCCACGTTAAACTGTACTTCCCTGAGGAAAGGAATTGGCTTTCCTGTCTCTGACACAATTGCTTGGTACTGTTCATCTCTTTAGAGAAGATTCGACCAACCTTCGGGTTGTGGACTAGATTAAATTTTTAGTTCTTGAAGTGATAACTTCTTTAGGGGCGTTGGGCGATTTTTGAAGTGAAAACTTCTATAGTTGTGCTGTATAGCTGGGGTAAGTCTGTGAATGCGTGTCACCGACATGCTATGACGTGTTGCGCGTATGGTACAGACTTTGGAGGAGCTTTTTTAAATACACAGTTTTTATCCGTTTTTGATACTTTAAAACAAATAGAAAAATAGTTTACATTTATTTATTTTTTTTTTTTTTATTTTTTTTTTTTACAAAAACATAAACCGTGTTCTTAATATCTGTCATCGTTGTTCGTACAAACTCACAGTTTTTAATCCGATTTTGATAGTAGTTAGCACACACTACAAAACAAGGTGGGGTGGTAGCTCAGCGTTTAAAGCGCTTAGTTCCTCCGGTAGCGGGTTCAAATCCCTCGGTCACCACAAATTTTTAGGAGTTGTATTTGATTGTATGAGTTACGCCGAGATCTTCCGTGGCTCGGGTTCCCGGTTCCACGTTAAACTGTAGGTCCTCTGTACCTGCAAGGACTACGGGATTAGGTTAAGGCGGCTAAGACAGGGCCGGAATACGCAGCCCTGTCACCAGTTCCTCACAACCACACGGAATTATAATTATTTAGTACATCTGTAGCTATAACTATGACGTGTTGCGCGCATGATATTGATAGCTTCAAATCACTTTCAACTGTACTTTTTTTTTCTCTCCATGCAGTGTGATTCGTCAACTCTAAAATTTCATTTGCGATTTAATAATTCGTCGTATTTTGTTCCATATGCGTAACGTTTCTTTACGAGTTTTTATCATTTCACTTTTCAGTCTATCTGAGTGTTTTTCAGTTGAATTACTTTCAGCCTTATATTTTAAATCACGGCCTGAATTTCTTTTTGACATATCCTTTTCGTTTGCTCCCTTTAAATTTATTTGTGATGTTACTTTGTTGCTCCCTTATATTCTCGAATTTGAATCTGCACTCCATGCTATCAGCAAAGGAAGGAACGAGTCTGTAGCAGCTGTTTGTTTTGTACGGGTCTGGTTTCGCAGTCTCTGTTTTGATGTAGACCAACTGATATCTAGATGTAAATCTTGAACGTTTCCAAGTTTGTGTTCTTCTTGTATGATTCTTAAACCACGTATTGCTCTCATTAATATTGATTTTTTTCAAAGAATTCTAACAGGTATATTTACTGGCTCATTTTTTTCTCCTACATGAAATTTCCGACAGTTTTTCCTCTTCCTCTTTCTCTTACTGCCGTATCCGTATCACCCATGATATTAGATTTTTTTCATCCTTCACATATTGTACTCATATATATTTTGTACATTTCCCTCCCCCTCCTCCCAAAATCCTATCACCCCGTTAGATTTTTAGCGATTATTAAAACAGGAAAATGGCGAGTTACAATAAAAGATTAGCAACAAAATTATATTGATGAGGATGCAAATTAAGCCCAAGTTAAAGAATACAATCATGAAATAGGAAAATATATGGCAGAAATGAAGAGCTGATTAATAATATGAAAGCTGTCAAAAATATAATAATAATGGGTGATTGGACTGCTTCAAATATTGACGAAAGTAATTAATATTTCGATCTTATAACGAAAAGAAATGTACTAAGATTATAGAATTTTGATTTTTTTTTTCAAAATTTTAATCCAATTGTGGCAGACGCACTGTTAAAAGAGCGTACATAGACAGCCGAGATCAAGTCTAAAATATCAAGATAATAAAATATTTCGACGCCTGTGTAAGAATCAGGTTCCTATAAGAAAAAGAAAGATCCACGAAAGACAAGCATCCAATTTAAAAGTGATGAAGCGCGGTTGTAGTCTATCCCAATAAAAATTCTACTTATGTGTTGTTGAAACAAGTGAAAGAGATATTTGAATGTGGAATAAGAGTTAAAGGAAAAACAATCAGTACGGCGATAATTCGTCAATGTATCGTCCTATTAGCAGAAATTATTGGGGTGGAAAACGTTATAAAAGGCATGGAAACAATATTAGTAGTATAAAAGTATAAATGGTATCAGATAAGGTATGAGGCGCGATAGAATCAGCATTTGTAAAAAGATCCTGCATCCGGGAAATCTTTTTGTTTCGGTATTGACTTACGACTTTGAAAGAAATTTAAAAGACTGTACGAATGGAGGACAGTATTTGGATTGGAGAATGTCTGGAAGAAGGGAAATTGTTGTATATGAAATGAACAAATACCGTACGATCTAAAAATATTCTGGAAATAATGGGCGAGAAAATAAGTTTGAGGAAAAAAAAATTACAGAAAGAAGAGAAAGGATAGTGGGCCAAATTTTAAGTCATGAGGGATTAATTTGTTTGTGAAGGAAACAGGTGAAAGGCAAAACTGTAGGGGACACAAAGATTGAGGCAGGTGACTGAGTATTTATGTTGTATTGGGTTTTCTTTGGTGGAAAGATTAACTCAAATTAGGAAATGATGGAGAACTGCAACTTCAAATTAATTAAGGAAAAGTAATATGGACTACGTTGCTTTATATGTGACGGGTCTATAAGTTACTAATATGTGCAAAAGAATTGAAACAATTAACTTCATTTGAAAAATGTTTTGTAGCTGGTCTTTTAATGCCTGTTTTTCGGTGGCACATGTATCAATATTGTCTTTATATGTTCCTTAGAGTCGATCAGTCTATGCTCCTGTGCATTCATTACCTAGAATAGGGACAACAGTTTTCAGGATTCAAGACAGAAAACAGATAAGTATTAACACTTACAACTCATGGTGTTTTTCACAAGCCGTGTTTCTCTTTCCTGCGCTGTTTGAATACTATGATCTCCACAAGAGCCAGGATCTGTCATCTTGTACTGCTTGTTTGTCGTAACTCTCTCGTCAGCTGCTTAAAGAACAGCTTGACGTCGTCAAGGCTACTTTAAAGATTTGAGATCAGAAGACCAAGAAGTCTTTGACGTAGTAACAAGTGGTTCTGAATATATTCATCATGTATTTGTACAAACATTTAAATGATCTGCACATTCTACATGAGTACATCACTGACGATATGAAGACTTCATTCTGAAGTAACCATGAAGTCTTCACATTATATATATATTTATTTATTTATTTAAACGCCAATCGGCTTTGTACATATTGAAATAAAATTTATCATCAACATACAAGCTACAAAATGAATAAGTGATTCACAAAAGTCTTTTAATGTTGTAGATCAGTCCAGTATAAGAACCTCCAAAGAAGTTGACGTTGGTTGCATATAGGTTAACCAGGTTTACTATCCTATGGTACGGCCCAGAAGCAACATAATTTTTGTTGGGTTTCACAGCATCCAGCAGTCGTCTTGTTCGTAGGCCTACCCTAGAGCAATTAAATTGGAATTGTTCGAGTATATCTGGTGAATCAATAAGTCCATTGATGACTTTGTAAAAGAAGCATAGGTCAGTCAACTGCCTCTGACTTTGCAAGCTGTTAATCTTATAATGTTGATATACATCACACACATCTTCCATGTTTTCACGATGAAAATAGTGTAACAGAAACTTACAAAACTTGCGTTGAACTTTTTCGACACGGCTGATTTGCTGGTCTGTAAAGGGTGACCATACAATACTACCATAATCAAGTAACGGTTTGACATAGGCAGAGAAAAGTCGAAACAATGTATTAACGTTTTTGAATTCTTTACCAGCTCTACATATGAAACCCAGGACACGAAATGCTCGCTGAGTTATGTAATTAATGTGCTCTGAGAAGGTAAGCCTGTCATCGATTATCACTCCCAAGTCTTTAACTGAATTGACTGTTCCCACGTTTTGACCACATATAGAGTAATTAACAGGTAGCTGGTTGAGACGTCGAGAAAACACCATGACAGCACATTTTCTATATTAAGGTGTAACTTATTTAACTGACACCATACCTCTAACTCGGAGATATCTTGTTGCAATATATCAATGTCATGAGCACTGTAAATAGCTCTGAAGATCTTCATATCATCAGCATAGAGCAAATAATCAGACATAAACTTTTCACCAATGTCATTTATGAAGATGCTGAATAGAATAGGTCCTAGATGGGAACCTTGTGGCACACCAGACATAACAGTGTACTCATTCGACAAATGGCCATTAATTCGCACTTGTAGATGTCTGTCAGATAAGTACGAGCGAAGCCAATCCAAGGCCTTGGATCTTATACCATAACGACTTAATTTATTTATCAGAATATCATGGTTCACCATGTCAAAGGCCTTGGTAAAGTCAGTATATATAGAGTGCACATCCTGACCTTTGTTCAGAGCATTAAGTATAAAGTTAACATACAGGTAGATATATATATATATATATATATATATAAGCTCTCAGCTGATTTGACGCATTCCTCCATCCCTTCCTATCTTACGCTAATCTCTTCATCTTAACACATCCAATACATCCTACATCTGCTTCATTTATTCTAATCTTTGTCTACCTCTACAGTTCTTTCCTTCGCCTGTTCCCTCTACTAAAATTTAACCAATCCTGCACGTCTTAAAATGTGACTCACCATCCTGTCTCTTCTTTCTCTAAGACTCTTCCAAAAGCTTCTTTCCTCACCTATTATTTCCAAATACGTTCATTTCGTACTCTATCTGTCCACTTAATTTTCATCATCTTTCTATAACACCACATTTCAAATACTTCAATTTCCCTTTTTCTGGTATTCATAAAGTCCACGCTTCGCTACGATAAAGTGCAGTGCTCCACACTGTGACACAACAGAAATATTTTTTACAAGAAAATTATATTTCATTCCTTGAGCGTGGGCAAAAATCGATAATATTTACTCTTAAAGAAAATAATAATACAGTGTAGGTTGCTATGGAGATGGATCAAGAGATTGAGGCTAACGGCATAGAGGCATAGATCGCTTGCTTAGAATAGTCATTGCCGAAAGAACCTTGCATCTTCGGATATTACGTAATTTCAATGAAGTTCCTAGAGGAGTAGAGGAAGTACAATAATAAACTCTTAAAATTGTTTGAAACAAAAGGACTGAATTTTTTAATAATTATAACGATTCACAAACCAAACGGTTATGCGACAACACATTGAGTTTTAAAACGTTCTTTCTGAATCTTAGATCAATATTTGAAACTAGAAGATTTCTCTTTATCGTTAAAGCTCTCTTCGCTAGTGGTGTTTTGCTCTTAACATTATTCCTTCTTCGGCCATTAGTTCTAACTTTACTTCCTAAGTAACATAATTCATTTACTTCATCTATCGCATCTAATCCTATTATTATATTTAATCCACTATTACTGCTATCATTTCTACTACATTTCAACACTTTTATGTTGCTTTGGTTTATATTTAGTCCAAAATCTTCCTTCAGTATTTTATTCATGATATTCAGTATCTTCTCCATATCCTTAGTCTGTTCTGCTAACTGGACAATGTCATCAGCAAATCGTAGCATACTGATTTTTTCTCCCTGAACACTTATGCCACATTCAAATTTTTTTACTTAACATCATCAAAAGTTTTTTCTAGATCAACAAACGCCATAAAAGTATCTTTATTTTTCTTGATCCGCCCTTCCAATATTTACCTTAAATCCAGGCTTGCTTCCCGTTTACCGCAGTTTTTCCTAAATTCAAACTGATCTTCACCTACTATTTCTTCTACTGACCTTTCTATTCTTCTGTATATTTTCCTGATCAGTGATTTTCAAGCTTGTGATGTTAGATTTATGGTACGATAATTCTTACATTTGTCAGCTTGTGCTTTCTTTGGGAGTGTGAATATGAAACTTTTATTAAAATCTCTTGGAAACTCTCCTGTTTCGTGACTGTTTGGTATCAGTTTGAATAATCTTTGGATTCCTTTTTCTCCTAGCGATTTCAGAAGTCTCGCAGGAATCTCTTAAGTTCCAACTACAATCTTATTTTATTCCAGATCTTTGGAAGCTCTGTAAAATTCTGTTCTTAAAACAGGAACTCCTAGGCCAGGGATGGCGAACCTTTACTGGTCAACGTGCCATTTTTTCTAAAGAAACGTTGAATGAAGCCACGGCGTACCATCAAAAAATCATGACTTAGTGATTAATGGGAAAAGAAATAAAACTAAATAGCTTACTAACACCTTAAACATTTATATTTTTAACCACAATATAATTTTTTATGCTAAGCAATAATAACATCAAAAACTTATGTGTTTGTTTATATATATGAAACTAGCGCGACTTCTGTTGTTGAAAATTGATGCCAAATAACTTATATTGGTTTCATTCTTTGTTACTTTTAGCAGAATGTAAGCTGAATTGGAGTAATCTGAAACACCGTTTCGAAACGAGTCTTTAAAGAAAATTTTTTAAGGAATTGGATTACAAAACTTTGGTCAGACCATTCCTTGAATATAGTGGTGTAGTATGAGACCCACATATTGGCTTCAAATACAGGAGTTGGAGAGGGTGCAAAGAAAGGCTGCTAGATTTACCCCTGAATAATACCGCAGAACGCAGTCAGTAACCGACTTGGTAAAAGAGCTCGAATGGAATTATTTGGAAGACAGGAGGAGGGTGAAAAGAATCATGGTAATGTAAAAGGCGTATATTTGTGATGAGGCGTGGAAATAATTGGTGTAAGAATTAAAGGTGCATGGAAGAGAAAATATGACCATGACCACAAACTGGCACTCAATTTCAGGAACAAGGGTGTGGGAGGATTTTCTTTTGTAAGTAATTTACCAGGTATTGGAATAAGTTACAAAGAGAATTGATTAATAATTTGCCAAAAACGTTGAAATAATTTGAAGTTGAAGTACGTAGACGGAAAAAGTAGTTGGGTACAGGAAAGGGGGGAAAATGAGTGTGTATGCATAATCGGTAAAAGAAGACAACGATTAGTGTTCCTCACGTCGCTTGCGCTTGCTCACTCAGTCCGTTCGGTAAAAAATTCGCTGGAAATCAACCTCTTTTGAGCAAACTTTAGTTGTTCGGGCACTGCTAGCTTCGCTCACGATGAACTTTGTTACCATGATCTTAAATTATGTAGACGAAAAAATAAATTACTTAAATGGATTAGGTACCTACTTAATTAATGCCGTGCACAAATTATTTGGTCGCGCGCCATCATCGGCACGCGTGCCATTGGTTCGCCATCTCTGTCCTAGGCCATCAATGTCGAAATTGCCTTTTTTCCCAGTACATTGTTGTGCAAATCATTCCTGTTATACAGTTTCTCAATGTATTCCTTCCATCGGCTAGCTCTGTCTTCTGAGTTAAACGCCGGTTTACCATCAGCAGCTTTAATGTTTATACATCGTTCCTTCATTTCTTCAAAATTTTGTTTGATCTTGTTATAAGCGACATCTACTTTTCCTATTATCATTTCCCTTTCTACTTCTTCGCTCTTTTCTTGCAGCCACATATTTTTTTGTTGCATTTCCTACTTATTTGATTTTCAAAATGGGTATTGCTCTCATTTTGCTTTATTTTGAACATTTTTGTGCCTTCTCCTCTGATCCATCAACTCAAAAATTTCTACTGTGATTCAAGGTTTTCTGGCAGCTTGCACTATCTTTGATTATTTTTCTCTTTAGTGCATTCCATTCGTTCTCAGCTGAACTCCTTTCAGTCTTAAAACCACGTCCGCCATCTCTGAAAATTTTTCTCTCTTATTAAATTGTTTCTATTTGTTCACTTCCAGTGTGTTCCGCTTGTACTGCGTATCTAGGGTGGGGGGAGGGGGAGGCAAACCGGGGCACTTGCCCAGGGCGTCAATTTCAGGACGACGGCAAAATTATATTTGAAAAGCGGCAATTTATGTGATCGAAGGGGTGGAAATCTCACAGTTTTTCTCTGGTTTGGAAAATTCCTAAATCCGCCATTGTGCAAATAATTTTCTAGCATTAGTCATCTCCGTCACAAAGGTTTGTTAACTTCATGTGGTATTGTAGACCCTGCCATTTCGACTATTAGTCTAGTTACTTTGGTGTAATAGGCATAAAGCTTCTTTTTGCTTGTGAAGCGCATTACCTTGCAATGCAAAAAATTTGTCATAATTCAAAACTTCCTAAAGAAAGTCAAGATCGGTTTATTTAAATAAATTACGATTAAAAGTTTTTACTTCCTTAGGCAATGAAACAAGCAGCGAAAAACCTTACCTTGCTCTTAATTTTTAAGTTATTTCCGTGAATATTTGATATTTTCCCTCAAAATTACGAATTTAAATTACATTTTGTAGAATTTAGTGGAGAGTGAGCTATAGGTCAAAGGCTGTCAATACAGTTCACCAAGGAAGCAATTACATTTAAATATTTATCCCTCATGCACTTTGTTGGTGCCGTGCCCATGGCTTTGATCAACTCGCTTACCTGATTCCTCCTGATGCGATGAATTTAGATGTGTTGGTAAAAATCATAACTGGAAGAAACCTCAGCTTTGCATGCTTTTCCGTAATTCACCTGAGGAGGCTATCATGACTTGATACCGTTGAGTGTACGTGTATTGATGTTTGGGGGTGAACAGAAGAGTGTTGGTGGAACTGTTAATTGTAGCTCACTGTGAACTGTTTCAACCCTTCAACTCGTAAAGGAAATAGAGTCGACGTCATATTGTGGCAAAATTTAAACAATTCTCATATTTTTAGTAATTTTTGCGAATTTTATTAATTTTCATGATTTATCCAAAACTTTTCGATTCCTATCAAGTTTCACAATTTTTATAAAATACATTCATTTTCTCAATTTTTACACAACTTTTATATTTATTAACTGTATGTACTTACAAGAATCATTTTTCAATTTACTTTGTTGTAGTCAAATAATGGTGTTACATACAGAACGTTTGAGTTGGTTGGATCCTTTCGATAGGAGAGGGAAAAAGTGATGGTGTGTGTGTATATGTGGGTATCTCCTGAAGTTTGGATGCTTGCGAGTTAGTGAGTGCTGGTTGTGTGCGTTTTTCTGCTAAGGGTTATAAGAAGATTTTTTGTGGGTGGCAATGTCTGTGTGGTGTCCTTGAGTCTTCTTGATGTATTAAGAATATTTTCAAAGCTGATCTGACAAAACTAGAAAGTCCAAAATAAAACCGAGGGTGGTGGTGTAACGGTTATCGTTCTGGCCTCGCATTCAGGAGGACGCAGGTTCGAATCCCCGTCCGAGCATCCAGAATTGGTGTTTCCATGGTTTCCCAAATCACTCCAGGCAAATACCGGGATGCTTCCTTCAAAAGGCCATGGTCAAATTCCTTCCCATTCCTAACCGCCATCCTTTCCCGTCTCTAAAGACCTCGCTATTTAAAGACGTTAAGCAGTTAAAAAAATACAAAATAAAAATCTCACAAAAAATAATTAAAAGGTGAAAAAGTTTAGGCTATTCAATAAATGAACGTTGATTCGCATTTATTCTCGATTCGTTGCATTCAGAATCAACACTAGCTAAACAATTTCACATGACCAAGGTTAAAGTGTTACCAGACGAAGTACTATTGTATCAGAAAGAAAAGAGGGTAATTTTGTAATTAATTTCGATCGTAGAGAAACAATGATACTAGGACAGAATTTTGTGGAAAATAGAAGCTATTCACACCAAGCACTATTAAAAATTCATAAAAAGGAGTATCCACTTACCAACGTACACATTATACATGTGCCGGTAGATATTAAATAGTTAACAGTATTGCTCAACAGAGATCCAGAAACAAAATTCGACATTATAATGTACACCCGAGAACAGATGCACTCTGTCCACCATCTGACAGTTATGGAGTGTGCAAATTCATGTGAAACAAAAATTTTCAAAAAACTATAAACGCGCATTGGGGCAAATGAAGATGATCAAACGATACTGAAGAGCAAAGTAATAGGTGAATAAAATTGCGGCATAAAGAAAGAAACCGACCAAAAATCTAAGAAGACACAAGAAATGTTAGAATTGATCGATAAAAGGAAAAGAGGGATGAAAGAAGGTCAACGTGAAGCAGAATTTTTAGAAATCAGATAAACAGGAAATACAAGAAAACTTTAAAGAAAACCGGCTGCGACAAAAGTATTGAAGTAAAGTAAATTCGAGTGGTTTCACGATTTGGTGTCAGAGTTTCTATTGACCGGGCAATCCGCCTCTGTTATGGTTGGACCTACAGCTTAGCGTGTAATCCGAACCACTAAGCGTCCTATCCAATTCATATGAACAAAACAACTATAAAAGCAAGCTCCTGATTAACTGATCCACCAAACCGCTAACGGAAACTACTTAGGAATAGACAAGCAAATGTTAGTAGGTAGAGGAGCATCAAAGGAAACCCAAAAAGAATTTTCGGAAATGAACAAAAGATTTATAAACATTGTTGGAAAGAAACTTCTTTCAAGTGCAGAGGAAAGCGTTGGCCTGTCGATGTAATTAATAAACACAAAACTGTAGTACAAGGACAGTTTTGACAGCTGGTTGTTGAGATGAGAGGGCAATGTTGATACTGATGTGGAAGATCAGAATTTAATTAAATGATTTGAAAAGTCTCTAAAAGATTTTAACCCAGACAGAGCAGTAATAATTTACGTGATTATAACACAAGTGCAATAATTTTATCCGCTTTGCAATTCCGGCGAATGTATAAGTTGACAAATATGAAAATTATTGTTCAATAAATTCTTCATCTAATGCCTGATCAATACTAATTAGGAATATACTTTCTATATAAAAATAGAGAGGAGAGTGCTGCTACATGAAGATCAGTTTATGAAAAGCTGGTGGTACAAAGTAAGCAAGCCTAGTCTCATAATAGAAATTAGAAAGTCTAATAAGGAAAAATGAATTACGACCATAAATTTATAACTTGAAAAAAGATGCAACTAATTTGAAATCGGACAAGAACTTAAAATTTTGAAGATGTTCGGTTTAAAATATTTAGTCTCTACCTATCACAATTAGGCGTCAAAAATAAAAGAATACATTTACGAGAAACAAATACTAAGTGAACGAGTCTGTTGCGTTAGCAGTAGTGCTTGTGTCTGGCATGTGGGAGAGCGCGGGTTGAAATCCCTGTTCAAATATCCAGATTTTGGTATTCGATGATTTACCGAAATCGCGCCACCCGAATACGGGAATAGTTCCTCCAAAATGCCATGACCGAATTCCTTCCCGTTCCTTGCCCTCAGTCTGAGATGAAATGAGGCGCCACTATGCTCAAAACATAAATACACAAAAAAGACCCAATGAAGAAAATGCAGCCATAGTGAACATATACAAAACATAAAAAGCATATAAAACGTAATGAATAAAAATAGTTGCTACGGTTGTAAGCTTGATAAATAGATAAAAATCACAGACAAAAAACGACGAAGAATACCCGTAACAAGGTAAATATCCAGATACAGTGAACACACATAGAGCGTTAAACAAATTAAACATAATCAAAAAGTTACCTACGTTTTTACTTTTAATAGCCTAACCTCACGTAACGTTAAGACTGCTGCCCAATGTATATGTGAAGACTGCCAAGCAGCTACAGTAGTGATTGATAAATGGCAGCGCCGGGTAGGACTTCATTGAATCAAGTACAATTTTATATCATGTTTTCAGCCTAAAGTTTGCCATAAATAAATTGAAATTCTACGAAAACAAACGCAATGAAAGCAAACAGGCTAAAATACGTCTAATAACTGCGTCGGCTCGCATCGGCTCACTTCGGGCGTCATCGGCCCAATGTAGCGGAGCTCCAGCCAATAGCTATCTGGCGGATAGAGTGAACCAACGAAATTATATATTAGAAAAGCCCACACACATCATGCAGAAATTTCTTTAGAAACATACTGTCTTTTGTATCAGAAAATCGGAAACGATTGAGTCTAAATGCTGTATAACATGTATAAAGATTTCAAATCATTGTCGGTTGTTCAGAAAAGTGTTCTCTAAAGCATCTTTATTCATTTTCCTACCACAGAAAATATAATGTTATCTATGAAAATCTGACAACTTTAAATCCAACTGAAAGAGTTATTGCTTCAAAATCTATTTTAATGTTTGATAGAATACTCTTCGTAACTAAAAAAATTAAAATAAACGGAGAAAGTAAATATTGTTTGGGTTAAGGAAGTGGATGATGTACTGTACTAATAACCAGTGTGAGGTGAACAATATTTTTTCATGGAATTGTGAACAAAGTAGCAAAGGAGAGTTCCTGAAGATTGCATATATAGTTAACCAACTTGGTATATTTTTTATGTGTATTCAACACTATAAATTCATTACTCTTGTGTGATGTTAAGTAATTAACCGGTAATCAGTAGTTAGTACTGATTTATTAAGAATTACATGTGCTGTTGCGCATTCCCGAGACTATTCTCACATGGGATTGATCGTACATGTAATAACTGTATTAGTTTTTCTGTTGGTAGATCTGGACGTATCGAGAGATTCACTAAGGACGAGATTTTCCCGGCATGCTAATGCGATGTAGCCTTCACAGGTTTGAAGCAGGATGGAGCTATCAAAACGAAAGTTTCGACGATGTGATCTGTCATCTTCATCAGGTATATATCTGCTGTTCGAGAACACAAGAGGACGTCGTCGAAATGTGTTTTATAGCACCATCTAACTGCATCATATGATAAGGGACGGGAATTTGCGAACAGTGTAAACTTTGTTTGATATTAATACATTTGTGAAACGTGTGAAGCGAAGGACATATCAGAATCTGATTATACGATTACGTAAAGCCACCTATAGCTATATAAATCGTAATCAGAATGGAAAGTACTACAGTAAACAAAACTCTGAATTAAATAACCAATGCATACATCATTGTTGATAATTTGCGGCCGTAAACATTAGGGAACTTAATAACTGATTCCATCGCAGTCCTATTAAATATAGTTTTAATCAGCTCAAGGGTACAGCTCCTTTGGATCTGTAATAATTTGCGTGACAGGTAAACATTAGCCGCTGCATGTTTTATTAAGCGTTTTGATGAATGTATGGCAAGGTGAGATTGAGGGTACGCGTTTGTTTATTCAGGAATCGGGTATTGTGTGTGAGGAGAAGTTGGCGGGTGCGCGGTGGAGGGCAGCGCCGCGGCGTGGGGGCGCATGCGCGGGCCGCGGCCGGCGCGCCCGGGGAGGGCCGCCAGTCGCAGCCATGGCGGTGCGGCGCCCGGTTGCTCTGTTGCTGCTGCTGCTGCAGCTGGCGGCAGCCGCAGGCGGCCTGTCTTGGACGGTACGCCACGAGCAGCAGCCACCGCAGGCCGCCGCCGCAGAGGCACTCACCGTGTCCAGTCCCTCGTCCCTGGTGGCAGACGTACCCACGCCGGGTCTCGCTCCAGTGGCCACCACCGTCGCCAACGATGTCGCCTCCACGGCGGAGCCCGCCCAAGAAACAACCACACACCAGCCGTATCCCGTCGCCACCGTGGAGTTCGGCAGGGTCCAGACGCCGTTCATCATCGGCCTGTGGATATTTTGCGCCAGCGTCGCCAAGATCGGTGAGTCTAAACTACCACCAGCTTTATGCTCCTTTTTACCTATCACATACGCTTCTCATAAATAAAGACTCAGTATTTATACCAAAACGATGGCTCGTAGCACCACATTTGGTAACCTACAGTTTTACTCTTTGTTGTGGACGTGTGTGAATGGAATCAGCTGTTCGTATCCGTATTACCCCTCAACCTATCTGGAGCCGGGATGCTTTACGGGGCAAGAATCAAAGATTCGTGTTTGAATACTAAGGATCAAGGTCAGTTGATGGGAATGGCGAAGCATCTTCTACGCTCATTCGATAGCGAATCATTTATTCAGCCAGCGACAGACGTTGCGTCTGCGTGCCTTACCGGCGCGCTAAATCCACACCGGATGCGCTATCTTTTCGCGTTCTGTGCGTCACGAAGAGATTGTTGCGACTATTCTTTGATTCTTTTATAATATTGGAATTGTAGCATGAGAACATCAAAACTCGGATATGTGAACAATACTCAATATAAACACAAATAAAAAGAATTATAACTTATTTGGGTATTTGTGTATTTGTAATAAATCGTAAAAAACTTCAGTGAAAAGTATGGAAACTGTTTTTAATATTTTCCATCGTGTTTTGATTGTTATCTTATGTGCTCGACTACTTACGCGATGCGTCTTCATTAACAGCTGATTCGTTGGACGCTGTACAACGGCAGGCACAAGGCAGCTGATAAAACCGTAGGTCAGGTCGCTTTGCAGACGACGCGTTTAGCAAAGAAATGCTTTAATTCTCGGTGGCTGTTTTGTATCAGAAATCAGCTGAATTGGATGAAAGTTGGCTTTGCGTTTAATTAATAAGCAAAACTTATGTACTCACAAGAATTATTACTATCATCAGTACCTGGATATTTATACTATAGAATTGTAACTTTTTACTATTGATGCTTGCGACCTAACAACATTTCTTCATCTTCCATAACACAATAGAGTCATAAAATAAAATATGAAACAAGTTAATCTTTGCAGTGCATATCACCCATTTCTTACACTTCCTCCCACTTGCTACAAAATGACAGTTTTAATCCTATTGGTCTTTCTGTATTATTTCAGCGAAAGATGTAATACAATCTGCAACCAGTATTTTCCTGTTTATGTATTATTTAAAAAAAATATTTTCTTGTATTTTAAATGCTACATTTCCCAAAACTAACAACAAGAAGAAACAGATAACCTTTATAAATGAAGGAATGGAGGATTTCCCGATTTATAACATGTGTACAAAGTTATCGAGTTTCCGCTGAGGATGGTCTCGGAGACTAACTTCAAAACGTCATCTCTAGATCAAGCGCTCCCCTGCTAGAATAGCACATATTCTAAATGCTATGTTTCCCTGAAAGTGACAATGTTCAAGTTGATTAAATGCAGTGACATACCGTGTTCGGTGGTCATGAAGCAGTTATCTCCATTCATTTAGGTGAGATGACGTCTTCTCATTGTGGAGCCCTGTCCCTTGTTTCATAGAAACTTCCTACGTCTGAATGTGATGCTCCTAACATATGTATAATGTTATGAACATTTTATGATGATGAAGAATTTTTGTCTTAGAGAACGATCTGTAATTGATTTAAATGATGAACACAATATCTTTATCAAAAGTTTACATCCTGCGATATATCGAATTTAGGTTTAATATATTCTTTAGTTTCTATTTCGTACATTTAGACTAACGTTTATTAACACTTACTTTACACTCTGAAATTCTTCAGGCTATCATCTAATTTTATTCAACAAAACATATTTTTCAATAGGAATCAGTCAAATGCTTTTAAATTAACTGATTTGATTGTACAGGGCGATAAAAATGTCCTAATTCTTGAAGAATTTAATTACAAAAGTTTTGCCGTCAGTTGCAATTTCTAATTCAAAAGGGCCTAATGTATATCTGAGTATCCCCTGTCAAGGTTTTTTTTTTTATATATAAATTCAAAATACATCATAAATCATTTGATCATACTGCCATACAAATTGGCTAAGAGTTTTGCAGCATTGGTATTAACAATTGATTACAACATCAAGCATTCTGGAGGACGCGGGTTCGAATCCCCGTCCGGGCATCCAGATTTGGGTTTTCCATGGTTTCCCCAAATCACTTCCAGGCCGGGATGCTTCCTTAAAAAAGGTCATGGCCGATTTCCTTCCTGTTTCTTGTCCCCAGTCCCATCCCGCCTCTAATGACCTTAGCCGTCGACTAGGCGTAAAGCAATAGGTAAAAAAGAAAAAAGTCAAGCCAAATGAGTCGTTTATTCGGGATGATTACATGAACCTTTAACACCCTGCTACAACACCCTTGGCGTAGATACTTTGCGGAAGCTTATGCTAATAGTTGGTGTAAATACAGCTCCAGATATTGTAGATCCATTGATAGCCGAAGCCGCCATTCCAGCTGACCTTACAAATTTTCTACTGCAGGCAAGTCTGGATACTTGGTGCGTCAAAGCAAGGTATAATCAGACTAAGACTTAACCGAGCGGGGCGGTGTAACGGTTAGCGTTCTCGCCTCGCATTCGGGAGGACGGCGGTTCGAATCCCCGTCCGGGCATCCAGATTTGGGTTTTCCATGGTTTCCCCAAATCACTCCAGGCAAATGCCGGGATGCTTCCTTCAAAAGGCCATGGCCGAATTCCTTCCCATTCCATGCCCCCATCCTTTCCCGTCTCTAAAGACCTCGATGTTAAAAAGAGACGTAAAGCAGTTACAAAAAAAAATAACCAGACTAAGGCAAGTTTAGAATCCGGTGCTGTGTGTGCGACGGCATTCGCCTGTTGAAAAATGGCCCCCTAAAGGAAGGGAAGCACACGGTGAATACCTTGAGCGTATCGCTGTGTCATAAATGGTCTCTTGATAACTTTCGGGGAGGATCGAGATCTATAGAAGACTGATCTCACACCATAATGTCCGATCGAAGGTCATTTTTTGGCTGAAGCCGAAACCGATTGTGCGGCTCTTGCGGCCGTAGCCAAAGGTTCAAAACACAGTTTTTTTCATATTTATTCATTAGAATGAAATAAAACAGGTGCTAAGCAAAGGAATTTAGCAAAATTAAATGCTAATTTATTTATTTAGTTGTAATACAGAGAAACAAGAAAATTTAACAGTAATACCCTTAATTAAATTAGAATAATTTGTCTCGGTAGTTAAATTATTAATTAATTATTTAGAGTTTTAGCTTTGGTCAGTGAAACACACATTGTTTTTGTCTTCCGTTAGCTTAAATATAGTAATACTATCTTTTTTGATAACAAAAAATGCAGGTTTCAATCTTCTTACCTAACATATTTTTTATTTTTTTTTTGACTGTTTTGAAGCGATCATCAATCCTTCCCCATCTTGCACTAAGCACTTCATCTCAACACACCCCTTACACTATACTTCCTCAGTTATCTGCTTCATGTATACTAATCACTGTTTTCCTCTACAGTACTTACCTTCGACCATTCTCTCCACTAACAAATTAACGAATCCTCTATGTCTCAAAATATGACCTACCAACAAGTCTTTTATTACTCTAAGCATCTTCCACAAACTTCTTTTCTCACCCATCATTTCCGTACTTTATCTGTCCACTTAATTTTCAACATTCTTCTGTAGCACCACATTTCAAATGCTTCAATTTTATTTCTTCCATGGTATTCCTAAAGACCATGTTTCGCTACCATAAAGTGCTGTGCTCCACACATAGAGTTTTAAAAAGTTTTTTCTAATTCCTATATCAATGTTTGAAACTAAAAGATTTCTCTTTTTCATGTAGGCTCTTTTTGCTAGTGCTATTCTGCTTTTAACATCATTCCTGCTTCGGCCATAGGTCGTAATTTTGCTTCCCGAGTAACAGAATTCACTTACTTTTCCTATTGCATCCGATACTATTTTTATATTTATTCTACTATCATTGGTATCATTTCTGCTACATTTCATCACTTTTGTCTTTCTTTGCTTTATATTTAGTTCAAACTACTTTTTCAGTATTTTGTTTATGCCATTCTCTAACTTCTCAATATCCTCAGCCTGATCTGCTATAAAGAGTTTAATTATTCTAGTTCTAAAAATAAAATATCTTGCAGTCTAAATTAGTCTCATATATTCAATTATCATTTAAAACCAAATCAATAACGATATTTTTAAAGGTGTTTTAGGCATACCTAGATTAATTAAAATATACTAAACGTAATCAAAACAAAAAGTAGACAGCTACTTAAATAAAATAATATTTAATAATTAAAGTCAAAAAGACTGATATTATAAACAAAAGTTTTTTTTAGAGCTCTTCTGTCCTCACCGGCAGAAGTGAACATTTGTTCACTAGTAACACCAGTGTTAGTAGCTGATTAATATTTGATTGCTATCGGTCGTAAATAACTATACGGACTGAAAACCCAATATCGTGAAAAAAATATCAGTGGTCCTCAGCAGCAAAGGTTCTCTTAAATAACAATGTTCTTCAAAGGGGATAGGATAGTCCAATTCAGTCTCAGTCACTATTTCATTTATAACAATATCTTTAATAATTATATCGTGAATCAGGAGCTGCAGAACCAATAGAAACGTTTTTCCTCAGCGCATCGCAGTGTTCATATTTGAAGCATTATCATGAATATCCATATGCATATTTTCTTTTTTATTGTTTTGTGCCGCTCGCCGGTGTCTCGTATCCCCGCACGCGACCTGCGGGCGTGCTGCGCTGGCGCCATTCGTAATACTTCGTTCATTTTCGGCAGCTGTATATAAAACTTCGGCTTCGGCCAAATCTTGGGCTGATTTTGGCCGAAGCCGAATGTGCGGCCGAAGGTGCTAATTTTGGCCGAAAGTGGCCGAAGCCGAAGCCGTAAGCCGAAGCTTCGGTCGGACCCCAAAGAAAATGTATTACACAGACGTCCTTGTGAACAGCTCACGATAAAATTGTAGACGAAGCTGCCTATATTGAGGCTTCTATGGAAGACGGTTTAAGGGAAAGCAAGTCGACTTTTGCAAGTCGCCTTGGAGTAGTGCATTCTGAAACGGGACCCCCTATTAATGCCGATACACATTTCTGGATTATAGAACAAGACACCATTGGTTGAAGACGCACATTTCGGACGAAATAGGGTTCTTCATTGGTTACTCAGAGCATTCGCGCTGAGTACGTGTTTTCTCATTGTTCTATTACTCCCAACATACCCGTGTAGTATGGTCAGAACGGTTCAGGTGGCAGACAGTTTGCTGAGCGAACACCCTGCAACTTCGTAAGCTGTGCACACTTGGGTTGAATGTGCCGTCGGACCCTGCTACCTTAAAAGAAGAGGAGTGGCTAGTGGGCTCACTTTGAAAATTCCGGGTTCCGGAGTCAAATCTCAGTGCGTTCAGAAAGTTTTGTGGCCTTTACTTTACTTTACTCAGATTAAACTGCAACTCCAGGCAACCAAGACTGAGGCGGAATGAGCAGAAAATTGAAGCTTCTTCACTCGGTTGCCAGACTACTCTTCGGGGTCCCAAGGAAAAAAATTCTATAAGTATAATTTTTTTTTACGCTAAAAATTCACCGAATATCCTACATACCTATTCGTTTTAAGGCGTTCACTTACCAGGATTGCAGCGTCCCCTGGTTGCACGTCTATGCGTGTATTGCACGTGAACTGAAATCATTTGTAATATTCCACGTGATGGTGTTTTGAACCATTTTACGTTATAGGCCATCTGTTATGGGTGCACCAAAATTTATTGATATTAATGAAAAAACGAGTTATTACAAGAAAGGCAAAAATAGGACTATATATCAGCTGAAAATAGGAATAGGCTTATAGAGCAGAAGCTCTTGGCAGATACGTTTTAAGTACAATTGTACTAAAATATGAATATTGCTTTTATATTTACTCATCTCAAAGAAACGTACCTTTAAATACATCTAACCGACACTAACCAATCCGTTAATCCGACTGTTATCACTTTTATGACGTATATTCTTTCGAAGTTAGATGAAACCAAATCACATTTCAGGAAAGTTATGACCAACAACAAAAAACTATGTAAAAAGGCCTCAACATTAGCAGAAAAACTAAAATATAATGCGTTTGCAAATTTGAAAGTATCTGGATTAATTTCGAATTAGGTGTAATGATTTAGAGTAATCCTAATAATGCACCATACTCGCGCGTAAACCATTCTTAAATCAGTGGCATAAAAAGACTTTGGAGAATTCAAAAGATAATGAGCTGTTGAAATTCTTCAGGAATAGACTATTTTTTTGCACTTTGTATCTGTGGAAGGTAAAAATTTCAGAAATCCGGTAAGTGCTGCAGCATCAGTAAGGATTCAAACTTCACTGTTATCGAAAATTCCTAAAGATTGAATTTATTTTTCGTTGTATGAAAGACATAGTTAAAATAACTATGTAATTAAAACCGTACTAGTTTGGAACCACGAAACGTGAGTTTATTTCTATGGTCTGCAGACGAAAGTGGAATGTTGACTTCAGAACTTGAATCGAACAAAATACCATCAACAGGAGACATACAAACCTCGATTTTTATAGTTTAAGGTGCAAGAAAGATTAGGAAAAGTTTTCAAAGATTCCTCTGCATAATCGTCCCAGTAGGAACTGCAACTTAGTGAGTTCTGTAGTTAAATAATTTTATAACCTGGAACAAACTTGAATAAGACGCATTTTTATTTGGAAAAATTAGCTTTTTGAATAAATTGGGTTAGTTCCGTAAGTCCATTACCAATAACTGAATATTTGATGATGACTTACGAACTATTGTAGCAATTAATACATTTTTCAGTGTCCCTCCTGCAAATATAAAGAATATCTCCGGATAAAACACAACTGGATCTAACGTCGTGGTAATAACAAGTCGCCGAGAGAAAAGAAAATCGTTTTCTTTTTTTTTTTTTTTTTTTTTTTTTTTTTTTTTTAAATCTGTATCCTCAGAATGCGAGTAAAATACCAAAAGGAACAGGAGAGCGAGTAGCTGGATTTGAACTGGAAATGTACGTATCTCTTTGCTCAATTTGCTTCCTATGATCTATGGCAGAATCAAGTACTCGTTCCACCTGCCACATGGCGTTAATATTTTGAATTTCCAATAGGAGAGTTCCCTTGTAACGCACTATAATGGGAGTATTGGTAAATTAGGCGAGACTGTAATGTGTATTGTCCGGAAGAGAGGCAAGTTGATAATCGCATCATCTGCCGACTGGCTTCAGCTTTCACACCAAAATAGCTCAGTTTCTAGCGAGGCAGGCAAGGAGTGTCTCCCGTTATTTAATACCACCGTTACTCGTTCCACAGTGACCGAAGTCATGTGCTTGTATACTGTTAACTTTCACTATCATCGAGGCTGTACAAAGTACGTAAATCGTTGGATTTATTTCGTTGTCTTCATGTGCGGGCAGATACATTCCCTATGCGATTATTTCTTCCCAAATTAGTACGATTTACGTGCGATACTGTTGAGGCCGAAGTTTAAAGGCATCAAGAAATGCAACATCTCTAATGTATACGGCAGACTTCTTTTGTGGGATTCAAGTGATCATTCTATGTTGTGATAATAAATTAATAGGAACTTATTTGTTAACAGCGCTATTCACCAGATTTCCTTGAAATTGTATTTTTTTGTGATTTTGCTGTTGAATGAGAATTTTTCGGGCAGTTATTGTAATGAGACCATATGCCATTAACTAATGTTCAAGATGCCTTGTTCTGAACCTTAGCTATATACTTTATGCGTTACAATTCCTTTAATTGATATCCATCTATATCTGAAATTACTTCTATATGTCTAGGGTTACACAAGCTTTCCCTAGTCCGTTCACAACCAATGTTAATATGGAGTCATTATCTTAATCAGTGATTCATTCAGTGATGTGGTTCCTTCGACTCTTGATTTTAGGAATATCTGTTTACAACAGGGGATTGGTGTTTGGCCGAGCTGGCTTTTCGTGAAAGCTTTTCGCTGATCGATATATTAAGGAAAAGGTAAAGGGTGTGATAATTTGTTTGGTAATGTATAGTCTGTGTTGTGGGAATTGTAGAATTTGTCTAGATGGGGTTAAGGCAGAGATTACAGACTGTAAATTAACGTTTGTTGCACCAGTTGTCAGGGGAACATAAACATTTTATTAATTGCACTCAAATCGAATTTTTTTTTTTATTATTAAAATTCGAATGTCGGATTCTGTGGTTCGATTAAATCACTCCAAACAGACACTAGATGGTTTCTCATTTCAGACTGTGACCTATTTCTTAGCAACAGCCCAGAAAATTCCTACTTCTATCGATCCATGAAATATCTACAGTAATTTGAGACGTTTATTTGTTTTGATAATACAGGAAAACTCAGTAGTTAAGGTAGTTTAATTGTGAGAAGAAACTGGTGAATAAAAAATTAGATGAAAATCAGTGATCGGTGTTCGAGTTATCTGATTTATGAAAATTGACATTAAAATCCAATCAAGCATAATTTCTACTTTGCAAGTTTTAATTAATATTGTTGTTGCTGGAAAATCTCGTTTAGAATTTTCATTCTATAATCTTATATATATATAAAAATAGACGTGTTTTTTCCTATATTTCACTTTTCAGCCACCACTACCTAGCACAGATCACTGATGTTTGTGGGTGGAAGTAGCATGGAGTTTTCTGTCACGCACAAAGTTGACCGAATGCCGATAGCTGTGGGAATGTGGGAGATATAATGATTAAAGTTGGTCAGTGCAGGGCGTATTCATATTTCGACCAAAAATTCGTATCTCCGTATACTTCTCTTTCCTGCCACAACTACATAACATAGACCTTTGGTGTTTGTGTGTGGTAGTAGAATCGTCTTTCCTGTCGTGCACTATGGCTGTTAGATGTCGATAGCTATGGGGGTGTGGGAGATATGGGGGTTGAAAGTGGTCGACCTGTGGCAAATTCATACTTCTGTCAAAGACAAAAGTGTTCATGGTGTATCACTTTTCAGCGAAAAATATAGATCACAGATAACTGGCGTTTGTGTGTAGTAGTAGCACAGAGTCACCTTTCGATCACAACAGCGGCCGAATTTCAGAAACTGTGGTACTGTGGTAGATATGGTGGTTGTAAGTGGCCGACCAAGGATATTTTCGTATTTCGACTGTCTCCGCATATGTCACTTTTCTAGCCACAACTACATAGCATAGAGCATTGGTGTTTGTGTTTGGTAGTAGAATCGTATCTCATGTAGTGCACTATGGTTGTTAGATGTCGGTAGCTATGGGGGTGTGGGAGAAATGGGGGTGTGGGAGAAATGGGGTTGAAAGTGATAGACCTATGGCAATTTCATACTTCTGCCAAAGACAAAAGTGTCATGGTGTATCAGATTTCAGCGAAAACTATAGATCACAGATAACTGGCGTTTGTGTGTAGTAGTAGCACAGAGTCACCTTTCGATCACAACAGCGGCCGAATTTCAGAAACTGTGGTACTGTGGTAGATATGGTGGTTGTAAGTGGCCGACCAAGGATATTTTCGTATTTCGACTGTCTCCGCATATGTCACTTTTCTGCCACAACTAAATAGCATAGAGCATTGGTGTTTGTGTTTGGTAGTAGAATCGTATCTCATGTAGTGCACTATGGTTGTTAGATGTCGGTAGCTATGGGGGTTGTGGGAGAAATGGGTGTTGAAAGTGGTCGACCTGTGGCAATTTCATACTTCTGCCAAAGACAAAAGTGTCATGGTGTATCACTTTTCAGCGAAAACTATAGATCACAGATAACTGGCGTTTGTGTGTAGTAGTAGCACAGAGTCACCTTTCGATCACAACAGCGGCCGAATTTCAGAAACTGTGGTACTGTGGTAGATATGGTGGTTGTAAGTGGCCGACCAAGGATATTTTCGTATTTCGACTGTCTCCGCATATGTCACTTTTCTGCCACAACTACATAGCATAGAGCATTGGTGTTTGTGTTGGTAGTAGAATCGTATCTCATGTAGTGCACTATGGTTATTAGATGTCGGTAGCTATGGGGGTGTGGGAGAAATGGGGGTTGAAAGTGGTCGACCTGTGGCGAATTTCATACTTCTGCCAAAGACAAAAGTGTCATGGTGTATCACTTTTCAGCGAAAACTATAGATCACAGATAACTGGCGTTTGTGTGTAGTAGTAGCACAGAGTCACCTTTCGATCACAACAGCGGCCGAATTTCAGAAACTGTGGTACTGTGGTAGATATGGTGGTTGTAAGTGGCCGACCAAGGATATTTTCGTATTTCTACTGTCTCCGCATATGTCACTTTTCTGCCACAACTACATAGCATAGAGCATTGGTGTTTGTGTTTGGTAGTAGAATCGTATCTCATGTAGTGCACTATGGTTGTTAGATGTCGGTAGCTATGGGGGTGTGGGAGAAATGGGGGTTGAAAGTGGTCGACCTGTGGCGAATTTCATACTTCTGCCAAAGACAAAAGTGTCATGGTGTATCACTTTTCAGCGAAAACTATAGATCACAGATAACTGGCGTTTGTGTGTAGTAGTAGCACAGAGTCACCTTTCGATCACAACAGCGGCCGAATTTCAGAAACTGTGGTACTGTGGTAGATATGGTGGATTGTAAGTGACCGACCACGGATATTTTCGTATTTCGACTGTCTCCGCATATGTTCACTTTTCTGCCACAACTACATAGCATAGAGCATTGGTGTTTGTGTTTGGTAGTAGAATCGTATCTCATGTAGTGCACTATGGTTGTTAGATGTCGGTAGCTATGGTGGTGTGGGAGAAATGGGGGTTGAAAGTGGTCGACCTGTGGCAATTTCATACTTCTGCCAAAGACAAAAGTGTCATGGTGTATCACTTTTCAGCGAAAACTATAGATCACAGATAATCTGGCGTTTGTGTGTAGTAGTAGCACAGAGTCACCTTTCGATCACAACAGCGGCCGAATTTCAGAAACTTTGGTACTGTGGTAAGATAAGGTGGTTTTAAGTGGCCGACCAAGGATATTTTCGTATTTCGACTGTCTCCGCATATGTCACTTTTCTGCCACAACTACATAGCATAGAGCATTTGGTGTTTGTGTTTGGTAGTAGAATCGTATCTCATGTAGTGCACTATGGTTGTTAGATGTCGGTAGCTATGGGGGTGTGGGAGAAATGGGGGTTGAAATTGGTCGACCTGTGGCACTTTCATACTTCTGCCAAAGACAAAAGTGTCATGGTGTATCACTTTTCAGCGAAAACTATCGATCACAGATCTCTGGCGTTTGTGATTGGTAGTAACACAGAGTCACCTTTCGATCACAACAGCTGCCGAATTTCAGAAACTGTGGTACTGTGGGAGATATGGTGGTTGTAAGTGGCCGACCAAGGATATTTTCGTATTTTGACGAAAGGCATGTGTCTCCACAGATTTCACTTTTCTGCCACGACTACATAGCATAGAGCATTGGTGTTTATGTGTGGTAGTAGAATCGTGTCTGTTGTCGTGCACTATGGTTGTTAGATGTCTGTAGCTATGGGGTTGTGGAAGATATGGGGGATGAATATGGTCAACCTGCGGCATTTTCATATTTCTGCAAAAGACCCATGTATCATGGTGTATCACTTTTAAGTGAAAACTATCAATCGCAGATCACTGGCGTTTGTGTGTGGTAGTAACGCAGAGTCTCCCATCGATCACAACGTTGGCCGAAATTCGGTAACTGTGGGAGTGTGTGAGATATGGTGTTTGAAATTGGTCGATCATAATATTTTCGTATTTCATCCAAAGACTTGTGTGTATCCGTAAATTTTACTTCGCTGCCGGAACTACATAGCGCAGAAGACTGGTATTTGTGTGTGGTAATAGTATCGAGTCTCCCATCGTGCACTATGGTGGTTAGATTTCTACAGCTTTAAATATGAATTCTTTACAATCACGAACCAAGTCGTGGGTACCAGCTATCATATTATAAATGTGGAAGTAAGACTCTGTCTTTATGAATATTGATGGAATTTAACAATGAAATAGTGTAGGAAGGACACAGGACATTTTTTCGGTATGAATAACAGTTTTAGTCACTAAATTTTAAGAACTTATCGAATGATGAAAGACAGACAGATTCGTGTGTTAGTCTGTAATGTTACGTTGGTTGCTCAGTCGCGCAGTCTGTTAGTGTTTGATTTGTTAATAAATTTCGATAAGAAACAAAACTTATTATTTAGTATAGAAGTCAATTTGCTCTGCACTGTACTATTCATTTGTGTCTATATAAGAGTTTCTGACACCAATTTGTCTTCCTTTTTGACATGCCTTACGAACGTAAACCTGGCCTAAGTTTTTCTTTTTTTGTAACTGCTTTACGTCTCTTTTTAACATTGAGGTCTTTAGAGACGGGAAAGGATGGGGGGGGGGCAAGGAATGGGAAGGAATTCGGCCATGGCCTTTTGAAGGAAGCATCCCGGCATTTGCCTGGAGTGATTTGGGGAAACCGTGGAAAACCCAAATCTGGATGCCCGGACGGGGATTCGAACCGCCGCCCTCCCGAATGCGAGGCGAGAACGCTAACCATTACACCGCCCCGCTCGGTCTGGCCTAAGGTGCAGGTCTAGAAGACAATGTGCTGCTATTAGATTATAAGATTCAGATGCTCATGTTGAAGAAAGAAGAAAAAACCAAGCTGAAATAAAGCTGCCATCAGTTAACCCCCCCCTCCTCCCCCGCCCACACACACACACACACATGCCCGCACCTTCGCTTACTTTTCTGTTTTTAAATATGTTGTAAATTGATTATCTTCATGAGACAGATTAGACGATAGGATAATATAATGATGGCTTTCCATCATATTATGTCGACTCGGTGTTGTTTGGGACAAATCTTACGTTACTAACAGTTTTCTATATCCAATTCTGGCAATGAAACTCCAAGTCCACGCGTACGAAGTCGCGGGTAACAGCTAGTAGGTTACATGAGGAGGTACCAAAAACGTTCGTGTAATAAGATTGATGGTAACAAGTTTGGCCAGTTGTAAATCCATAGTAAGATTATGCATACATCACATCCAAATATTATATATTTTAAGTTTGTTGTTCAATCATGCAGTAACGGCCATCAGATTTGAATGAAATTTGGCACGCAGTTAGAATATAGTCTGGAGAATTTTCATCCCGGCAATAGAACCGTAACTATCCGGCACAAGAACGTAATGTTGAGACATATGAAGTTAAGCATTATTTTGGGAACAAAAAATAGGATCTATTTAGAGTAGAGACAGTGAAATCGTTTTTCTTTTTCTTTCGGTAATTCAATATTTTTGTCCAAGAGCCACATACATTCTTCAGGTTTATTAAGACATTGTTCCATTTACATTAATGTGTTAAGTAAAGAAGAGGAATTTGTTTTGTTGGATACTTATTGTGTGTTCGCATCCCTTTTGTTGATCTGAGTTTTCTTCAGATTTATACGAAACTGTAAATGACGATGATACTGGGTAACAGAAGTGACATTGTGTCCGAGACTTTTATTTTTCAGCTACGAGCTGGGACAGAACTACTGACAAGGGCGGAAAGTAAATTAGCAATGACCTCCATAACTGATCAACGCAGAATTTTCTTCAAGTGATTTCGTTAAGCCATGGAAGCGATCCTGCCTCTTCCCGACCGTTACCGCTTATCCCACTACACTTGGCGACATTAATTTAACTGAGTTCCCACTTAATTACCTACACATCATCAGTTTGCGAGTTGCATCTAGCACTAGCGACGGTGTATTATCGTGTAATGTTCTCTTTCAGCTAACGCTACTTGATTAAATATGTATATGTTGGATAACTAAATAAACCATCTTAAAATTCTGCTATTAGTATGTGATGTTGTATGACTGCTGTCTCACATTCTTTTGAGAATTTCAGAATGTAGCAGTTTTTCAAGGATGATGTGTGTTAATGAAGGAAAGAAGATTTCACTAGACGTATCTTTTCCTCCGTAGTGGCCAAAGAGTTTCAGAAAAGTAATTTAATTGAATGCTTATCTGAAGATCGGATATTGTTCAGGATGCTGTGGTAGAAGGGACCGCTTCGTATGGCCAGGCTTTGTTTTCAGCAGTCTCTCATAAGACATGCCAGTAAAGTGACTCACTGAATTTCAGGTCCTTTCGTTACTGAAGTAGATTTAATGCATCACATCTCAAACAGGAATAGCGATACGTGCCGAAATTTTCAAGCCGTTAAATCTGCATGAGTATTTCTTCTACACTTATTGATTTTAATCGATAATGTATTAAGTCTGTTGTTAAGGTCCTCATTGTAATGATGGATGTTACTAAAGTTCAGAACAGCTACATCAAAGTGAAGAGAATAGCAGAAAATAGACGGGCGTTTATTTGGAGAAGACATACCATGTCTAGATCTGTATTAGAGCAGAAATTGATGGTTCGTGATAGCTGGCAAGTGTTTAATGCAGCAATATTTTAAATCTGCTGTCATATCTTTCACTATTCTTAGCAAATCAATTAATGTTGCAGATATGTATGTTCTACCCCAATTTGTAGTATCTCTCCTTCATTCCATTTCCATCCGGCAAATGCAGCTAAGGCTGAACCAAAGCAAAATAAGAAATAAGTTCCCTTCGCAGTGATGAGATGAGGTGCTGAATCACTTCAGCTAGTATATAACTTCTGATTACATAGCTATCCGACGATCCAACATGTAGTGGCCATTTAAATTATGAAAATTCACAAGGATCAGAAAATGAAGACGACAAGCTCCTCATACCATACTTTTTCTCAGCAGCGCAGAAGAACTCAACAGTTTTAAAACCACAAAGCAAGTATAAATTTGATACTGCAATCTGGTTAAGCTCCATTACATCCTAACATTTCAGTCCGTTAGTATTTTAAACAGCTCAGTACTGAGCGCATTCTATGAGATTTGTGTAGCCTTGGAGCATTCAATCATGAACAAATCTTCAGTAACAATTGGCTCTTAGATACTTGGTGAAACTAAAAAAAAGATAATGCTGGAATGACGGGCGCACTGCAAAACTGGTTGTTACGAAAAGAAGGAAATCGGGACAATAGCTCGACAGCCGATAGCGTAAACCTACGTTGAGAATAGCTAGAGAGAACGCAGAACAAATCCGCCAGATGGTAAAAACAATCTGCTTATTGCTCGGCTGTGGAAACTCAGCGGAGAAAAACATGCAATGACGTCGTCTCGCGATTCTAAAGTTCAAACTTCACTAAACAAGAGCTGTGCTCCACGGATGCGGCGTCCTTGATCAATGTTTAAAACTGAAGCTAGAGCCATTTTGCTTTCGAGTTCTTCCTTGTTTCGACCATCAGTTGTAATTATGTTACGCCAACAACATTCTTCTTATACCTTCTTTTACATCTGTTTCAGTTTTAAATTTAGTTCAGTGTTACCATTTTAGTGATATTTCAGGATTATTCTCTTGTTTCTCTCCTCTAATCTGCCGAAAGTACAATAAAACTAGTAAATCAAAACACACATTTGTTTCTCATTCCCTCCTCAAACTTTTCTACGACTTTTATGAATGCTTCTTCGGTATGGAAAAAGATTACATTCGTACTTCGCGCACACCCCTCTTCAAACTGTTTGTCTCCCGTGATTTTCTACTTTTATTGTAGCTAAGCGATTGTAATATAGATCATAAATTATTTTTCACTCCTGATGTATTATATCCAACTTTTTAATAATGTTGAACATCTTGTCTCACCCAAGAGCACTAAAAGCTTTCCCTAATGTATAATGAATGGCATGAACAAAATATTGAAGGAAGATTTTGGAGTGAATATAAATCAAAGCAAGACTAAAGTGATGAAATGAAGCAGAAATGATACCAATACTAGTAGATTAAATATAAAAATAGGATCGAATGCAATTGGAGAAGTAAGTGAATCTGTTACTTGGGAAGCAAAATTACAACCAATGGCCGAAGCAGGAATGATGTTAAAAGCGGAATAGCACTAGCAAAGAGAGCCTTCATGATAAAGAGAAACCTTTTAGTTTCAAATATTGATCTAGGAATTAGAAAAAACTTTTTAAAACTCTATATGTGGAGCAGAGCACTTTACGGTAGCGAAACATGGACTTTAGGAATAGCGGAAAGAAGGAAAATTGAAACATTTGAAATTTGGTGCTACAGAAGAATGCTGAAAAATAAGTGGACAGACAAAGTAAGAAATGAAAGAGTATTGAAAATGATGGGTGAGGAAAGAAATTTGTGGAAGAAGCATACAGAAAAAAGAGACGGGCTGGTAGGGCATATTTTGAGACATGCTGGATTGGTTAATTTCCTGGTGGAGGGAACAGTCGAAGGTAAGAACTGTAGAGGAAGACAGAGATTAGAATATATGAAGCAGATAATAGAGGACGTGGGTTGTAAGGGATATGTAGAGATGAAGAGGTTAGCACAAGACAGGAAGGGATGGAGGATAGCATCAAGCCAGTCGAAAGACTGATGACCAAAAAAAAAAAAAATGTAAGGAAGGTTTATAAACAAATGATACGTGATATAATAATTATGAATTCTATCAGCAAAATTTTTCAGTGATAAAATAAATTAAAAATGTGGAAAAACAACATAACTTTGGAATTTCATACTCAGAAAGTTGTAGAAGAATGACTTGAATACAAATAATATTTATATATACTGTTTTTTGTATGTCTATCTGATTAAACGCTTTAACAGAACAAGTTTAACGATACAGTAAATGAAAATTTTAGGGTTCAAACAATCATTTTGATGAACTAAGTAGAAATTTACCAGTACCCTATTTTTATTCCCGCAATGAAAAACATTTGTACAAAGTTTCATAAAATTCGCGCCAACTTTTTTCGGAATTAAAGAAAACGTAGATTCACCAGCTCCCTACCAAGAAACGGGTGGGTTGAAGTTTATTTTCGCCCGAAAAGATTCATGTATATCAAGCTTCGTTAATTTTGGTAAGAAATTGCATTACTACATTACTGAACAACGCTAGATTATGATAGAAACTCGCATTTGATTCAAGTGTGAAGTGAATGGATATACTTTTTGCTCGAACCGCCAGATATTTTAACTCAGCAGATTCAGCCTTTTATACAAATAACAAAAGTGAATCCGGAATAATATTATCGTAAACAGAAGACTACTACTGATGGCCAAAGACATTGTCCAGAGATCGTGCTTTAAGAAAATCTCTGTTGAATTTACGGCTACCTATGGCGTATAAAAAATGAATATCCCTACTTAAAGGAAAGAATACTTTTTTTTTTTTCTTTTTTTTTTTTAATTGACTTTTGGCCATTTCAGCCATGCAGCCAGCTACAAGTGTATCTTTGTTTCTTCAAGTAGATGTACACTTTCTCATTGTAGTTATATTTCCTCTAAAGTATAGACAATACAGGACAAATACAACACTTAATTAAAACCACCTATGCCCTCGACCGGATTCGATTCAAACCGGTGACGGTTTCAAACTGAAGCCAGCGTGCTAGCCGCTACACTACAAGGGCCGGCAGAAAGAGTACTTCATGTTACGGCTATCTAAGGTGTTTAAAAATTGAATAACACGGATTAAAGGAAAGAATACTTCAAGTTTTGTTTAGTGTGCAAAATATTTATTATTGTAAAGTTATCTTATTGCTTTCATTAAAGGCTATGGTCAGAGACATTTAGTTGTGTGTTTAGTGCGAAGTATGGAATATCTAATCCTTAAATCTTTAGGGTTTGTCATCATACGTTCAGAATTTCATTTAATGTTCTTGCGTTATTTAACGTTTAAACATAAGACATGCAAAACAACTGAATTAAGATTCTAAGCTTTAAAACGGCGGAAACCCCGTCGGAATCTGCTCCTTAGTTTCCGAGTTTTTATAAGACTAATATATCCGGTTTTTGGTTTATAGATAGAGATAGAAGATAGATAGATAGAAGAAGATAGATAGAAGAAGATAGATTGAAGAATAGATAGATAGATAGACAGAAGATAAATACGAAGTGGCTGAGAGCTAAAGACCTTTGTTTCACTGATGACTTACTGATTGTGGTAGACGATGATAGCATAAAACAGGACTGTTACACACATGTAGCAACAACAAAGTGAAATACAATTGTTCATTAATAACGACAGAAAAAACTGCAACTATTCCAAAATAACATGCGAGATGAGAATCTGAAGAACATTGAAAAATTATACAACAAAGAAATATAATTATTTAGGAATGCAATTAACTAGTTACTGAAATATATACAATGTATATAATATATTTGACAAACAGTTTAGTGGTATTATTTATACTTCACCTGGCGTGTTCTCGACGGTTTCATAGCTATTAACTACATAGCTATGCGTAAGACGTTGGTTTTAATAGCTCTCCATCTAAAGATGGAATATTGATTCGAGGAGTGTTGAAGCACGTCAAAGGAACAATAGCTCAGATTCGTTCATCAATCGTTTCGGTCTAACATAATTCTTATGCAGAATTTTTACCAAGAAAATCATTTGTGACTGCAATTGCTATTATCGCAAGAACTTACTATAACTAGATGTGATTATTCCCAAAAATAATTTCAAACCATTGATCGGGGATGTTTGATGCTACATTTAGAAAGGAATGTAGAATTGCGCTAATTCCACTTTGAATTTTCTTAACATCTTGGTTCCGCCGTGACGGATCTTCAGGAAGGAAAATAATTTCGCGTCTTGTAACATCACAGCAGGCCGAAGTTGTTAAAGAACAGCTAGGCAATAAACTTAGCTACGTGTGTGTTGTCCTCCCTAGAAGTGTGCGGGGATAGTGCTGAGCAGTTTTCTTACCAGATTAAGCGTCAAACACTACTGGGAACTGTGCATCCTGCACATTAAGAAGCAAACAGTGAGACGAGTGTCGTTTGCAGAGCTCTTCATGGTCTACCTTTAGAGGCTCGCCAGCAAGAGATACGCGGCTCGAGATGTGCTCGATCTTATCACCGAGCTCTGGCCTCGCATTCGGGAGAACACGGGTTCGAATCCCCGACCTGCCATCCAGATTTCAGTTTTCTATGGTTGCCTGAAATTATTCCTGGTGAATGCCGGCATGGTTCCTTCAAAATTCCATGCCCGAATTCCTTCCCGTTACTCTTCCCTAGTCCATTCCCGCCTCTAATGTCTTCAACGTAGATGAAGAGTAATGCCATAAGGAAAAAAAGTAGTCATGTGTCGTAGGCCGTAGGGAATACAATGATTAAGTTGTAATTCAATATCGCGTAAATACATTCTACATTTTTCACAATTTAGCTATCATAATATACTTTACGCATATACGGAAAAATGTAATATACTTCTTCAGATGCCAACAAGACCCAATAATTTCATTTGCACCTTTTCACATACGATACAAGAGATTGTAAACCATATTTGTGCAGGCTGGTTGCAAAATGTTACCTCGCTTTTCCTCCAGCCACTCGGAAGCGTGGTAACACAAAAGCTGGCCGTATTTCAGATTACCCTCACCTGTTAACACCTTTGTGTTATATGGTTTAATTATGTTTTAGATTGTTGTTATTACATGAGTTTTGTCAACTAGCTATGGATGACGGTTTCACTCATACGAGGAAAAATTAATGCAGCCCTTAAGCCTGTGTGGCTCAATAAATCATTGCGTTTTAAGTTTCATTTTTACTTTCTGCATCCGCTGTAATGTAATGCCATATTCCGACGCTTTCAGTTAAGGTTAGGAATAACTCAACAGGTGGTCTAGTTTGGTAGTTCTACGCTGTGCTGTGTAAACCCAACGCTACTCATGGTTATGAGGGTACCCTCTTACTGCACTTTCTTAATGGTAGCGATTCTGGAAAAGAAAACAAAAATGGATTTCTAGAGTGACGAAACAACCATACTGAGCTTTAGTGGAGGTTCTACAGGAAACGTAAGAAAAACTACAGCAGGACATAGGATCATTTTGAAGCATAGTAAAATAAAGCAAAAGCGGTAATTGCTATTAACTCGACAAAAAATTCAGGTGTCTGGTAAGCAGCTTCACCTATGTTAATGAACCAATATTAACAATTGATCTAACAACAAGAAGGGATTATATGCCCCGAAGAGGGGAAACAAGAAGGATCTGATAAGTTCTGTGCGGATCTGCAGAATGTTGAGGAAAACCCCAGAATCAAGGGACTGAATGTGTTAAATGAGGAAACTGAAGTAGCTTTAAAACAGATACAAAAAGCATACAACATGTTATGAAGGCATCGAAGTTGTATAGAAGTAGAAAAGAAACAGAATCAAAGATTTGACCATACAACCGTATGAAGAAAGCTGGAGAAGATACATCAGTAGTACCGAAAATGATGTACATAGTAGATAGCAGGAAGCATTTCAATACTAAAATATTAAACAACAAGAGGAAGATTGCACGGATTAGCGTAACAAAAAATTAAATTTAATAAAAATGTTATAAACACACCGGAGAGAATATATGAAAATATTGATATGGCTGGAAATACTTGCGTTGTTAGTTTAGTACTAGAATAACTGTTATAGGGTGGGAAAAAATCCTGCGGATACAAATGGTATTAATTTGCAACTTTTCAAGTACGGTGCAGTGTTTTAAAAGTGAAACTGCTACATTTGATAAATATTTGTTCGAGTCGAAAGTTGATCCCCAAAGAATGGGGTGAATCCTAAGACATATCATTAGATCTGATACTTATACTATATGGATATCAGCTCGTTCAGCTGTGAATATAAAATACATATTCCGGTTGTCACTCTACTATTCAAAACTAGAGAATACCTCTTAAGAGAACAAAATGATTTCAGAAAAAGTTATTCACGTATCTACGCCGTATTCCCCATAAAACAACTTCCAGTTTTCGCGTGTATTCAATTCAGAAACACTGTTAGCTCCGCCACTCTTATATACATTTTCTGTTGTTGACTGTTTCAAGGTAACACGAAATAAGTTGTTGTGCATATTTTAATAATGCGGCATTCCACAATAATTTAATACTGGTAATTAAAAGTTTCTAGAGACGTACAACTATTATTTTAGACAACGCACATTACGTAGCTGGAAAAAGAAAATAAATCAACAATGATGTTAGACACTGCTGATATGTGTCTCAGATACTGTTTGTTTTATATCTGGTAAGGAAACTTAATGAATTAGCATCGAAAGGTATTTATATATAAAAGAACAAATCAATTAGGATTTACCAGATCATTATCAACTCCTCAGAAAATAATATACAGGAAGCTGTACATCAAAATTAAAATATCCGGGATTTAATGTAACGGAACACTAAATATAAGCTAAATAGGTTTTTTCATGATGTGTCAAGCAATTAAAAGGACGCTGGAAAAACTTGCCCAAGAGAAACCTCAACGAAGTTCTATGAAATAATGGAGATCCCAAAGCTGTTAAATTGATTTTGTTTTCTTCTGACTTTATACCTAGTCGGCACTGAGGTCATTAGAAGCGTAAATGGAAGGAATTCGGCCATGCCGTATGAAGTGATTATCCCAGCATTTGCCTGGAGTGAACCATGGAAATGCGAAATCTGGATGGGAGAATGGGCATTCGAATCCGCGTCCCCCCGAAACGAGACAAAAGCATTCCCCCTCACCCACCACGCTCTGTTAATAAATGTAAGTGAAACAGTGGTTCTTAGGAAGAAAGGTAGAAGTCAAACAGAAGGCAAGTGAAGAAAGTTTATAAGAAGTGTTATTTGTGTTACAAAGCAGACCATGTATGCATTGGGGAAATAAGACTGAAATTGGAGATTGTCACTGCTAGTGACAAAATTGAAGAATGAAAAGTAAATTCGAGAGCACGGACTTAAGAAGAATTCATACCAAAGTTTGCTATGAAGTGTTGGCTAGAGATAGAAGAGGTAAAGAGAACGACCAAGAAAGTGGTTGTCCTAGTGACCGTAATTAGTGAGATGTCTAATCAGTGACTTCGGAAAAGAAGATATTCTGAACTGGGAAATTCAAAGTACTGTAGTTCTTAAAACACGTACGATTATTTTCGACATTGTTTGTACGTCCAATGGATATACAGCAACGTTTGAAATTAATGTTTGATTTAAAACTTTTTTATTCAAGTACACCGCGATAAATTATGAACCCAATCAAAATTCTTGTATGTACAGGGTCCTGTGAAAATTTCTCCCGACAACGTATAGATAATTCCAAATTTTTGTGATCACCACTCACTAAATACTAGAAATTATTTTTTGACTTTTCTTAAATATATTGTTGATCGCATCGTATAGCAATAGACATGGTCGTGTATTGTGGAGAACCTAAGGAACAACCCACACACAGAAATTATTTGATTTGTTCGTTATTTCAAAACATGCAATAAATTTATTACATTTTTTAGAGTGGCCCACTGTGTGAGCTATTTTTGCCGTTTTATTTCGGTGTGAAACAATTTATTACTAATGATTTCTAAGACCGGGAACAGAACATGACCTCCAGACGACTCTCAACGGCAAGTGGTGTGATGTAGGTATTAGTGTGATGTGTCTTGTGTTGGTGTGGGGGCGAGATCGATGGACAAGCTGGCGAGTGGTCGTCCATGTCGTGGTCTGAGTAGCCAGCGCGCTTAGTATAAGCTTGGTTAGTTTCTTGGCATTGTCAACAGTTTTGCCGATTAGAAAGGACGGCGACACTGGAAATGTCTAATCTTAAGATCCCACCGCCGCATTGGCGTGAATATCGCCCGAGTGGATGCACTTGCGCCATTTCATCCGATAATTTTTCGATTTTTCCGAATGTTTGCTAAACACACAATAGCAAAGTACCTCTTGTTTTATTCATGTTCAGAAGTATCAGCTAGTGCGATTTGCCTTTTTGTTCCAAGAGACTAGATATACTTAATGGCATTACTGATTTTAGTACTTTCCCGTTTAGGATTCAGCTACCTCCACTTCAAAACTGACCGACACGAAACAAAAATGTAAAAGGAAGAAAGCTGTAGCAAGTGACAGATGCTTTACTCTGTGGTCATTGGATCCTTACATACACACAATTTTCTTTTTTAAAATGGATGACACTTAAAGGTACGAATTGCGAGTTAAGTTTAGTTATTAGTTGGAGATATGTTTGGAAACGCCAGCTATTTGTAAAGGAGACAATGCATAGCGTACGGGGCTAATTCATTTGCAGGATAAACAGAATGCTAAACAATAAACAATTTAAATATATTAGGAACATCATTCTTGTAGTACGAAATGGTTTCAAAGACTTAGACATTAGACGACATCACGAAACGTCTGAATCAGAATCTGGCGCGCTTAAAATAATTTTTCCTTAACGTGATAAAAATAGTTTTGGAGACGGGTGTATAAAGAAGTAATTGACACTGATTTAACTGTTGCAAACACTCTTGTAGTGGTAATTAGATAGACTGTTTCATTTAATTTTTACATTACGTATGGAATCAAAGCAGTGTGTTTTAGTTTGCACTGCCAGATTTCAAAAGAAACCGAGGCAGTTATCACATCTCTTGATGAGTCTGTAACGGCCGGTCGGTCGTAAACTGTTCTTAAGATGTTTTAAAGGCAGCGGGGCCTTGCTTTTCGCAATGAATCATCTTGTCTATGGAAATAGCGTCTTGGCGACAGTACAGAAGTGTGTGGAGTAGGTCAGTGGCCCACGAGTTACGTTCTTCATCCAGGGGGACACTGCATTCGTAGATTTTCACACTGGAATTTAATATATACTACTGTATTTAGCTTGAAACATATTAACCCGATGATTTCCTTAATTGTGTTTACTCCAGGTATCTATTTAAAAAATAGAGACATATTCACAGGAAGAAACTGATTACTGTTTCTACATTTCTTTAGTAGACATTTACATTAAAATAATATATTTTTAATTCTTGCTTCTAGTGTCACTAACTATAAAACATTTTACATGTCTCCGTAACATACTTATTTTTGATGGCGGTGTCTGTGCCTAATCGTTAAAGATGACGAAAAGAATAATATAACCTTGAGATCTCCAGCTATCCATAAACAGCCACGACGCTTGTTCACTTTTAAATTACAATTTGAGTATAGTGCATAGTATACAAACAAAGGCTTGGTGAGGAAATTGTGTCAGGCATGAGCGTTAACAATTGATGAAACCTGTACAAATTGGCCGTAGACGTTTCTACAATGAAACTCACTCAACGCAATCTGAATTTTAAGTTGTAAGAAAGATAGGTCTCGCGCATTTTAAAAGAGTGAAAATAAACCACTATACTAATTACTTGTTTTATGGACGAGAAAGGAGATTCGGTTTGGTTTAAGCCAATGCCTCGTTGGCCGTAAAGCCGTGGAAATAATTTCTTCTTTCCTTTTTTAGAGTAAATTATGATTTAAATATGAACACCACCCGTGTATAGCGAAGTATCTACCTCAGCTCAAGTGAGCAATATACTGAACCGGAAGTTGAGTGCACTGAAACTGCTGGTGTTCTTCAGGATCTCAGGTTCAAATTGTTCTCCGGAAGTTGTAACAAATTTGCAACTAATTGTAAATTCTCGATTGTTGTATGGAATGAGGCATAGTTTTATCTGTAAAAAAAACTGAAATTCAAATGGTAATGACTGCAGCTATGATAATGCTTATTATTTTTAAAGGTTTAATTTTTTATCTGTAGCCAGAAAATGTTAACTGAAAATATATATATTTTTACTTTCTTTCATACAGAATTTATTCTTATTTCTTTAGACAGAAAGTTTGTGGTATATAGAACGACTACAGCACCTCTGAAGTTGACCACTAGACGAATAGACATTGAATGTTCAGTAATGGCCCTGAAAATTTCTGAAAACGATGTGAAAAATGTGTGTAACGAATATTTACAGAATTTAGTTTGACGAAATTGCATTTATCATAGAAAAGTATTAGAATGTTACAGATTTCCTAATTTACTTTAATGTTGGTACCGTCACCTCAGTGCTTCCAAACGGCCATCATAGAACGGAGATATAGACAGTGTGGAAATATTTAGTGGTATAAGCACAGCTCCTTACATCAGCTATCCTTGAGTGTCCTTGAAACACGGTATGGAAATATCCTGCTCGGCTTGTCCTCCAGTAACCTCGTCTCTGCCTCTTCTTGCAGGACAGTGCTATTCTCAGGTTTTATAAATCGGGTATTCAATTTTAAAATTACGAGTCCAATTGAGTCTTCTTTGGCCTCCCCTGTTATTTAGAATGGGCGTCACAAGGTTTTTAAACGTTCCTCGATCTGTAACTGTTCTTCGCTGCCCTTCAACCGCCAATAAATTAATAAAAATATACGACTCGAGCAAAAATCAGAGCTTGCATTAAAAAAACGTCCAAACACTTTTCCATCACCGAAAAGGGATTCCCAAAATTCTCTCAGCAAAGGAGATATTACTGAGACGTGTTGGCATAGTCTCAGGCTCCATATAATTCTATGTCTCACGGTCAAATTTTCTGCTGCTTCTGGGAAGATTTACTGTGCCTCTAGAGCATGGTAATACAGTATGCTGTACTAAAATAATTATATAAATGGTTTTCGTATATTTCAAAGTGAAATTCCTGAAAATATGGCAGTCTGCTCTAAACATATCTTTATATAAAATAAATTAGGACCATGACGACAGATGAAGGTCATAGTAGTGGCGATCATGCTGAGAGGATGCAGATCCAGCCCCGCGGAGAGGTTATCGCAGGACTCCCGCACACGATCTGCTGCTTAGGTATCGTACGTTGAACTGCTGAATAATTTCTTGCATAATCCAGGCTCGAATCAGCTAATCAGTGACGATAACTTGACACAGTCATACTTTCAGTTTGTCCGTGGGGCGTGTTTATTTAATATTCGAAAATTGTTTTTGATCAACACACACACAAACGGCAAATCTGTGGTTTGTTATCACATTGGAGTGAAGACTACGTGAAGGACAATTGCACTGACTTCAGTATTGTACCGTGGCGATAAATTTGGCACTGAATATCAATACGTTGCTGCATTTAAAGACTGTTCAGTTTGACTTCTCCATCGCGCGTTACATTACACATTCAGTTCAACGCTGAAAGTTGCATACAGACTGCAATGTGTCACGTATTTGTTTTGTTACGGAAAGTCTAGTATTCCGCTGTTGCTAAATTACGCGTGATCACCGGTCGTTTACGTGTTAGTACCTCGAGAACCGCTGCTTGTATATTGACCTGTAGAGAGCGATGGCGGAACCGTTGTCGGCGGCGGTCCTTGAAGCTACGACCGTGACCGTGACATCTCCGGCGGCCACGAAACGTGCGCCTGCAGTAGCGGCTACACGGCGAGCAGCAAGTGTCCCGCGCTGGAGTCGTCTTGGCAGTTTACCGTGCGATGCCCTTATTTTAGACCATATATTAAACTATTTTAAACACTTCTTAGTGCTGTCAAAATTCTTTATGACTGAAGGTTTGCGAGAATAGAAAAGTGAAAAAAAAAAAAAAAACAAAAAAAAAAAAAAAAACACGCAGCATGGTTGGCCAAATATAAGAAGCTATAAGAAGACTATAATCTAAGAACTCCAGCGGGCTTTCAATTTATCCTTGGTGTATGGAAAAGGTTGAGTATGTGCTTGGTCATCCGTACTGGATACCAAGCCTTAGTGAGAAAGCTTCGAGTTACAAGATTATGGAAACGAAACAATAGATTTTTTTTTATATAAATATCCTTTACATTCAAGAAGAATTTAGGTCTGTGATGAAACTCCAAACAAACAATACTTCTGAACGCACAACAGACGACTACGATTGCTCATTTCTAGATTATTCACCTTATCCTTCAGTATTTTACCTTTGACTTCCTCCTTGTCAGCGCATCCAACAGCCATCTATCCTCATAACAACCCGCACCTTTGGAGCCACATCTCTTCAAACTTCCTAAGAATACCAACCAAGAGATTCATTACTTTTAATCCTTCGTTCTTATCCTTCGTTCTTGGACTATTCTTCCGATTTCCGCCGATTCCAGTTCCTTTCCGCTCACATTCTGTACATGTAATGGGTATTACTATCATAAATTATGCTAGTGTCGTCACTGATATGAAAAATTCTCCTTGGATTACTATTCAATTTCCTCTGTAGCAGAACATATGAAGCAGTTTCGTCCAGTTCCTCCAGCCAATCCGAATTCTGTTCTTTATGAACGTTTAAGATGTATGGATTGTGTAACCATGACGGTAAAAATATAGGATTTTTTTACCACATTCCTTTGTGGTGGTGAATGCGTGCAGAAAAGTTGTGTTGAATGGCATAATATTTTCGTTTAGCTCTAATTCGAACAATTACTGAAGTAATGAGGGAGATTCATTCAACGTTACATCGAGTAAATTTAAAAAAATTAAATCTGAATTAAATAAGGCAAGACTATCGCTGACGTTAGTAAATTTAAAATAGATGAAAAAGAATTTACCATGGTAGTGAACGTCCCATGTGGTTTGCGGAGGTCGGCGTTTCTGTCGAGCAGCACCAACGTAAACACGCAGCTTACCTCTACAGGACTTCCCTTCACACCTCGCTAATACTCTGTGTGTGCGGAACTGGACATCGCAAAGGCATAGCAGAAATGAATCCCATGGAAATTACAATACACGGTTTTGCACAATGTCGATAGTCAGCCATAAGATGCACTTCGCAGCGAAACACGTCTGTGTTAATGGCTCTGACAAAAAAAAAAGAACATTAAAGAAAAGCATACAGAGCTATATAGAATTAGTATTAACATCGAAGGTGCCTCTTACTATGTTGTGACAGTTTGTTGCAGTTTGAAATAAAAGTATGTTCGTGGCATATGTTCTAAAAACTATCTCGACGTTGCTTCGAAAGACCATGTTGGGGTCATTAGAGCCGGCAGAAGATAAGGGGACAAAACGCGGGAAGGAATTTGGGCACTGGTCTTTTGAAGGAACCATTCCGGGAAATCATGTAAAATTGAAATGTAGATAGTTGGACGGAGATTTCAACCCGCGCCCTTCCTAATGTAAAACTCGAGCTTTACCGCTCAAACACCTGGCTCGCTTTGAAAAAGAATAGCGTAAGCATAACTGCATATGGCCGATATCACAAAAGAGCAGTATCAATCAAAGCCGTGTAATCACTCACTGTGATTGTATTGTGAAGATATCTGATGATTTTTAACAACTATACAGGGAAAAATGTTGCGTTATCCGTCAGTGTGGTGTCTCACGGGTGATTTTTCCAGTATTAATTTTTCTCTACGCACCAAAACAAACAAAAAAAAACAAAAAAACAACATTGCACTCGCTTAAAAGGATTTGAGTCATCTGCCAACAGATTCTTCGTTCCTGCAAATCGTTGTTGATTAAATCTACACATTAAACGAAATCTGAGAATATTCAGTGCTTAAGTCGTTTGTTACCTGCGACGAGAACGGAGCTTCTTAATATTTAAACGCTTCAGTAACAACAACAATGAATACACCTAATTTCACTGCGTTTTTTCGTAAACATAAGAACGGCTTTTCCCGATATTGTACTTCGTTTCTTGACACTATCCTAAAACGGAAGGTTCTAATCTGTCCTTAGCTGTTTATAGTACAGTCAGAGGTTGCACTAGTTTGAATTGTGCACCTCCGTTTCCACGTGTGCAAAGAAAATAATCACGCTTCTTCTAGATTCGAATTAGTGCGAGATTGTGGCAAGAGCTCTTGAATAAGAAGGATGGGGAATCAAACCTTACTTGTCGTTGCGAAAATTTGTGTATGGTCGGTCACCATTTGCAACTTGACCGGGCCAGAACGCGTCGGTTTCTATCACACACGCGCCATATCTTTGCTGCGTAGCCAGCTGTGCATTTCCTGCCCGATAACGTTCTAACACAGGAGGACTCATCAAGCGTGTCTGGTCGACCGATGCGATGATCTGCCCGTGACAAGACATACTACCAGTTCTCTGTTTTTAAGCCCTCAGTACTGCTAGCTATTAGTCGAGTTTTCTTTGTACAATATCTTCCTTCAAAGTATTGAAACAATGTGTACTGTACTTCCATCCTAATTAAAACTCAGTATATTTCGAAGCATGTTATATTATAGTAAATAACTGTCAGACAGTCTCATATTACAACCGCTGCTAATCAGTGTCTTTTGTTTGTTTAATTTTACAGTAATGTTCAAATGCCCGTGCCATGAAGGCGCTTTGCTGCAAACATAACACTTTATATTATAAAGTTTACTAAATTTTATAAGGGCGCTCTCCTATCCGTCTTTGATGTTTTACTTTATTCATTGCAATCAGTACTCGTGGCTCTAAGATGTTCCATCAGTTTGTGATTGAAATTGGCTGTTGAAAATAAATGTTCTCTGTATTATTCATCCTCATACAGTAGCGGAAATGATAACAGAATTATAGTACTAACGTCAGCATATTTCGGCTTGTTTATAAGACCGTTCAGGACTCGAGATTTAACGTGTTGGTACGTATACTATCGGTTACCCTTTCATCTACCGCCAGAATTTAGTATATAGCTTGCCATCACTGTGTCTCATGCACTTCATTATACTTTATTACCAAGTGCTGCGATGTTTTTAGTTAAATCCCTTTTCTTGGCAGCGTGGTCAGCAACGTTTTCTGAAGAAGGACGAAAAATTTTGTGATATATTTACTTTTTATGAAACAGACAGTGGAAGTATATACAGTTATTGACAAATTGACCGAGGCAGTTGGCACAGCGGTGACACCGCGAAGACCCATTCTGTCCATTGTTGATGGGTTTGCTCCGGCGAAGGTTGGGATGGTTCCTTAATGAAGTCTGTAACTAAGTTTAGTTTCTTTTCTTCGCGATAATCATCATAACCGCAGGGCTCCGGTGCCATCAATATCGGCAAGCAAAACCGATACAGCATTATTTCGAATGCTGTATTCATTGTGCCCGTTAATTAAAACTGGTGTACAAATTTTGATGCGTTATGTATGTTGGAGTTCACCGGTGGCTACCTTTCTGACACCTTGGAGATCACATTTCAATTATAGAAACCTTAGAGTTTTATTCGTTGAGAATGGTTCGGAACTGAGTAAACAAGAAACTTCTTGACCAGAGCAGTCGTCCTGGCTGACCATGTATTTTAGTTCACAGTGTAAGGCAGGCGCGACCAAAATATGATGGGTTCTTGGCTAGATTCCGTCGAGAGACACTCGAATGCGTCACCACTAATAACAAGTTGTCGTTCACTTGCCAAACTAAATAACTAGCAGCTTGTAAAGTGGTTTGTGCGCAGCACAATGTTGTTTGTTCTATAGAGCTTCATTTATTCGACAATCGACGCGTAATCATGAATACAATTTGTTCTCTGCAGGTTTTCATTCAAATGACTTGCAGATTTTCTCACACTTTGTAGCGTATTGTATCGGTAAATTTCCCTACCTTTGAAAGGACTGCAGTTTTTCTGGTTGTAAACGTTTAGCTGTCGCTTCGGTTCACGCGGGTTTAAGATCCGAGTACAGTAAGGCTGTACAAGATGTGAAATAACTACTATGGAAAATACTAGAAAAAATAGTTGTGTAAATAAAACCGAGCCTTGTAGGTGAGCGGTAACGCTTTCGGATGACGTAGGCTAGAACCCTTGTCCGACCGTCCAAATTTGGGTTTTCCGTGGTTTCCCCAAATCATTCCAGGTGAACACTGGGATGGTTCCTTCAAAAAACCATGGCCGAATTCCTTCCCGTTCCTTGCCGACCAGTCATTTCCATCTTTTAATGAGCTCGGCGTGGTGTAAAGCCATAGCCTGTATAAATAATCTTTGATACTTTAGTATGATTAGTTGTAAGTTACTGCAATTAGTTGTTTTGTCTCGAATTTGATCTGAAGAAAGTGACAAACATCAGGAGTTGTGTCAATAAAAATAAATTTTCTCATGACTGTCATTATTTAAATTAACTGCGTTAATAATTCTACAGGAGAACAAATTATCTTGTCAGTATCCATAGATGAAGCATGTCTTCTGTACTAACCGATGTCCATCATATAGTGAGTCAGTTTTGCATACATATTTCTGACATATCTCAAACATATATATATATATACGATAGTGTTATATGAGTTAACAAGAACAGATGTTCTGAACAAACGGCTGGCACTTTATTTCCAATAACAACTAAAACATTCCATTTGTAAATCTCTTATCTTGTTTAAGGCCATGGTACATTGTGAGCTTGTCTACTTCACAGTAGGGGTCGCCCTTTGAGCCCCTACGGCTTGTCCTGAAGCGGTTTAATACTTGCTTGGCAAGTCAAAACCCAGTGGCTTCTGCCCAGGATCAGTTTCCAGGTGTCTATTCCGTGGCAAGTTCTGCTGCTACTGTTGCCCGTACTTCATAGCAGGATTAAAACGGTGGCTTGACTGGGCGGCCAGTATAGCAGGCGGTTTCCTTGGTTTCAGGCGTGCTAGTGGGATATTTGGCTGGTCCTTTAATTTCTCCCTCTGATGGACTAAACCTGCTTGGCATCTGATCTTCGGGGGACGGATCAGTGCACAAAGTTTCTTAACTGTTTCGCACGAGAAGTGTGTATCAACTGCTGACTATAGCTTTGCGGGAGCGCTGTCTCTTTTGATAAGGAATCGGCATAATTCGCTAGATGTACATTGTTAAGGGTTTGGTTTCGAATCTCCTTCCAGTTGTCGGCACTCATAAATCCATTATTTTTTCCGAAATACGAGATTTCAACGGAATCTATTTTTTCATTTATTTTAATTCCTTGTTGCTATGTCAGACCCCTGCGTGGTATGTTACCCGCTGCACTCAATTTCGTGGTTATGTTGCTGTGATGCCGCTCTGTGCTATTTCTAAACATACCGTAGATGCAACGATACAATACATTAAGGGTCGACAAGTCACAGAATTTAGATTTGTCGTGCATTCCGCCTCTGCCGTGGCTGGACGTACAGTTTAACGTGGAATCCGAACCAGATTTATCTGTACGTATTCTGTAGAGGATAATTGCTTCACGTATTCTGTCTGTAACTATCCGGATAAAGGAGATGAATCAAGAGAGGGCCATTGCAGAATTTGGGCTAAAAATGTGGGTTTTTATATGAAAGTCTTTGGGTGTACAATTATCAGCAACATTCCGTTGAGTAAGCGAAAATGTATCACTATGCGAAAATGATATACCTTCTTTTGTGTTAAAAATGATCTTTTATTCTGGCTTATTTAGTTTCTGTCAGGAACATTTGTGGCGGTTACTTGAGTGGTTATATAGTTGATTCTTTGGTATCGAATAATTAAACACACTTGTAATTATGTCTTCTTTGTAATTAGCTTAAACTATATCCAAAAATACTTTTAAAAATCGAAAATGAATGGATCATCGTAAGTGAAAGATAACGTTCTCAGTTAATGGTACAACCATTCATTATGGGAAATGGTATCCCTGAAAGTTTTATCAAACATTACTGTTACAGTATCTTAACTAAGGCACTACATAAATCAAAGATTTCGCAGGCAAGTAGAGAAACGTTAAGTACAAAACTTGGAATTTACTTCTCTGAGCGTTTCCAAAAAAGATACCCGTGGATTCTTTACAGGCGGACAGACGAATACTGTTGATGTAGCATTTTTTCTCTCTTATGGCTTTACACCTTGCCCACGTCATTAGAGGCGGGAAAGTACTTGGGGCAAGGAATGGAAAGGAATTTGTCCAGGGCCATTTGAAGGAACCATTTCGGAATTCACTTGGAATGATTCGGTGAAACCATCGAAACTGAAATTTGGATGACCAGACCGGAATTCGAACTCGCATCCTCCAAAATGCGATCGTTGCTGTAGGACTGTCCCTAAAATTTGACCTTGGCTTCGCAATCAACTCGACGAAATTACATGATTACTTTTTCGGTGTATTTTCGAATTGTATACATAATCACGTGGAGTATGTACTTCTAAAATTAGTGCAACATCTGGGACTTCTCGCAGGTGCGACTCCACCGGTTAGCCTGGTTTCCGTGTAAACGGTCGTGACCTTGAAGATAGTCTGAGAACCAATATAGAACTCCTCGCGACGAAATGAAATATTACCCCATCCTCAAAGGCACATGCAATCGCTATTCAGACATAAACGTGCGAGTCGAGCCTACTCCGATGACTTTAATAAATACGAGTACCTTGTTCGTGGGTTTGGTATAAAAATCAATAGTTGATATGTTTTCAGATGACGCATTGGACTCCGTTACACGGCTCCCACGCTGCCGCTCGAATTGCTATTTCAATCGTTCGATTCCAGTAAAATTTGTTACGAGTATATTAACTCTCAACTACGAGCACTTTTCAATAAGATCATCTGGAAAAAATATGTTTTTACTTGTTTTGCTTAAAAATTAAAAACTATGTAAGATGTATGTGTATTTAGTGTTTGTCGTTTAAATAAATGATATGATCGATATTGGAGACAAATTTCAAGTTCCTAGGTTATACTTTTTTTTTTTTTTTGAATGACTTGGTAACAAAAATTGGTGTAATATCGAACACTCTGATGCCCGCTGACGTCTTCATTTAAATTAAAAAATGGTTCTATACTTGGCGAGCTCTTAACATCTAGAGCCCACATATTGAGGCGGAAAAAATATATTTTTAATTCCTTTTATTTTGTACGAAAAAGCCACAGGATATAATTTTAAATTAAGTATTCAGTTCTGAGTAAACGAAACATACAAGATGTGCAAATTTGAAGTCTGCAACTTATTCCTGCTACAGACGTATCGTCAGCATTAGGACTTCGTTTCGCCATTGGGTACGGAAAAGTAAAAGTAAAATGAGCATACCATTATGCGGGCTGCATGGTATAAAATTGTAATACCGTTTTGACCTTTAGTTTCTATAATATTGCTTACTATTTCATTCACCATTAAAGGCTTTTTTTTAATTGACGTTTTTTAGCATTAGCGGATAAAAATGGTTCGTAAAAATAAAGGTTGCCCGTGTCCAGTATGGGATTGACGTACGTAGTTCTAGTCATTCTTTTCCATTACAGGACTGGAATTAGTCGTTGACAACACCGTACTGCGACACTCCTTTGACAACATGCTTAACGGTTTTGGGTTTAAGATGTAGACACGCAGGGTGGAGCAGAAATCCTCTGCTTCACCGGGTTTCGAAACCTGCTTTTCGGCCATTTCGTGGGTACTCGGTCTGTTAACTGTTAATATGCCAAGGCTGGTTCTATGATCTTATCACATTACTTACATTTTCATTGGACGCCGTAATGCCTACAAACAGACGTCGCACGTTTAAACTCTAAGCAAGTCTAGTACGAGAATTTCGTCATCTATTTGCCGATCTTTACTAGAGCATTATGTTAGCAAAATTTTAATTTTCTTTAAGGTGCAAAGAGAGGAAGTGGCAGTATGAACTTAGAGTATTACTGAGAAGCACCTCAACGTAAATGTTGGACTGAAAATTCAAGTATGTTATCGTGTTACAGATGCAAATTATGTATCGGAAGCCGTGCAGAACCGTCGGTAATTCTGCGTTCACCGACCAAAAGACAGTCGCAGTTGCAATTAGGAAGTGCATCTGTACTGTGGAGCGGAAGTGATATCTATACCAGTGTTTACAGAACAGTGAGCGAGTTCCGTATTTTCAAGATTGTAGATTTGATATTCTGAGTCGCAACCAGATATAAAGCCCAGTCATTTTTTGCCTTTTTTTAAATGTAACATTGACATATGCTAACTGTTACCGCCATTACAAAACGCTGCTCCTCGTGCCCCACGAGTTACGTGCTTCCGGTGTGAGACCTGCTTTGTTATTCATTTCCCCGGTTTACATTTGCGTTAAGTGGTAACCCCCTCTGTTACATATATCGACTGAGAGATCTGTTGTCAGTGTTTCTTCTGTCAGTGGGAGTGTCATGGGCGCAGACAGCGAATTTAGCATTGATGTTGATGAATGACTCAAAACACGGCACACTGGCAGAGACCCAATGATCTTATAAATAGAAAGCATACTTATATAATTGATCACACTGCAAAATTGTTGATGAGACGGAGTGACGTTCTCTCCTAAAGCAACCTTACAAATAATGAACTGGCGTACAGCAAAGCCATTCGGGATTTTTGTTGACTAGAGACAAATCAAAAGTCAATCAACATTTTTTTTCGTGACGTAATACGCCCTGCATTTACGAGAATTTCCTTTTGAGAGTAATTTTAATATCGGATGTTCAACTGCTTTGTAGTATCCGGTTTTTCAATTGCTGTGATATTTCAGGTCTCGCGGGTTTCAATCCTGACTTGTACATTTATGCTTACTATGAACATTTCTGGTTAGTAAAAATTTCAAGCAGAATTTGTGTGTTCGTGTCGAGTGCCAGCTGGTTGTGTCTGTGCCCGGAGGTGAACTTGTTAACGTCAGGAAATTGTGCGGCCCGCTGATTGGATGCTCCGATTCATTCAGCCAGATAATGAAGTCATCAAGGCTTGGTCTGTGTCTTTAGATTTCTCCCAGTAAGAGCTCAGTCTGGCGATTTCCTTTCAACAGTATTTCGAGTATCAACTACACGTCTAAATTATCTTGGCCTCAAGTATTTCATAGCTTGTATGGGACTACCCAACGACTGAATGTTTAATGAAAGTTATTTAAAACGTAATGCGCGCCTTATTATATTTGGCCAGCAACAACTGTTAAAAATTATGCCCGTTTCTTTAGTACAATTTTAAATTAAAGAGATTTTATACAGCTTTTACCTATTTGAAGACACTATAATTTAAGAGGGGTTAATTTTGTGTTATTAATTTTTTGAAGTGTTGTCCGATAGGTATCATTTCCAACGGCTTCGTACACATATACACATATTTTGTGGAGGAGCCATGAAGTTCTTTCCCATGCATCAAGACGAAAGGGAATATTGGATAGATCTATGTAGTCTACATGAAAATGATTTGTTCAGCTTCATTTCGAATTTCATAAACAATCTCAAAAGAATTAAAAGTAAAGTTAAGAATTAAAATGAATTACTAAGATGTTTCTCTATATTATCTTGGTTCTGGAGAAGAACAGAATACCCCATTGTATGGTTTCTTTATCATTAATTGACGCTTTTTTAAGATAATCACCTCACTTCTGAAGGAGATAAGGAAAAACTGGGTCCTATTCGTGTTTACAGCATATTACGATTTTTTTAAATCGATGATTATTCAAGCCAAAACCAGTTCCGAGAGGAAGAATTTGGTGTATATTGAATAAGCACAAATATCTGGCTTGAATACAAATGTTGCTAAAAGAATGCTTGGTAAAAATTTGCAAATATGGAACTAACTATTGAGTTTGCAGCGGAAAATCGGTCTTACTGATCAATGAAGCTATTTAAAAATACAAAAGGCAGGAAGAAGGAGTTAGTTCATGTGATCCTTCTACATTATCCATATATAGATTGCCTCTGGAACAATCTGTACAGAAACTACTTTAAGTACAAAGTTGTTTCGGTTTTGTACCTTCAGACTGAAAATCTGAATCTTTATGTATTTGATCATTTTTCCGTCCGTTCGTCTGTCACAACCTCAAAACCGCTGAACCCACTGAATTAGAAATTTGATTTTGTTTACCATTTTAGTTCTTAATAAGCTTGACACGATTATAACATAAAATTTCGAAAAGTCATCAGAAGGGAGGATGAAAATAAATATAGAATCTTTAGTTGCAGTTTAAGCAAAGATTCCCTGATTCCCTTTAGACAGTCAAATAATAGCTAGATTTAAAATTATTTTTCTATTTGTGGTACACGATTTGTGGAAGATTTTACAGCAAAAAAGAACTATTTCCGAAACTACTTAGCCGAAAATTCTTTCAAAATATACAGTGTAAACTGATAAAATTTGCAGAAAAACTATAGAAATCTTTCTAAACAACTAAATGATCGATTTTAACGAACTAGATTCTTCATCATATTTTTTTAAACTGACAAAAAATTACTTTTTTGGAAAATATTCAAATCTTTTCGAATGCCCAGAGTAATTTTTTCAACTGGATTTTTTTTTTGTATTTTGTTTTTATTTACCATTTGATAAAAAATCGCAAAACAAATAATTAATTTTTTTTATAAGAGAATTTACTCTTTTTACAAAATTAAATTTAATACACATTCAGTATACGGAATCCTCAGAGCGCGAGAGTAACTCTCACTGAAAAATGATTGTTTTAGTGCTTAATGGTTTATTATTATAAGTTTATTTCCAGATACAATACTTGATAACAGGTAGGTAATTTTTTTACCAGGGTTCATCATAAGAGGGAATGGTTTTAAATGAAAAGGAGTTTACTTCGTTACCAAAAGTGTGGCAGAGGAGATTAGAGACGTCAGTGATAAGGAGCAAACCATCCTACATGAGAATTGATGCATATGACGGTATGAGGTGTGTTGTGCCCCGACATCAGCTGGTGGGAGCCGGCCGGCCTATCGATTCGTCCCAGTTGCAGGCGGCTTCGTCTCCTGCAATCGATATGCGGGTGGGCCGCACAAGGCGCACGCTGCTGTGGCCGCACAAACAAGTTTGCCTAAGAGCCTCTTGTGCCACTTGGCGCTCTACCGCCGCTACACTCCGGCCACGAGGCATTACATATGGACCGACTAGGCTGTGCTTACGGACTCCCTCCGGGATACATCGCACCGTTACATGCTGGTGGCGTGACATCCATTTACATATCCACTAGCAACATCAAAGTTAACAGATCTTCCTCGAGTTTCGCATGTAGCATTAGAGAAGCTTGATGCTAGACTCTACCGTTGCCGAGTGCACAATCAAAGAGAGAATCGCTCATATTTTGAATGAATTTTTTCATTTTTAAATTATATCGACTTTGTCCCTGTTTTACTTGTGTTTTAAGGTTCACGTATGTGTTTCATTGCAAATAAATGTTTAACAAGCCCTAAGACGAAAGGCAGTTTATTTGTTTAAAGTTCATTAGAAATGTGCGTGATTATAATTATTGTGTTCGTGCTATCTCAGGAACAAAGAAGGAGGGAGCAGAAAAGCGAGAAACATTTCGTTCGACAGCTTGGGCACAGATAATCCATGAAATATCGTCTAATCCAGTGGCACGCGTACCGATAATGGCACGCGACTAAACAATTTAGGAATGGCATTAATTAAGTATGTACCTAATCGATATAAATAACTTAATTTTTTGTCTATATAATTTAAGATCATAGTAACAAAGTTTATCGTGAACGAAACTACTGATGCCGGAACGACTACAGATTGCGTAAAAGAGGTAGAATTCCGTCGAATTTTTGACCGACTGGACTTAGTGAGCAAGTGCAGGCGGCGGTGGGAGGAGCGCTAAGCTAACTTTTTATTGTTTTCTTTGACGTCGCTGACTGCTTTTACCAATTACGCATATTTCTTGTGGTTTTTAAACTAATTTCATTAACACAGCTACTTGTTTAAGTTTCTTTGAATTATATTTACAATTGTTCAACATGGCTAGTTTGGCAAAAAAGTGCAAGTGTAATAGAGAATTTAAACCTTTCTGGACTGAGAAATATGGCATGATTAATAAAGGTGATAAAGCTGTGTGTGTTCTATGTTCTGGAACAGTGATATGTAGAACATCGTCTGTAAAACGGCGGTAGCCTACTATGAAACAGGTCACAAATCTATTTGTCAAAAAAAAGCGAACCAGAGAAAAAAAAACTCATTTATGTGCAATTAAAGAGAGAAATAAAGAATCGATGTCTATGATTTAGTATGATTATCAAGGATTGCCATACCAGTACCGTAAGTTTTTCCGCTGCAAATGCTATTTCTCGGCATGGTAACCCTTTTAGCGAGGGAGAATTTTCGAAGCTAGAAATTTTTGAATACTTTGAAAATAAAGATAAGATTATTCAGCACATCAAAGATACTCCTTTATCCAGAAACACAATAAAAGATAGAATACTAAAAAAGGCGGAAAATGTAGAAGAACAACAAACAAATGACATCGTCATCTCCTTTTATTACGTTGTGTCTTGGTGAAAGTGCTGATACAACTAAATCTGCTCATTTAGCTGAGTTTGCTCGATATTATGTAGTAAACGAAATCAAGGAAGAAATAATTGCGATAACATCATTATCAACGATTACTAAGGGGACAGATATTTGTACGACTGTTAAAAATTAATTTGCTGAGAAAGAAGTAGATTTAAGCAAAATTGTTTCGTTAACGACTGATGCTACTCCCAGTATGGTGAGCAAAATAAATGGTTTTATCAGTTTATTTCAAACACTCATAGCACATCTGATTCATGAATTCCTTTGCATTATACATGAACAAGCCTTGTGTGCAAAAAGTGGATCCACCTCCCTCTTAATATAATGGACGTAACCACAAAAATAGTCGTCGCAGGCTTTAAATTAAGCGAAAATTTGATGCTTTGTGGGATGAAGTCAGTTCGGTATACAATGGGTTACCGATTTATAACACTGTTCGCTAGTTGAGCCGCAGTAATGTTCTTCAAAGATTTGTTGATTGTTTGGAAGAAATCAGACTGTTTTTACAAAATGAGGAAAAATGGAACAATACTCAGAATTGATGGATATTGTTGCTTTCAAGATAAATGTTTTTTACGGACATATGCCAGCATTTCAATGAATTGATCGTGAAACTTCAAGGCGAAACATTTATTTTGAGGCTAACTGCAAGTTTTCAGTAACGATATTATTTTTAATAATTACAAGTATTTTCCCAACCTTAAAAACCAGATCAATTAAAACTCACTGAAGAGTTATCTTCAGTAATTAATTCTTCAGTCGAAGAATTGTCGTCGAGATTATCTCAGTTCAAAGATTATCTAAAACACTTAAGTTCATTATGTATCCTGATGTAACTTCAACTGATAAATTGAACTTATTTAAATTTGATTGGTAGGAAATAGAAAAAAATGGAGATGCCTCTGATTGAATTCCAGTGTAGTTCAATATGGACTCAAAAATTCATCTAAATGAGGAAGGGCTTGGAATTAAATGAATTGCCAAGACTGTCAAGCAATATGAGTAAAAATGACAATACCATAATTATGGAAATTTCGAATTCTATTCCGGACACATTTATCCGTCTTAAGAATCTTGCTTTTGCTCTCTTAACAATATTTTCTTTTGCCTGTGCCTGTGAGTCATTATTCTCAGAAACGATTAAACTAAGTGGTCGCTTCAAATCCGTTTGTCGGATGACTCCAGTTCAGCTTGCGTCCTGCTATATGTAACAAAATATGAACCTAATATAAGTTATTTACCATCTAATTTGCAACAACAGAAGTTGCAGTTGTTGTAAAACTTTTGATGTTATTATTTCTTAGTATAAAAATGTGTATATCTGGTAGCAAATATAAAGTTTTAACGTGATAGTATTTAGTTTTATTTGTTTTCCCATTAGTCACTAAGTCATGATTGTTTGATTGCACGTCAAGGCTTCAAGCATCATTTCTTTACAAAAAAATGGACGTAGGTAAAGAAAGGTTCCCCATCCCAAGTCTAATCCGTTTACTTCAGGTGCATATTCGTTTTCAATGGTTTTCCCAAATCACTCCAGGTGAATGCCAGGATTCTTCCTTCAAAAACTCTCTGTCCGAATTCCTTCTCGTTCCTAGACCCCAGTCCTTTCCCGCCTCTAATGACCACGAGGCGTAAAGCCATAAGAAAAAAATAATAAAATATGTCAGATTATCAAAAAAATATAGATGGTACAGTAATATTTATATTGTTTCTATACGTCACTTACACTCTATAAATCTATCATTGTGTATACAATACTGAAATAATACGTTTTTACAAATATTAAGATACTTGTTTATAAACAGAATTTATCCTCAGAATCATAAGGTGATCGGATGGATCCTGCAGTGGGAGGCCAGTAAGTCAGAGGTAGGGCTGTGAGTTCTTTTCCTGAGGTACTGGGGATTCGAACCACAAATCTGTTACAGTGTGCTCCGCATACATAAAGCTGCCGTTGCCAGAGGTGAAGTTCAGGTTAGAAGCTTGAAAAAATTCTTTCCTTTAGCGGAAATCTAGCTGGAAACCTTCACATCCGAAAAAATGCGTTGCACCTCTGACTTACTGAGATTTTTATTAGAACAACAGAAAATAATTTGATTATTTCGAATTTAATGAATGAACTCAGTTAATAAGGTTTCCAAACTTTTTAAACAAAAATAATTTCCGTTCAGCCAGGAGCTACTCGGTTAAGTGGCCCACGAAAGTCTCCTCCACTACAAGCGATACCTGAAACACTTAGAGAAGCTGCAGAGTTACCGCATCGAATTTTCGTTTCCTCTTGGCATCTATTCAATAAGAGCTGTCACATGTCATAGCGTGTATCAGCTATGACAAACAAAGCTCTGTCGAGGCTTAACAGGGACAAAAAAAGGTGGTCAAAAACTCCGTTATCAGCACTCACTGGTTGCTGAATGTGACCAACACAAACTCACCCAAAGCAAACACATACAGCGGCCGCTCCTCGTTTCTGATCAAAACAACCAGTTCGCATAAAAGTCTCTCACACACCGACCATGTCGGCTAAATAGAGCGAACAAGACGCAACTTTGGTTCAAAATCTCCTTTACGGCCTTTATGCTGATTCAATAATCTTTTAAGCGAATGCTGTGATGCTTCTCTACTTCTGCTTATATGGAATAACTTTTTATTATACTTAGTCATAGTACAATACTAAATACACCCTTTTATTCATATATCTTTAATTATCTTCGGTTGTCGTCAGAATTCTATAAACAATTTAGAATTACGATATTCGTAAGTCTAAAACACTTTAGTAAACCAACAAAAGTGCAAGTAGAATGTCCGACATTATCCTGCCACTCTACTGAACGAATACACGTTTCTTGCTCTGAGGCTGAACTACTTCCGCGGATTCATCTTAATTCTCAATCAAGGAAATGTTTGGCAATGTGTGCCGTCAGACACATATCAACTTCATGGCTCCTTCTGAAAGAAAAATGAATCCCTTCTGCATTCGTTCATTTGTTCCAGTCTCACAACTTCCGAACATTCTCCCTTAGGAACCTAAAACAGGGCATTACTTTAGTTCTTATTAATCTGAACATGACTGTATCAAAAAATGCCGAGAACTCGTGGAAATGAAAATAATTTTAGGGGGTTTAGTTGTGGGTAGGAGGAGGGGGGGGGGAAAGTGTGGAGAAAATATTTGCGTCAGATGTTTTTGTAACTGAATTTTTGTTTTGGTTTTATATGCCATTTGAAAGAAAATTTCGTAAAACGTGCACAATAATAACAATCTTATCCTTTGTACGTCATTGGAAATGTACCACTGCTCAGTATGGCTGAGTTAATGCGTAAAAAACACTGAAACAAAAAGATATTGACATTTAATTGGGCTACATTCTGGTTTCCTCACGTTATCTCCACACAGAAATAAGCAGAGTTTCAAAAAATCACGGAATGTTTAGTAAAAGAATGCCGCATTTTGTGTATTAGAGAACTGACGAGGTCTATGCACTTCCCCCTGCAATAAGCTTTCACTGTTTATACGAACTTCTCGGCTACTCTTAGTGCTGCCAAGCAGCTGTAGACCGTTCAGTAAGAGTTTTACGCGATCTACGTTTAAAAACAGACTCGGTTATTTCTGTTCTGGAACAATGAAGTCAATAATATAATTCATCTTATTTTAGACAGATGGTGAGTCGTTAGATGAATGACATTAGATTTCTTCTGCAATATTTAAATAAGAAATAAGACTTCGACCTTGGTTACGTATGTCTGAATAGAGGGCGATTACTTGCTTGGAGGCCAAGTTGCAATTTATCCCCCGTCATGTATATGAGAGACTTGCTACTCAAAGGAGGCAGGGTAGTCCCAAGGTTTCATTTCGAAAATTGCAGGAAATTACATGGCAGTTTGTTTAGGCGGGACCGCTGTTACGCAATTTCACATGCGAGGAACCTCTGTCATTGGATGAGACAAATGAATAGGTGTTTTCGTCGCAAAAGCCTCAGCAGAGCTCACTTTTCGATCGTTATATCATAGTTTTTCAACTCCAAATCATTTTCAGAGACATACTCTCTATAGTTGTCGGTAACGTTGTACCTCAAGTAATAGAAATAATCTATGGATATAATAGTTAACTTCTTTTATGGAGTGTGGTGGGTAAGCGATTACGCTCTGGCCTCGCATTTGAGGATACGCTGGTTCGAATCCCCGTCCAGTCACCCAAATAGTTCCAGAAATCACTACAAGCGAATACCGGGATGGTTCCTTAAAAATTCCATGACAGAATTCCTTCCCGTTTCTTGCTCCTAGTCCTTTCCACCTCTAATGACTTCGACCTCGACGAGGCGTAAGCCATAAGGAAATAAAGAATAAATTTGTCATTATTTCGATTTCATGTGTAGGTAATCGAAGAGCAATTAACATGTAGAATGCAACAATAACATTACTTTTTGCATGCATTTAATGGTATATCAGTATTTTCCTTCACATATGAAACCATCTAACGCCACCTGACAAAGTTGACCGTTTGCTCGACGTCTGTTTAGATTGTTTCAATTCCAATAGCAGACGGAATTTTTTATCATCAGATAAAAGGGCAGAGAGCACGAGTCCTGGTCACCAGTTTCTGAGTGCAAAGCCTGTCAGAAAACCCAAATCCGTAAAAAGACTCGAGGACATTAAAAATGGACGATTACGATTAGCCAGTCAGATGGTGTCTTAAAGCTAACTCATTTCATTACATAATGGTCGCCAATAAATGGGCATGAATAAAGTTCTTTATAATGGAATTAAAAACACCAATTATCTGTATGTCGACACCATTCGACAATGCAGCAGTGTGTTAGTAAAACAATGACTTTGTCTAGAATTGTCCTGCTCGGAAAGAAATGTTAGAAATAAATACAACTAGATGTTACGCAGGTTTCTGATGGCTCTGTGGCAATGTGTTTCATTGAAGATTGAAAGATTCAGAGTTCGAATCCCGGAAGAAGCAGAGATTTTCAAAGGATCGTAAACCGTACTCACGGTTCTGTATGTGAAGTCCCTACGCCTAAATTTTATCGTATTTACTATTATATGTAGTATTCTCTATCGAACGGTATTGCTGGCTTAGTTTACAACAGTGGATACTTAGATTACTGTATACATTAATTAATGATGTAATGGTTACTAAATTTGTTCATAACCAATCCATTTTCCTACAGTCCCAAATATCCTAGCCTACCGATAGTATCACCATTCATGTTCGTTGGCGAGAATTTTTCAGATCACATTAGGTCTTTTTTTTTTTTGCAACATAACGTTTCAGTGGCAATCCTGGTCATTACCGAAGAAGACCTCCCTGGTATATTTTGTACCATTCATTTGTAATACGATTGTCCATATAAGTAACGAGAATACAAGCCGAGGGAAGCAAAGTTCGGCATGATTACAGAAATCAAGCCAAGCAATTTGACGCTACTGGCCGCAGCCCAGGCAGGGCTCACTGAAGTGTCTGACAGCGCCGTTCTATTCTGGAGCCAGCCTCGAGAATTTCCCGTACGAACCGGCGGATGCAGGTTCCAGGTGGGGCAGACCGGAACGGCATGATAGCAGTCCATAAACCTCGTTTCCAGTTATTCTGCACTTCTTCTGCGAATCAGAACACGACGGAACACCGCCAGCTGTTGGGAACCTGTTTCGCGTCTAGTAACACGTGCCTCCTGCAACGGAAACATTTCTGACTCAACCGTCACCGGAAATAGGCCGCATGTGCATTCAGCCGGTCTTCTGGAACAGGGAGTGCTCTCTGTGAAGAATCAGAGAGTGTGTGTCACGTGTAGTTGTTTAATTTTATTCTTGAAATATCTAAGAAAGAGAGAGAGAGAGATAGGAAAAGAAAAAATGGAAAAAGAAAACTTATATTTCAAACGAAAACAAGTGGGTATTCAATACTTGCAACAAAAATCTTTCTAATTCGTCAACAAACAAGCTAATCATATCCATTTATAGAGTCTGTGTAGTTGGTGTTACCTTTAAAAATTCGCATTCGATAAAATCCGAATATATTTCATCCGACATCGCTTGAAAGTATTATGCACGTATATTTCATTTCGTATTCCTTAGATTTTACGGTTGATATTGATGTGTGGCAGAAGACATGGCATAAGGTAAGCTTATATTCTGATAACAGCTACCTAAAGCGGATCGGTGCAAGATACATATTATTCTAGCTTCCTGCAGCTTTGTTTAGAGCTTGTAGGAGAGAGCGGTCGTCGAAGCTGAAAATGTTATACCGTTTTTATCAACTACTCTACCTCAAAAACACTGTTATTAGAAACTTATAATCCAGTTTACACTCCGAGAAAGCCTCCGATCCCTCAAGAATCTGCTAATGCTTAACTAGTACGGCCCATTGATGACCGGCTCCTGACACGAAGCTAGCTGATGGGAGGCCCTGTGGTTGACAAGTTTTTGCCATTCGGAACTTGGCGAGCAAGGTAAGAGAAGTGCTAGTAATCGCCACGTATTGCATGGAAATCCTTGGTTAAATCCCAAACTTTATGGTTTGTGGGCACACAACGGTATCGATGTTGCTTTTTTGTTAGACTAGTCGTGTAAGCTTAAACCTGCTGGCACCGAGATTTTCCCTCTCACGTTCTTCGTCTCCCATGTACATCATTAAAAATAATAATAAAAAAAAAACAGCACTAGACGCAGAACACACACACACATTACAGTCATAAATACAAACATAGGGGATATTTTTTTTGTTGAAATGTCATTTTGACGTATTATATATTCTTCATGGTACAAACGATACAAAACAAACACAACACTTAAATCCACCCATGCCCGAGGCCGGATTCGAACTGGCGACCCCTGCAATACGAAGCAAACACGCTATCCCTTCCGGTTGTGTAGTGGGTTAACGCTACGCTGGACACGGCTGTGGCAGATTTTGTTGCTGCATGATTAATTAGAATAAAGTATGTGTGCTTTTCGATCGATACCAGTTTCGACATTGTAACGTCACCCTACATTACCCTATTTGAGTCGGAAGGACAGGAAAGATAAAATTAGAGAAATAAGGTGCCGGACTGATTCTTATTTGAATTCTTTTTTCCCTCGTACCATTAGGGATTGGAATGCACAGCAAAGAGATTTGGTGCTGAGCTCCCTCTGCCACCCACAATTTTGTGAATTGCAGAGTATATATGTAGATGTAGATGTATATTCATTTGCAGGGACTGTGACTGATTGCTGCAAACTCTGCCACCGTAACAGAATGACCTCACATTACGACTGCATAGTGATGTAGCAGTACTTCCGCTAAGAGCGATAAGGCAGAAGTGGCTTGTACAAACAGTACCGCAGACATGGGACACACTTCCGCATAGTGGTCACTTCCACTGATAAATGTCGTATCAAATGCATTAGAAAATGAGAAATAAATTGTAATCATTCAATAGTTACATTCACTTCAACCATAGTTCTTATTTATGCAAGAGATCTGAGCAGTGCCTGCGACGATCATAACCTCCGTAAAAAAAAAGAAGGTGATTACATGTTTACTCGTATTAAAAAAAAAAATGAGCCTGTTTGTATACGTAAGATTTAACTTTCCAGTTGTGGAAGAATTTCGATATTTCTGTTTCAGGCTTGTGTTAAAATTTTACGTCATTTTTTTTATTGCGATTAGTAGCAATGTAATGGTGATTAGCAGAATCAAGTTATTGTTTAATGTTTTTGGTGAATGCAGAAAATACTACTTTCTGTGAAGAGTTGCCATCTAATAGGTACTACGGGTTTGTAAGTAATCTTCAGGACATCTCCGCTCCGTATTCTTCTATTTTCTCTTGAAAGCCCCGAGCCATGTTGTCTGCTCATTCCGCTACCAGGTTACACTATCTTCAGGATACATGTCCAGAAAGTAAGGACCGGTTGGTTATATAAAAATTTAGAATTCATTTATTGCTAAATTACATTACATTTATATTTAGTCGCCATTTTTATTTGGGCAGATGTGAAAGTAGAGTAAAGGGCCTTTCAAAATCTCCGCCCAGACAGGAATTCGAACCTGCGGCCTTTAGCTTTCCAGTCAGACGCCTTAACCACTGATTCACAAGAACGCTCCGGTTGAATTCTGTAACACTCAATAATGTTCAATAATGCTCTATAGGTCAAAGATCTGTCCAAAACACGAGCGAACTTATTTGTATCCACCTTATTTTTGGCTCAAACATTGATTGATAATGTTCTGAAGAAGAGCTGAAGAGTATTTTACATTCTCGTATGGTTTAGAGACATGTGATACCTTACAAGTTATTTCAGTTAGTGAGGTTGCCTCTTTTTGGTTAACTTGATGTGTCGTCCGAAACGGTTTCATTTTATTATGTGAACGAATTTTGTTTGTTCATTTTGCCAGTAATCGCTAAGGAGCCAATGTTTACCGATAACCACAAATGAAATAAGCTGGATCATGCGAGAAAAGGCAGCTTAACGGACAACGGTCGGCTATTCGATTGCGACCCTGCGAATGGTCTTAATTAATAGTGTAATCATTTATCAACAATTTTATAGGACTGATAAAGAAAACACTAGACCTTGTCGTATGGTAAAAACGGATAGTAGTATTGAAACTAATGGCTACTTTCAAGCTGATATTCTGTCAAACATGAAAAAGCTTTATGATTATTCTGCTTTCATTTTTTTCTGAGAGAAACGAAATGATTGAAAGCTTTGGTAGTTAGAATTTTAAAATAAATGTTGTAACATTAATAAATTAGCTGTCAATTAATTTGGTAGACTATGAATTAAACATTTTAGTATACTAGAAGTTTTCGTTAAGAAATGTGAATCTCAAAGTCACCAACACGATACACATTATAATTACGTGGTTCGATCAGGAGGGAAAAGGGGGGTGGGGGCAGAAAGCTGCGCTGGGGTGCAGAGGGGTGGGGAGTGTGTCCGAGCCAATCTAAGAGATTTTCATTCATTTAAAATGGGGTACACAATACACAGCAGCATGTGGGTATTTATTTCCGTCATTTAATTATCTGCGTATTTTAAATACGCTATACACTGTCAGTGGTACGCCTGCGTCTGACTTGAACTCATGCTGTTCGGGTCTTTCGGGACCAGGGTATTTGATGTAATCTGCACGGGACGGCACATTACTTGCCGAAAATTCGCATACAGATGGCACACGGGATTTTCCAAGCCAGTTACAGATCGTATTTTTTGTTTTTTAGCTGTTTTGATTCGGATCGCACGCGTCTCACCACATCGATCACAGATAAATATGTATAATTTTGATCTTTCAAGTGAATTTCAGTGCATCTGTAATTATAGTGCTTGTTGAAGTGTTATTTCAAGTTCGTGATGTTTTCAAGAGTGATGTGAAATGGCGCTTTACAATAAACTTTGTGTGGCTTATTGGAAATGTTTTTTTCGGCGAGTTTTTCAAATATCCAAAATCGAAATCTTTTAAGGAGAACAAACAATCATTCCCTAGTAATGTAGAAAGAAAGGCAACAGAACTACAGCTCTTCTTATATTTGGTTCTATTTTACCAATTAATGAGCGAGATGAGGATAATATTTTTAGTAACACCTCAGGAAGTAAAGGATCAACGACTGTGCCTGACAAAGAGGTTTTCCCAATAATTTATCGTTTGTAGGAGTGGCTAGTGTCACCATTTCGTTCAGAATAAATATAATTATAAAAAGGATATAAAGTAAATATTAGTCGTGTTCATTACATACCCAATAATATTACCGGTAATCTCTTAAGAGAAAACAGCACAAAATGTCTTTTGAAATTAAAGCAATGTTTATATGGGGGGGGGGGGGGAGAGGACACACACAGGAAGTTTTTAATTAAGCCCATTATACAAAATGACTAACGTGTTGACAGCAGCTCACAGTAAATATAACAAAACAGTTATTTGGAAACAAGCATATCTCAGGTGGGACTGTATTAGTAATTAGCCGACCATGAAGTCTAGCAAAGTAGGCAAGAGCCACGACATGTCCTCAGACAAGTTCTTAATAAAACTAAATAGGAAACATCCTACTCCACCCGTGGGTCCAACGTATTACCTAAAGAACATAGCAATGCTTTTAGGCAAGCGGTATATCAGCCACACAAAGGCGGAGAGAACTAACTCTCTTCTCTCTCACACAGAAAGCGAGAAAAACGATTATAATCTGTTGCAAGGACGGATGTTCTCGTCATCCCTGGAGTAATGTTTGAACAAATTTAAACTTTTCTCCAGGCCTGATTTTTACACAGAACTAGAAAAGAATATATGAAACTTGAAACGATTCAAGATTTCAGTTTTTTGAATTCGTATCTTCCCTGTTAGAACTTGTAATGGTAATGGTTTAAATAATTTGGCCGACTTGGTCAGAATCCTCAAAATGATGTGGAAGCCTCGTTGGACTGGTTCCTGTTCCTCCTCTACCTCTACCTCTTGAAATTCCACGAATACTGGGGCTCCCTCTATTAGAATATCTATAGTTGGGCTGCGGGTTCTGATTGTTCAGTGGCTAACGTGCTAGAAATTGACTATTCTACCGTCGAACCTGTCTCATGAAGAGAATCAATTTCCAACATGTTTAAAAACAGAAAAAACCGAAGGTGCGGCTAGTTGGGGTGTTAACTGAGGCAGCTTCAGTTTCAGCTTTGTCTTCTCTTCTTTTTTCAGCATGAGCATCAGATTCTTAGACTCTAATAAGCTGTTCGTTATCTGTACCACGCATTCCACCCCTGAACTTATAAGACCTGTAGTTCAACATGGAATCCTTACAATGGAACATCCAGGCATGGCTCATGCGATGAAAAACAATTCTTAAAAATGTTTGCTCCCACCGGGATTTCAACCGGAAACTACAGCAAGCAAGCGCCTTATCCACTGCGCTATCAGCCCACTCAATCGGGAGGCATTACAAAGAACTATACATACTATCCGTTTCTGTAACACTGTTTAGTTAGTTTTTCAAAATTTCATGAATATATGTATTATAAGTCCATCCTTATGGCAAATAGCATCACCTTGTCCAATTTCAACACGATCGGATTATCCGTTTAGCCCTGAAAACGTAAAAACATACAGACAGATACCTATAATATTAGTGTAGATTCAGACTGCGGTAAGAGTTTTTATTTTTTGAAATATCAGTACCAAAAAAGAATTCCCTCTGCTGTTACTCAGTTTGAAGAGTAAAATCATGACATTTCTAGAACAGTGTAAGAGTTTTGTCTTTGTGAAACGAAGAACTGTTGGAACCGCAGTTAGAACTTGCAAGCGGTGGCGGATAATGTAAGAGGGTTTGAATAAACATGCCTTTAGAGTTGGCTGCCACTCAGCTTCTACAGTAACGCCGAATTCATTAGTGGTGAGTGTGGGAGAGTCTTGACGGGACAAAGTCACAGACAACTTCGATCGGCGGCAAGGCGAGACTGGCACGAGACTGTTTGAGGAGTCCTGCTGAAAAACGGCGCTCAAGTTATGCAAACGCATCTATAATATTATAGCAGCCTGGTGGCCCACTTGGTCAAAGCACCTGCCTTCCGACCGGAAAGTCCCCGGTTCGAATTCCAATCTCGCCCAGAGTTTTTAAGGTCTCTTAACCTGACTTTCACTTCTGAAACGATTTGCTTTGTTTATGTGAAGTACGTTAGGACAACCGTGTTTCACGTTCCACTTAAGGGGCTAGGTACAGCTAACATATACAAATATTTGTAGAAATTGAAATTTCATTTTCTCCAAATCTATTTAAATTTGAGGGTTCAAATTTCGTAGTTCCATAGAACTGTTATAGGTATATATAAAAATTGATTTTTAATATAAAAATATTATTTAACAATATGTTAATGTACCATCCAAACTGACAGTTAAAAAATGTCATCATTAAGGTCTATAATGATAGAAAGCATAATATTTTAAATTGTGGAGAAATCTTTTCTTAATCTTGTAAACTAATATCTAGCCAATAATACCAATAATATAACACATTTAACTTTATATTTGTTGTTAATAAAAAAATTCAAGAAATTAAAATTCTTGCTTTTTTGTTTAAACATATAGGCATATTTCCCATTTGTGAAAAGTTGCATAAACAGTAATGGTAGGGACTGTAGTAATTAGTATGTAGAAAATGTCCTGCAAATTTGAAAAAGATCTATGCATGTGTAAAAGAGTTATCTTTAAAATCAATTGATGAATTGCTGTTTTGAGAGACTTGGTTTATCAAGTGCAGTAAGATTTAAGTGGCTGTCAATCGTGCAGGACTTCGCTTATCCATGCTTAATTCCCACACTGTCACAGATATTTAAATAATTTTTTCACCAACATGAAGTCAAAAGTAAAAACTATTTTTTGTGAATCGAAAGAAAAAAATCATTTTTTTTTAAACCTGATAACTGTACCTACACCCTTAAAACTGTAGGTCCCATTGAAAGCATTTTTTTTCTGGTAACATTACTAAAATCGATTGCTCAATAGTTGTCCAGCAACATTTCAGGCAATAGATGTGATATATTTAGGTCTCAGCGACATGTGGCTCAGTCATTGCCGGCCATTTGTTGTCCTTTGTCACTGCTCAACATTTTGTGTTTACATGCATTGTGTGTTAGAAAAATCAGCATCATGGAAAACGACGAAGTTGTTGTGGCTGCTACATATATTATGTTGGAAAATTTAAAAAAAGGAAGGGGAGTGGATGCATCCTTACCTAACTAAGCGTAATACCATTATTCCTGTTGACAGAGAAATAGAACTGAATACTTACTTGATCAACTGACTCCTCAGCAGCTCGATTAGCGTTGTTTTGGCTGTCTTCACTGTCAATCCCTTCATCAGGATCATCGCGAAATAACATTGCACTGAGGGCAAACTTATTTGTCAGCTGCACTATCACTTTTATTTTCTTTATTCCTTCTTGGCGTATGTACATGGACTTTTAAAGCTTTTGTGTACGTCTTTAGTAGATGTATCAAATTTTGTAGCAACGTAGATCCAACTGTCTTTTTCATCGGTCTTTGTAAATAGATGATTCTACATCCCACAACTCTAGGTGACCCGTACCCGCCCCCCCCCCCCACCCCCTTGTCACACGATGTCACACTTTGTTGACCCCTCCCTCCCCCTTAACGTGTGATTTATGGGCGACCCCAAGCGTCATGGATAGTGCGATTTGGAATGGGATTCATTGGAAGGTAGGAGGAGGGTGGAGAGAGTCATGGGAGTGGACAAGGCTTACGAGTATATTAGTGATGGAGCGTGGAAGGATATTGGTAAGAATTAAAAGTAATTCATGGAAGGGAAAGGTGACCGTGATCCCAAGCAAACACTCGATTTCAGGCACAAGTATGTGGGAAGATTTTCTTTCGTAGGCAAGGAGGTCAGGGGTTGAAATAAGTTACCAAGAGATATAATGAATAATTTACCATAAACCTAGAAGGAATTTAAAGTTGAAATTTGTAGAGGATAAAAGTAGGCGGTACAGGAAAGCGGAAAAAAGGGTGTGTAGGGAAATAGCCATAGGAGCGTACGCACCATCGTAATTAAATTAAAATTAAATTGTCGTAGTAGGGAAAAATTGATGGCAGTTTTACACTGAGATCACGGTTGACATTGAGAAATCGTCTACGGGATTCACGGGTCAGAATCCCCGTCTGGGCATCCAGATTTGGATTTTCTATGGTTTCCCAAAATCAGTCTAGACGAATGCTTCCTTTAAAAAAGGCCGAATTCCTTCAAGTTTCCTGCACCAGATCCTTTCCCACCTCTAATGACCTCGACGTCTACAAAGCTTAATGTCATAAGCAATAATAATAATAATATATATATATAAAATAAAGAAAATTGAAGCATTTGAAATGTGGTGCTACAGAAGAATGCTGAAAATTAAGTGGACAGACAAAGTAAGAAATGAACAAGTTTTGGAAATGATGGGTGAGAAAAGAAGTTTGTTGAAGAAGCTTACGGAAAGAAGAGACAGGCTGGTAGGTCATATTTTGAGACATGCTGGATTGGTTAATTTGTTAGTGGAGGGAACAGTTGAAGGTAAGAACTGTAGAGGAAGACAGAGATTAGAATATATGAAACAGATAATTGAGGACGTGGGCTGTAAGGGGTATGTAGAAATGAAGAGGTTAGCACAGGATAGGAAAGGATGGAGGATTGCATCAAACCAGTCGAAAGACTGACGACAGCAAAAAAAAAAAAAAAAAAAAAAAAAAAAAAAAAAAAAAAAAAAAAAAATATATATATATATAAAATAAAATAAAAAAGGGAATTCACCTGTAGTAATTTTTGAAAACCGTGCAAAACGGAAATATGGCTGAGAATCAAACATGGGTCCCCAACTCTCGTGCTGCGTCGTCCTCTCAGCATCCAGGCTGAGTGAAAGAGGAATAAAATGTGAAGCGAGGAAGTTGAGCAGAGCGTATGTGTCGCCTCCAGGGAGCGAGGAATGCGCGGGTCTCCGACCTCTCCTAATTGGTTCGGAGCGCGCTCACTCATCTCCGCCGTCAGTTGACGGACGAGAACTTTGCTTTCTTTAAATAGGTTACAAGCTAACTACTACAGTCTAATCGTGTACAGTACTCTGTTTGTGCTATTTGCACAGAAATGTACCAGTGATTATAAACTGGCTCCAGTGCAAAACCAGCCCAACTCCTTTAGTTGTAAAATTTCTAGATTACGATAATGGATTTGAGCAATGGAGGTATTAAATATTAATTCCGTTTGGATTCAAACCCCTGAACTAGATGTTTTGTCGACATTTAATGTTCTTACACACTGTGTTAGGCAAGTAGGTCACCACATCTATCTATACACTAATGTAAGGCAGTGAAGTCACCAGTGCCTCGTTTTACTCTGCGAAGTATCCGACGAGGAAATGGAGGAACATTTTACTATTTACGTAGATAAAGATTGCCCCTAAAAGTCCATGATCACAATGGCGATGTTCACGAGCTGTAAATTTTACTGCAAATACGACTTTTTGCGGCATTACTTTTGTCGGCAGTTTCTCTCGCGAATAACGAGTGTGTCGGCGTTACGGGACAGAAATAGCGGCGCCTGCTTCCGGCGTCTTGGACAGCGCTCAGAACGTCAGCGTGAAACACGCCTAATCTCTCTGGTCCGACGTAAAAGCTGCTCGGTGGAGGGGAACATTGCTAACAGAGGCATGGACAATATTCATGTTGCAATTCATAAGTACGAACCTCTCTTTAGGTCCTGGTTCATCACCGGTTCATCCATTAGCGGTGCTGAAAACATCAAATAAAGAGAACATTCGGGGAAAATTTTGCATCTTATGATCTATTTTTTTTTTTTTTTAAATCGTATTTATCGCATTGTATCGGTGGTAACAGATGCACGCTCATAATAAATAAAAATCAACTCACAAATAGCGTGCAAAACCTCTAATTATAAAATTTCCAAAAATAAACCTGACTCCTGGATAAAAGACGTTATTTTTTACTCCTGACAGGACGGACGTCCTTTTTTTTCCTTGACTGCTGTTCATAACGTTCCTTCCATACTCTGTGATGAAGGTTATGATATCTCTCTGACCAATCCATTGCTGTCCACTTCCTTTGCCTCTCTCTATCATCCCTTCATTACATTCCTAAACGAATTACCTACCACCAACTAAATGTGCACTACAAAATTTCTATTGTTATTTGTTCCATCTTCTCCTAGAATTATTAATGTTAATTCTCTTCATAGTAAATAACATTACAAGGTGTTTGATTTAGTGTGACACTTCACATGGCGGAAGAATAATTTTTGTAGTAAATCTTTATTTCGCCTTTGGTCTCAGCCATCGGCGTAGCCGGGGTGGGGCGCTCAAATAGAAGAGCGAAAAATATAAGAAAATAAAAAATAAATTTATTCATAACCCTCGCAAAATAGTAATTAACTAAATTAAAAGAGTGTTTAAAATATTTTTTTTATAGTAAAACCATTTTCAACACCCTAAAGCTTAATAGGTTTCGCTTAGGACACGGAGCGTGGAATGCTACAGCACAGAAGTGAAGGTATAGTGAATGTGCAAAAATGCAGACCACATCCTAACAGAAGACTACCCGGAGGCATGATACTACTGCGCTAAACTCTGCCGGCCGCTAGAAGATGGCTTGAATTCCTTGATCTTTGCATTTGAATTGTTTTCTTATGTAAATTGGCATACGATAAGAATTTATTTATTTATCTTATGACCATGGTACATAATCAATAATACAATGTAAAATTAAATTATAATTAAAATTCAAAATCCACATGGTGAAGGACTGTAGAGCTTCGTTTGAAATATTAAAAAATCTATCAATGATCCCCTGAAGGCTCGAAGTGGGCAGTCAATGGTCACGTGACGGATGGTTTGTGTTTCCTCACCGCAGTCGCAGTTCGGTGAATCTCTCATTCCCCATGTGTACAGGGCTGAAGCAGATCTGCCGTGACCAGACCTAACTCTGTTAAGAGCTGCCCAGGTCTTGCGAGGAAGATCGAGTCCCTTTAGTGCCTGTTGACTGTCAAACAGGGAGTGCCATTCTGGTGGGACTGAGGCTATCCACTCCAATCTCCATGATTCTCTCCCGTTAAAATTATAAGATATAATATGTTTTGCAGTTACGGTAGTAATAATAACAAACAACGAGCATATAATATGAATGCGGTGAGTGATAGGGACGTGAAGGAATGTGAAGCTAGTTCAACGATTACACGCTTAGTTTCTCTATGTGGAGGCACTGCCTTCAAATCCAAGTCCGATCGTACAGTTTGGTGTTGCTCTTGCTATCCGAAAAACGTTATATTGCCATTTGCAGGATATTCCTCGCAAATAAACCTTAATTTTATTTCCTAATTTTATCATCTTCATTGCTAATACGCAGCCATATTGCATATAAAAGAATGATATTACAGCCAGACTAAAAGTGCATGATAACATGTTCCTACTTAAACAGCATTGAAAGAGCGGCTTTTGTGTCTCGTATCTCTACAGACGGGGGGCAGCCTGTTACAACGCCGCATTTCTTTAGGTTTCCCTTCCGCTTGAGCTGACTCCCGGGTTGAATGCCCTCCATCCCAACTACACTCCTGATAGCGGGAAGTGCCCTGCTTCAAGAAGCGAGAGACTACAACTTAATAAACATGTTCACGCTCTCTATTTAGCAACCACGCGACGTCATATCGGACTTGTTCTCACTGTCTATTAGAGCCTACAGAGTTGCTTTCAGCAACTGAAGATTCCAAAAGTATTTGACTAATTATTAGTAGTTAGTATAATAAAGAATTCGATCTTATTATAAATGGTTACAACATTCATTTATTTTCCGTTTCTAAGATGACCTGTGGTTTAATGGCGATTAATATTACCCTGAATTGTGAGTTACTGTCTTTGTTTTCAAAAACGATTGGCCGTTTTTTTCTGTAACTTTGTTTAACGCAATTGTTTATTTCTACAAATATATATCTACCAGGGACGATTTGACCTCTTTGTTTGCAGCCAACTCATAGTCAAGAATATCGGAAACAAGTACTTTCAAAAATGAGTTAAACAACTGATGATCATGACTTTCAGGTCATCATGACAAAAGGGCGCCTTTTAGCGTCATATATAATCGTCAGTAAAAAGCGCTGGAAAATCTATCTTTTCTAACCCCAGCTTTCATCTACGCATTTGTTTCAGGGGACTGTTAGCTTTTTATTATTACTGCAATTAAATAATAATAATTAATTGTTTACTAAATACTCTTTTTTGCTTCATTTGCTGGTTACGTATTATACAGGTTTCTGAATGCGTGAGGGCAAATGTGGTTTTACTATAATTAGCAAATAAAAGTCACTCAAGCCTGGAATTAGCAACACTGTTCACAAGCTGATTTATTTCTCACACACAGATATACCGATTGGCCCAAGCCAAAGTTGAAATTAACAATTCAGACTTCGTACCCGGAAGATTGCAGAAGTAGAAAGTAGCATTACGTACTAGTACTCGGAGATGTATTATTACTGATAGTGTGGCTCGCAGTCCAACAAAGTACTCATTGAACGCAGTCCACAGGATTTATCACGGACGAATAGACTCACAGTCTTCGTCTTCCAAAATCAGTGGTGGTATTCTATTTATTGTGACCGGTTAAACCCGTACGCGTAGTTGTCTTCAATTTGCGGGACCGGTCCGTCCACTTTTTTTTTTTTTTACTCATGGCTTTACGCCTCGTCGACGTTGAGGTCATTAGAGACGGGGTGGGACTGGGAACAGGGAGCGGGTAGGAATTCGGCCATGGCCTTTTGAATAAAGCTTCCGGACATTCGCCTGGAGTGATTTGGGGAAATCATGGAAAACCTAAATCTAGATGCCCGGACTGGGATTCGACCCGGCGTCCTCCCGAATGCGAGGCCAGAGCGCTAACCGCTCACCCACCACGCTGGTTCAGTCCGTCCCCATCCGGCTGACTGTACTCGCGCGACCACGCACTTCAGATAGAAGATCCACTCCCAAGTCTATTTGTATTTCTACGCTACTTTTACCGTCGTAGCTTAATACTTTCTTATTTTACAAATTATCAGCAATTACTTTGGCTCTGGAGCGGTCTGGTGGCTCGGTGGTTAGGGCGTCTAACTGGAGATCGAAAGATCCCCGTTCAAATCCCTGTCTCGGCGGGGATCTTACACTTATCTTTGACACAGGTGGTTGTGTGTTGTGATGTACGCCAGAACGCTTCCGTTGCTAAACTGAAGGCCCCCTTTGCCGGGTTACGTTAGGAAGCTACGATAGAGGCAGACTGCGCAGCCGATAAGAAACCCTGTCACCTGGCCATTACGATCACGCAAGCCTTCTACTCTGGCTTCAAGTGTTAGTGTCTCGTACAATGCCTTCAGAATGGCAAACAGATACATCTTTACAAAACTGTTTATTACTTTTCTGTAGCTTAATAATAATGTACCAACTATTTTTTTAATAAACATATCTTAAATTTATAAATTTTTTCCCAGTCGCAGTTTTATTGAGGTTGTAGATTATATACTTTTTTTTTTTCATACATAGTAGCAATAGCGTTTGCCCCAAATGCTCTTATTAGTAAATTATCAACAAGAATTTTTTGAAACGATTGGAGAATTGATTAATGTTCACTTGGATAATCTGGAAGTAACGTTATAAACGATATACCGGGGGCGACCATAGATTAATCACCTATCCTCTCCCAAAGCCGTGGCGATGTTTCACTCTCATGTTTTGTTTATGAGCTACGCGATGGGTACTGTGTCAAACGCCTCTTCAAAATCTATGAACGGCAGCTTGTGATCACGCAACGATGGATTTTTTAATTAAATTTCGTTAAAAAAAAGTTTCACAAAAGCGTTTTTTAAATGTAAATCCACACTGATTTGGAATAAATGTCAAGAATTTCAAAACCACGGCAATTCTTTGTAAAATAACCAATGCCAACGCACATAGTTCATTTCTTTCCAGTTACTGTTGAAAATGTTGTTGTTTTAATTTTATATGGAGTTTTCACTCTTTTTTTAATGTGAATACTAGTTAATACTCTTCCTAAAATATTATTTTATTATTGGAAACTACCTGCTGCTTGTATCTTCATACACTGTTTTTTATTTTACAGAGGATTGTGAGATGAATCAGGAATTTCGCAAATCCAATAGGATTACTATTCTCAGAAATGCTTTAAACTAGATGATGATGACTTGCTGGTACAATTGAAAAGACACCACCCAGCGCCACATATAATCGTCCCGTCGGTACAAAGCTTCTTTCTAACAGCAGCCTTCAATTAAGCCTCAGCTGGAGGAGGATAAATTCTTAGTTTTACTGTACGAGTAACGAAACAGTTTCGTGTGGTGTTAATGAAATATCGACAGAATTTTTCTCCATCGTAACTAACCCAAAATCGCTCCACATATCGGAGTCCTACAGAATAAACTTTAAAGTGATATATGAAGCAGGGCACATGGCAAAGGTAAATATCACTTTAAATTCCGAAAAATACGATGCTGCTGGTTCGCATCCTAGATACTTCGAATGCGGAAAGTAACTTACTTTCAAATAGCTAATAATTTGTCGACATTTTTTATCGTAATTTCTCAACTTGTCAACATCACATCAAAATAGAACATACACTATTACTCCTGGGACCATAGGCTGTACATTTATCAAAATTCGACTAGTAGGTTTTGCGTTCAGAGAAAAATGGATACTAATTTGCGAGCACTTTCATCGAGAGACACAGGTTTCAAAAACAGATTTCTGTAGCTTATTGATTTTTTAAAAATGTATAAAAATTATTGCCAGCCACAGTTTTATTATAGTATGTTCGATACTTATTGGCCGTCATGGTGCCTTGCATGAGCTCCACCTATGGATGCGCACGTGAATGTTTCCCACAGCATAATTTTGCCTCCGCCAACTTGTTTCAGCACAGGTATCAAGAAGCTGTTCCCCTTGAAAACGACGGATTCGCACCCTCCCATCGGTATGATTGAGAAGGTATCGGGATTCATTAGACCATGCAACACTCTGCCACTGTACCAACGTCCAGTGACAATGGCCACTTGCCCATTTCAGTCGTAGTTGCCGATGTTAACATTGGCATATGCAGATATCGTCGGGTGCGGAGATCCATCGTTAGGAGTTTTCGGTGCACTATGTGTTCAGACACACGTGTATTCTGCACAGCATTAATTTCTGATGTTAATTCCATCACAATTCGCCGTCTGCCCTGTTTTACCAGTCTGCCTAGCCTACGACGTCCGACATCTGTAATTAGGGGTGGCCGCCCAAACCTTCGACGTTTGGACGTGGTTTCACCTTGGTTTCGCGACTTGTTGAAGACGCTCACCACAGCACTCCTCGAAAACCCGACAAGTCGTGCAGTTTCCGAAATGCTCGTGCCGAGCCTCAGGGCCATCACAATCTGTCCTCGGTCAAACTCAGATGATCGCGCGCCTTCGCCATTCTAAACACGGATAGCATGGCCACTGACACTACATGCTCCGTGCGAGTGTCTCACTAGCAGTCATTCCTCGTCAGGTGACGCTGCTATAGCTTGGACGGGTTTATATCGATAGGAAGTAGGTAGTCATAATGTTCTGGCTGATCTGTGTAGTCTTTACTTAATACAAAATCTCGCAAAAAAATGTTGCTTTCTCTAAAAACCTTATTCGAAGTAGGCTACTTTTACGAACATTAAAAAAATATATCCAAATCGGTCCAGCCGTTTTCAATTGCGCTTACTAACGAACAGCATTTAATTTTTATTTACAACGATGTATGTGATAAAAGTGTATCCATTATTATTTTTCTATTTTTATAACAACTTTTTTTTAATTAAATTTAATTTAATTGCAATGGAGCACATGCTCCGGTGGCAATTTCCCTAAACACTCAACTTACCGCTATCCTTCACTCACCTACATTTGCCCTCTACAAATTTTAACTTTAAGTTCTTTTAACGTTTTAGGTAGGATATTCATCATTCCCCTTGGTAACTCATTCCAATCCCTGACACCCTTACCTAAGGAAGAAAATCTTCCCACACCCTTGTGCCTTAAATCGAGTGCCAGCTTGTGGTCATGGTCATCTTTTCCCTTCCATGAACTACTTTTCATACCTACTGCAATATCCTTCCATGCCTCATCACCAGTATACGCCCTGTACACTCCCATGACCCTCCTCATCCTCCTCCTGTCTTGCAATGAATCCCATTCCAGCTCCTTTATCATATCTGTCACTGATTGCATTCTGTGATAATTTCCAAGAACAAATCTAGCAGCCCTTCTTTGCACCTTCTCCAACTCCTGTATTTGATACTCAAAATGTGGGTCCCATTCTACACTACTATATTCGAGCAATGGTCTGACCAAAGTTTTGTAACCCAATTCCTTTACTTCTTTCGTGCAATCCCTCATCACTCTCTCCAGTGCAGGATTTTGAAACCTTTTCCTACCACCTGTCCAATGTTTCCTGCCCAGTTAAACTTGTTATCAAATGTAATGCCAAGATATTTACATTTCAAGTCTTCAGCAAGCAATTCTTTCCCCACCTTATATTCATAACTAACCTTTTGTTTTTTATTTGTGTATCTAATTAGCTGACTCTTCTTTGCATTTATCTTCATCCCATGTTTACCAACCCAACTAGATATCCTGTCCAGATCACCCTGCAACTGTTTACAGTCCTCTATCGTTTTGATCCTTTTATACAGCATTATGTCATCAGCAAACAATCTAATTTAAGATAGTAAATAATCAACACAATTATTCATTAGAATAATGAATAGCAATGGTCCCAATAGGCTACCCTGCGGCAGTCCCATTTTTACTTCCACTTCCTTTGATACCGCATTTCCTACCCTAACTTTCTGTTTTCTACCTTTTAAAAATTCTTCTACACAGCAAATCACTTTCTCATCCACTCCAATAGTTTTTACCTTATTTACTACCATTTTGTGGCTTACTCTGTCAAACGCCTTTGAAAGATCTAATACTACACTATCAATTTGGCCTCCCTTGTCCATTTCATTTGAAATATCTTGCATATATCCCACCAACTGAAATTCGCATGAATATCCTTGCCTGAACCCATGTTGCCTACTTGAAAACCACTTACGTTCCTCACATATTTTTCTGATGTGGTTTCATATCAATCTTTCCATTAGTTTACCTACCACTGAAGTCGAACTGATTGGCCTGTAATTTTTGACTCTATTTCTCACCCCTTCTTTATGTACCGGTACTACTATCGCACTTTTCCAATCTTGTGGTAAGCAGCAAGTATCCAGACTCAATTTAAATAATATCTCAAGATAAGGTACAATGTCACATCCGGCTATCTTTAAGATATTTGTAGTAATATTATCTGCACCAGCCCCCTTGTGTGTTTTCAGCTTGCTTATTTCCTTCATGATTTCTTCAGAATGAATTTCAAATGTTTTTGTATCTTCATTTCTAATCGTATTGTTAAGCTCGTTCTCCGAATTAGACCTTCCCATTTCTGATTCATTGTCCCTAATGCTCTCACAAAACCAGTTGCTTAAAATCTCTGCCTTATTCAAATCCTCAGTAACTACTTCTCCATCCTTATCTGTGAGCATCTCTACACCCTCCCTTCCCCTCAGTTTCCTCATATAGCCTTAGAAATTTCTAGATGCATCAGTCAGTGGTCCTCCTGCACTGACAATACTCTTCATAAACCCATCTTTAGCCACTTTCTATGCTGTTATTAAGTCCTTGTTTAGTTGTTTCAAATATTCCCTACTACCCTGCTGTCTCTTAACTCTGTTATGTTCTCTTCGTACCAACCTATTTAACCTCCTCACTTCCCTATTATAGTACACGGGTTCTCTACTTCTCTTTATTTTCTGCTTTGGAATGAATTTTTCTTCCCTCTTTCTTATTATCTCCTTGAACTCTTCCCACCTTGACTCTACTGTACTTGTGCCTTCCTTCCATTTGCTGAAACTTTCTCTGAAATATCTATTCAAATTTGAAATCTGTGCCTTTTTATAACTGTACCTATTTCCCCCTTCAGTTTTGGCTGCTGGTTCACTGAATCTTCTAATATCCATCAGAAATGCGTCATGATCACTTATTCCTTCCGTTACCTGACACCCCACGAGGTTATCATCGGGTTTTATTAGGAATATATCCAAAATATTTTGCCCCCTAGTGTTTTGCTCTACCACTTGTGTAAACCCTCCTTCCCTTATTACGGTACTAGCCCGTACCCGCGACTTCGTACGCGTGGATTAAGAATTTTTTTGCCAGAATTAAATATAGAAAGTTTTTGGTAACGAAGGATTGGTCCCAAACAATATCGAGTCGGAATAATATGACAGGAAAGCTAACACTATATCATTGTAACGTCGAACCTGTCTCTTGAAGAGAATCAATTTCCAACATATTTCTGTCACCATTCGATAAGGTCTCAAAATTTCGTGACTACAACTGTTAATCATACTGAAAAAAATATCCTGTGCCCTTCATACAGATTTCCTTATAAAATTCCATCACAACGATATAGTCATTTAGTCGTCAAAACGTAACAAAAAGACAGAGACTTACTTCCGTATTTATAAATAATATTACTGTGATTCCCACTCACACACTGACTGCGAACAACACCTGAGGGATCATTATAACAAAAAAAGTGTACACCTACAACATTGCAAGACTACCTACGATTTGCCTCGCATTGCACCCGTAAGTTTCTAATATCGACAGTTTAACATTCAATCCGGCCCAGGCCTGACTCTTATGATGAAAAACAATTTTTTAAAAAACTTGGTCTCCACAGAGATTTGAACCGGAGACCACGCCGTTCGCAAGAAAGCGCTTTAGCCACTGAGCTGCCAGTCCACTACACGGAAAAACGGTATGGAGACGTGCACATCCAATGTGTCTGTCTATCGCTGTATTTCGAAGTTATGAGACAACATGTGTTATTTATACTGATAATTTTTCAAACAAATGTAGACATTATTTTTCTCCTTGTTTCAAAGGATAAGTGTGCAAAGTTTCATCGAGATCGGATGAAAACTGTGGATTCGTATGAAGAACAAACAAACAAACAAACCAACAAACAAACATATATTCATCTTTATATATAAAGATTTGCAAATCTTTGTTCCCGGGTGTTATTAATCTTATTTCCTTCCCAGTTAACACTTGGTAAATTTAAATCCCTACCAATAATGGCCATTCTATTCTCACCTCTGAAATCTGAGTATGAATTTAATTTCTCCCTAAGAGCCTCATCTTCATCTGTCATTCTTCCACCGCGGTAAGCAGCCAACACCCTGATTTTTTCTTTTTTATTACCCCAGAAATCTACCCCAAGTAACTCATGGTCTTGATCTATGAAGCCAGTGAACTGTGGTAGTTTTTGCTAACTAGTATAAAGACTCCTCCACCAATTGCTCCTCTATCTCTGCGGTACACTCTGTAACCATCAAGAAAAACCTCAGTGTCTAGTACGTCTTCTTTTAACCAACTCTCTATCCCAATTATTACTTGTGGTTCGTGTATCTCTATTAAGTTTGCAAATTCGATTGCTTTGTTCATTATACTTCTACAGTTTACCATTAACGCCATTAATACCGGCTTTATATTTTCAGCATTTATCTCCTTTTTCCCAGATTTACCCCAGCCAGTTATTGTTTCAGCAACATGCAATATTATATGATGGCTGAGCATATATTCTAAGCTCTTTTATTGTAACTATGATTTCTGCATTAAAAGTGTAAATGGAGACTAATTCAGTTACTATTACGGCTTCGTTATTTTCTATTCACTGTGCAAGTGTAACTTTGTGTCAAATTACAGCGCATGTAGTAGAATAAAAACATACGTGATTTGACAAACAGCTACTGATAGCAGGTGCTTGGTGGATAAATACGTAGTTCTCTGCTTTGTTCTTAATGTTTACTTATCAACAGCACTGAAAATGATATTAATTTATTCTCACCAATGTTATTTCGGAATCTGTTGTACTTAACAAGCTATTGTTGTTACCAGAATTAAAAACCCTAGATTAAAACTTAATATAAGATGTTAATCACACCCGATTGGGAGACACTTTACTGCGATAAACCTGTGTGTTTTCTAAGGGCTACGGATGGAAATCATGTTATTAGAAAACCCGGTGGTTTTTTACAGTAACCTCGAGTACATTATCCGACATACAGGTATCTAGTGTAATCATGGCGTCGAACGTAGACTCGCTCTTATAGTTTCTATATTCTATTCTGGTTTGCCTGAAAGAGGTAATAGGCCTATTAATCGTTCGTATTTCTTATTTAATTCCACTATCCTTCTTCATCAATCACTTTCACTTTATTAACAACACCAATACATTGAACCACTTAGTTAAATCTTAAATTTCCTAAAACATAATACTTTCAATGTAGTCCGACACATCCGAACATATCTCGGTCACAATCCACGATTCATCTACAAAGTCTCCAATTTTCTTTCATCTGTTTCATCCTCTCGCTACCTTCTCTTAACTCCTTCCTAATCACCCGACCTCGTGTCTACCAGTAGAATTCCTTTAATATAAATCATTATTAATTATAATCCATATTTATTCTCATTATATTAAGAATACATTAACAGTTATATGAAACATTTTAAAACCTTTGTGAGGTATGTCTCTTCCAGCTTGGGTGTAAATGTTTGTATGTAGTCTTGTTGGTGGATTAGTTGGAAATACAAATCGTACGGTGTGCTTTTTTAAGAACAGATCACTGAGGGAACCAGTCTGACACAGATGACCAATGTTGAAACTGGCGGAGGTATAGCTCCGTATACTGCTCCCCGACCTTCCAGAGTAATGTAAGACGTAGGTTGTTTCGCAAACACCACTTCGATTAGCAAACTCCCATGTCCACATGCTGACCTGTGTCAAGGCGCATCTTCCCGCCATGGTCCCTGTTTAGACAGACTTGGGGATGCGCAATGTTAGTCGCTTCTTGGTCATGTAGCAGCCTGATATGTCGTTCCAGGTGGTGGCGCGGATGGTTGCTTCCTGCTGCCTGCGACCGATAACATTGCCCTATCAGAGAACTGCTACCATATCTTTCCCATTGAGCTTTATCAGAGTACTGACAACTGTCAAGCATTTTCGATTCAATGCTTCTCCCGGTTGCAGTAGGTTGAAGGTAAATAATATGTATTCACCATTTGTTCAACTATCACTGAGTCCTTTTAACAATTCTTTCGTATTTGACCTGATTGTAGCTTTTCTATTGTCTTATACACAGATGTTTCACTATCAGCTCGTATTTGAAATTTTGCTACGTCCTGGAACGAAGTAATTAGTTGGAAGATTATTAACATAAATGTGTCGAAAGAATTTTTAACTAAGACACTAAATCAGAGTGTGACATTAAAATGGATTGAGGAGACGAGAAAAGATATGGAAAAGTTGCGATACATCCAGATGAGATAGAGAATTGAAAAGTGTTTCAAACTAAAGTTGATAAATTCAAGCAGTTTCAGGAACAGTGTATAAAGGTGAAGACCATCAAGGTCTGAAGAAAGAAGGAGGAACCTCTGTGAAAGAATCGAAAAATTCTGGGAGGGGAAGAAAAGGCACACCAATTAAACAGTTGTTTCCCGTGGTCAAAAGGAGGAAGAAGAAATGTGTGATGAATCAAGGTGACAGTGTATCGAAGGATAAAGCATTGCACATACCCTGCGAGTTGTTGAAAGGCTTTTTCGAATCCAAAGCTGGGACATTGCTCAGTTTGAATGTCAGAGACGCTTAAGTCGCAGCGTAACCTGGCACAAAGCGAGGACTGTGGCCCTGCCAAGCGCCTTACGCAAAGCTGGCCGGTTCCAAGACGGACTACGGTTGACAGACGCATATTGGCTTTGTCCGTTTGCTAGGTTTGCAGTACCAGGTAATGTCAGAAATGTGCACGACACACTACACCAGCCAAAGGATCTAAGAACTTAACAACGGATACCTTCTACGAAAGCGGTAACGATGAATCTCTGCCAGCTTCAGATGTGATTCTCTTCTAAACATTCCTACCTTAACGATAATGGAGTATGAGTACAATGTAGTAGTGTTTGATTGTGGAATTTCAGAAGACGCGCTGCGACCATCCAGATTTCGGTTTCTACGGTTTCCAGAAAACACTCTTGAAGAATGCTATGGCCGAAATGTTTTCTGTTCTTTTACCATTACACTCCACGCTCTAATGACCTGTAAGGTTCATGAAAAAAAAAAAAAAAAAATACGTTTCACCTAGTTGATTATTGGCTGTCGGGGTGACGCCACGTCATGATGAGGGAGCCGACGTTTCGACAATCTGCCGACTCTGGCCGTGCAAGCCTACGATTACAAGTTTCAACTAGTTTTTCACTTTTTTTTCTTGTCGCGAATTCTGTCGCTGGTCCTTCTGCTGAGAGTTTTGCAAAAGGTTATATTGAATAAAAATAATTATTTTGTTCAAATTCTTGATTGAAATAAAAGGAGTTGGCAATTTTAGTCGTGTAATGTTGTTTTCTACGTTTCTACATCATCAGCATTCGTACAGAAGCCTAATAACCATAATGAGGACTGTATTTGAACATAGTTTTACGGAGCCTGGTGAGTGAGCGGTCACGTTCGGGTTTGGCATTCCCAGGACGGAGGACGCAGGCTTGAATCCCTGAACGGCTATCCAGATTTTGATTTTCCATGGTTTCCCTAAATTATCCCCGGCGTACGCCATGCCGGAGTGGTTAGTTCAAATGGCCATGGCCCCTGTCCTTTCTTGCCTTTAATTACTTCGACATCGTAAAGCCATAAGAAAACGTGTATGTTTCCTTAAATCAAGATAAAAATCTTTCGTACCCAAATCTATAATCATGCCACACTTTTATATGGGCGAAACATTGTAAAAATGTACGTTATCCTGTGTTGATTTTCACAGATTGCAAGTACTTCCAGTCAGTTTGAATAAGACCTGTGGTTCTTTAGTTTGAAACCAACCAATTTGCTGTAGTTTTTAAAATTAACATTTAATAAAATGGAATGTAGGGAATAAATATTAAAAATTTACATTGTTATGTTTCAATTTAGATCTTAACAAACCCGATCTATAAAGGTTTTCACCAATTAAATTATGTTTCAATTAGTAAAAAATATATATCTCTTTTTACTTGTTTCCTATTCCGTCTTCACGACATTAGAGGTGGTAGATCTCTCTGAAGGAACTATTCCGTCATTCATCTAAATCATGCAGAACCAGTATCAGGATTGCCAGCCCAGGTACTGACGTCGCGGCTCGACGAATGCCAGACCCGAGCGTTAATCATTCCTCCATCGGGGTCAGCGATTTTTTTAGTGTCATGAAGACACTCGTTATTTAATTACTGCCGTGGCTTACAGTAGGCAATCGTTTCCTGACGTTTGCTGATTGAATTTCCTAGGACTACAACAAGATGCGTTGATATCCAAAAAAGAAAAAAATAGTTTCATGGTACCCTATTCTAAGCTACAGTTTGTGCAGAAAGTAAAGAGTCATGTGCTTAAGAGTGTCTTAAAAGCAGTAGAAAAAGAGGTGGATTCAACTTTAGGAATTGAAAGTGGACGAAATATCAGATATTCAGTCGTATTTGCAGCCTTTTGATTAGAAGAGTAAAGCGATAAACATGCCTTTATTTTCTTTTATTTTGAAAAGAAAAGCATCCTGTTACTTGGAAGTTCCAATAATTTTATTGCTTTTGCACATGTCTTGATAATTTTTTTACGTCCAATAAATGTACACGGTAGTAGAGATTCCAGAAGGGAAACACGACATTTACAATTAGTTTAAAGTAACTAACACCTAGTCCGGAATTACAGCAATTACCTCGCTTGTGTTATGGAACACGTGTATCAACATCTCAAGGACTGTATAGAAGGGCAAGAAATGTGCAGACTTGTCATAGGCAGCACTAATTTATACCAGTGCAGCATGTTGCAATCCAGATGTTCTGTCTACCACATTCTAGTACTGTCTCTATACGATGCATACATTTAAGGTTTATGGAGGAGGAAGCAACAAACTGTGCTTTAAGAGAATTATGTAAAATGTGCTTTAAGAGTTTCATTCTAAAATTAAAAGAATTATAATAAAAAAGTTCTGTATTTAAATACAAGTCTGCATTTACAAGGATTTCAAGCATTTTTGTATATTATAAATTTACACTACACTGAGGACAACACTTAACCACCCTTGCCCTCGACAAACTGAAACCTCCGTCCCTTGTGTGTCTATCCCATAACGCGTGTTCACAACATGATTTATGACGTTGTACATTCTTATTTCCATTGTAAATGGCTCATTAGCCGGTTTAGTCAATACTCACATTAATTATTATTACATTCTTTATTAACTGAGGGATAGTAAGAAATTCTAATTCTCTATTGCAATAAATGTTAATTGCAATCTCTGATCAGAAGGGATAATAATTGTTTTTGCTAATTACTTTTAGGTAACTTTGGAAATTTTTGTTCTACGCTAATAAACTTGTAAGTAGTCTTCCTTGAATCACGGTTAAGAGATAGAACTGTGCCAATAACTGATTAATGACGTGTTTACACAACCTTTGCAATCATTCTTTTATTACCGTTATCTGCAACTATTACTGTAACTGCAGTACAACATAACTTACATAAGTTACAATGCAGAAACGTTGATCAACATTGTTTCATATTTTCTTCCCGGCAGGCATAACTGGACCTTTATATAACAGAATTCGAAGTTAATAAACTAACTACGCTGAGTGCTTTAAAGAGCCACGTAGCCATGTAAGGCTGTGAGATTTTATGCAGCGTAAAACCATTTACTTTAATCCAGAGCGCAGGAGCACTGACCTAAGCTTCCATTAAAGACTTTTTTTGTGGTTGCAAAGTTTTCTGCTTTAATAGTGGTGACGAGCTGTATCAAAAGAATAAAAAGCACGGAGCCATAACCTGCTTAGAACAATTTTTGAATCAAATTTTTCAAATCGATGGCTTCAAAAAAGTTTTTTTTACATTGTTCGTATTCGATAACTGAACTGATATTTGTTAAGTATTATTTAATTCAGGGAATGTCATTGAAATATGAGTGAAGTCCAGCAGGAATGCCAACTCAGCAATTGAGTGCAAATGCGGAAGTGTCATGACTGAAAGGACATGTATTGTTAATATGTTCTCCATCTATTTCGAGATTGTGCAGCAGGTTTTTAGATTATAAAAAGTATAGAAACACAAACTAGCCTAAAAAATCTGTGCTAAACGATGCCATTCTGCTTCATTCTTATTAGTAGTTTAATTGGTATTAACAGTTATGTCTTCCATCTCTTGCTGGATATGAAGAGTAATAATGAAACTGGGAGAGATTATTCTATAATTCTGCATGTTATTAATATACATAAAGCAACTTGACAGAACGATGCAGCTGATGTATTACAACTGATTCCATCTAAAAATGGGTTCAGATGCTGTGAGTGTACACTTGTCGCTACTTACCTTCCTTTTTAGTGTTCTGTTATATTTGGCAGGCAAAAACTGTCTTATTTCGAGACTGATTTATTCTGGTTTTGATAGTAATATTCCTGAAATCATTTTTTTCTTTCTTATGTTCGTAATTATTTTATTTTCTCAGTAGTAGCAGCAAAATACAGTATGAAACTCTGTTGAGGTTGTAAAAAATTATACTTGGTTTTCAATTTATATGTAGCAATTCCCTCAGTTTCATATCATTTCTAAAAGGGTGGACTCTAAATTGCCTTATAGTTCAGGGCGTATGTTTTTTGTCACCCTTGTGAAAACATTTATATTGCAGAGTCCCAGTTTTATGAATAAAAACATTGCATTCCTATTTTGCTTGGAATGTGAACATCCTGTTTACGTCAAATCCAGATACTTATATCCTCACTTAAATACCCACTTGTAAAACCACCAATCTGTTTGTCACGTCCCATTGAGTTCAACCAGGAGTGGAAACAATATCTTGAAGCCGATCTAAACAACTAGATACGTGCATATACTCTTTATCCTGTCTATTAGCACAAGGAATTCATAAGTTCTTCTTACCATCCTCGTACTTAGTAGGCTCACCCAGCCATCAAAAAAAAATCAAGCTTTTTTTAGTTTCAACCAATAAGGATGCCTTTTTCTGGCACTTTGGCATACCAGGTAAACAAACTTACTTTTGCAAAACGATCTTACTGTACTCAGTGTTAATTCATTCGTCGGTTGGTTCAGTACCCTGGTACTCACACTATCTCTAGAATCTCAATGATTTCTCCTAATCGCTGCATGCAAATAACAAAATGTGCCGCAACCAACTGAGCCCACTAAACTTCCCTAATCGTTTTTATCTGGCCCATGAATTTTATAAATTTTATATTATAGTCGTATTGAGATTAGTAAGAATTGAAGAAGTGGTCAGTTAAAAATGTGTAAGTTGTCGGGTTCAGAAACTGTGAGGGGGAGACAGGCGAACGGCCAATCAATAAGAGTTCCGTTTTTCTCTCATAAGTTACGGAATCCTAGTGATGCCATATGGGACTAAATCGAATATTTGTATAATATTGTGACGATGTTATTGAAAGTGTGAGAATGAGAGTTTTTTGCATCAACCTATTTCGTTTCAAATCGTTTCCAACTTTTATTTCAAGTACTTTTGAGTGTTACCCCTTATTTTAAGAATCGAAAGAAAGCAAAAGATCAAAACCTCAAATGTTGCAGGCATTCCAAATTGCGGCAGCATATGGGTAGACGCCAGCCAAGAACTTATTGCCCTTTGTTGTATAAGATCGCTGGACCGTCAGAGATTAAACTGTTACCTGCCTGCCACACGTGGCGCCGGCCACCATTAAACCGACAATAAAACCTCACTTTCCAGCCGGTCGTAACATGGAGCGCCATTTACCTAGAGATTGAGCTCGGTGAAGGAAAGCAGAATGAAAAAATACATATAATCAACTTGTCAGTAACAGTACCTGAAATATATGCTAAATTGCTTCGTAACTCTGTTATAATTCAAGCCCAATGTTACAAATTGAAGATTATAATCGTAGATGGTATAAATAAGCATGCTCAGACAGCTCCAGCATCGACGTTCACCTTCAGGTCCATAGACATATAGACTCGTGTGTAAGAACGTGTAACGTGCTGATTTTACTGAATAACAGCTTTGAGAAATTTCTGGTATGTTATTGTTAACTAAAGCTTCTTAACACAATTAAATCTGTAATAATACTAATTTATATTTTGATTAAACTTATTTTATTTCTTCAGATAGAAACGTAGCGATTAAACTAAAATTATAAAACTGATGTAACTGACTCAAATTTCATTACATCTCTAGACGTTTGGAAAAATTTAAAGAAATGAAATTTGACTATCATACTATTGATAATGTTCAAGCGGAAACTATAGTAATAGTATGGATTTATCTCTGTCGCGATATTTGTTAGAGAAAGGTTAGATCGAATTTCATGTAAATTTATCTCAGTTGAGGAGAACCATTAAAGAAAATAAGTGAACCAAACGATCGCAAAATGAAGTTAGGTGTAGACAAAAAAACCATCAGAAGCAGCAGAGTGGCATAATGTAGAGGTACTGAAAAAATTTATCCCTCAAATAAATTAACACGAAACGCACAGAACCAAGCTTACATGGATTGCGTACAGTTGTCGCCAGTAACGATTTTCCCTCGCGCATAAGCAAAGCTAACAGTTACAGGTGGGTTACAGTACAGTCGCAATAAAATAAAAATCTGGGTGAATCTGCTAGTCTGACACATAGTGCAGAAAAAAGTGTATTAAAGCTAAAACGCACAACTAGCCGAATACGCTCTGTGACTTTTTTTAACATAATACATATTCAGTTCATATCATAAACGAAGCCCCTTCGGTCTACCTTAGAGGATACATGGCCATTATCGATATATGGAGAGTAGGGGAATAATTAAATACTTCGACTCGCAGATTTTAACGGATTTTTGGAGACGTTTATAATGCTCGTATGATTTGCACTCGTAACTAAAAGTCCATCATTTATTTTACGAACACTAGAACAGTAAGCTTCCAATTCCCCATCAATTCATAACTAATGAACTGGTAAGGAATTTTATTGTTCTACTGTATTGTATAAGGCTGGTTCAAAAAGTAACGAGCCAGAGGCCTAGTAACAGAAACCAGTACCTGTATTTCAAAAGTTTTGGCCCTGGCTGTTGAGGCAGTTGTCCCACTGCGACACAAGGCGGTGAATGGCTGTCTCGTAAAATTCCTGGGGCTGCGATATGAACCAGTTGCGCACATACTGCTTGACGTCGTCGTTCGAGGTGAATCTCAGAATCTTTTTTAGGTGCCCAAAAATGTTGTAATCGCAGGGAGAGAGGTCTGAACTGTATGCATGATGACCGAGAACCTTTCACTTAAACTTCTGCACGAGTGCAGTGACTGTGTTGGCCTTGCATTGTCGTGGAGCAGAAAGACCTCACGTCAGCAAATGTTGCATGAAGTCTATCAGAAGGGGACCGTCTTGGTCGGAGAATAACGTCAGCATAACCTTTCCTGCACTTGTGTGGATGGCCTTGGATTTTGTTGTTGTTGGTGGTGGTGACCCTCAATATTTCCACTGGAGACTTTGTTGTTTCGATTCTGGTTCGAAGTGATGACACCAAGATTCATCTCCGGCCACCACTCATGCCAGGAACTCATTCCCTTCCCTGGCGTAGCGCTGCAGGTGATCAAGACAGTGGGCCATTCGACATGCTTCCTGTTGTGGTTGAAGTCTGTGGGGCACCCATTGGGTGCACACGTTGTGCCAGTTCAGTCTTGCTCTGATGATGGTGTGAACACTTCCGACGCTAAATCCGACCTCGGTGGCTACGGCTTTCATTGCAACTCGGCGGTCCTGGGTAACTAGTCCATCAACTCGCTAGTCCTTGTCATCGGTAATGCAGTGTGGTGTTCCAGACCGTGCCTCATCGGCTAACGACACCCGGCCTTCCGTGAAGCGCTTGTGCCGCGCCTTGACCCTTGTAAGGGACATGCAGTGTTCACGAACACTTGTGACATTCTTCGATGAAAGTCCGTTCCCCTTACTCCTTCCGCTGTCAGAAAACGAACAACACCTCTTTGTTCTTCTTTTGACGTCTCAATTTCACTGCTTACAGCACGAATTTGCACTGGATGACTGACGCATGCTTCTGTTAGCTTCGAGGACACGTGACTTGCACTCGTAACCCTCTAGCGGCGGGCATGTAGACTTTTCGGAAACCCTCTTAGTTACTGACGCAACCATATTACCACTCTGTCGCCTGTTTGCAAATTGCAGACTCCGGCTCGTTCCTTTTTGAACGTTCGTTGTAATACAACAAATGGGTATTTTTCCGAAATTTGTCACAAAGAGAGACGATTCGGGTGCTGCCTTTAGTTCATCGTTATGCTCCTATCTAAGCCGACGAACAGCTGAAGATACTGTTTTCGCGAAGTATTATAGTGGGTCTATTTAACAGTGATTTCTCGCGTGAGTTTGCAGTTATGACTTCTTGATCTGATATTTCTGTTTTGAGTGTTCAGGTTTAACACTGAGGTTTGCAAATGTTGTAGTGTACATCTTTTCTGGTATCCAACTCACTAAAACACATCTTTTTCTGTTCGCCGATTTTTACTTCTCTGACTGGTGTTTTACCTTAATCTACTGCCCATTTGCGTAAGGGCGATTGGATCAATAACTTCGATATTTTTTTTCGGAATGCAAGTTTGTCTTCCCGGTTCCACAACGTGCTGCTTATAGCGGACGTTACAGCCGCAAGTTGTAGATAAACCTGCATAATCTACAGGAAATTCTGACATCATTTCCTTAACGCTTCACTTTTCAGTGAATAATTCATAAAGTTTGGTTATTAAACTAGTTTTGCTATTTTACTTTTCAACAGACGAGAATATAAGCAAAAATGAATTTTATAAATCGTTAACAGCTACTAGTATGTCTGAAGCTAAAAAACGCCTCAGTATTTTGTAAATTGGAGTCTTAAATCGATTATATGTATTTTATAGAAAATGACACGTTATCAAAAAATGTGAAGGTGAATAAAAAGATTCGAAGTCGTCCCTTGGTTAATGAATAGTTCAACGAAGAGAACACCTCGCCAGGGGATTGGCATGTGTTTAATGTAGTGTGTTTCTTGATTTGTGGGTGAAACGGAAGATCAAACAGCATGAAGGGGCTACCAACTGATGAATCGTCAACAGTGTCGCATGCTTTCGTTAAGCACGCAATGGGATTGGTTTGTTTTTTAACTCAGGACTTTGGTGCACAAGCTGGTGATTGGAAATCGTGGTACAGCACCATTCGTAACTTTTCACTTCCTGGGCTGGAACCAAAGCTTGTGTCGGGCGCCGGACATGATCATAGTACTGCAATATCAGGACGGGATGATCAGTATAAAGTAACTTTTATGGAGAAGAGTATTTCCGTGGTGGTGTACTCCATATGCACCTATATGTCGTAATTAAACCGTGGGTGCATTCCTTGCCATTAGATTTCTCAACACATTTTTGTCGATGTCTTCTGCAACATTGTCGTAAATATGACAGTAATTTTACACAATTATTATTATTTGCGATTATTCCCCTTTAGGAGAGCGATTGAAGTTGAAATCACGATTTAATCTTCAGCTGTTTTTCCTCTTTTCTTCCCAAAATCTCTTCATCCTCTCGGAATGCTCTCTCTTCCGTTTATCTGTCCATTTCTTTCCAGGTTGTCGTGTTGTTCTTTGCTCCAAATTATCATTTGGGATCTTCTTATGACACTCAATGCGGTCTTCGAGATTTTCTATTTTGATCCGTTGTAGGTCCCTCTGGACCTATTTTAGCCATTCCGTACCGCATATACTCTTTGTTATGATGTCAAGTAATTTCTTTGCTATTTTAGTGTTTTCCATCCTGTAGATGTGAGTGTAGAATTTAGCAGGTCGCTTTCTTATTTCTTCTGTTATTGTGTTGATCTTTTTATAGAGTTCATTCCGTGGCCTCTTCATCCAAATGCCATTTCTATTTATTATTATTGCATTTCTTTATGAATAAGAATCCCTAAGGCTACAACAGTATTCTATCTGGGGGCGAAGAATATTTATGTTGTTTATTTCCTTGATCTTTGGTGCGGAATTTCAAGTTCTTTAAAGACAGAAAATCCTTTTCAATGATTGCTCTCCTGGTGTTTAGAAAATAAGGGAAAAGTCATCTAAACTTTTGCTAGTAGAGAATAATTTGTATTTATTGAGGAAATAAATGGCTTAAATAACTTTGTGGAGGTATAAAATAAATAGTTCCTGTATTAAGTTCACCTGATACTTTTTTAATTTCCTGTAACTCCTCGAATTTTAGTAACAAGTTTAAGAATTCTGTAATAAAATGCGTTGCTGACGAGTACACCCAGTGGTGAGTGACGTCGAATTAACTGCAGCAGAGATTTGCCGTGACGTGCAGCTGAGTAGCCGTGACGTCAGGTGTGACGCGTCGCAGAGACGCTATTTGTGGCGTAGCTCTCTCTCTTTCAGAAAATGCGCCTCGCCATTATGTCATCAACAACTAGCACAAAGATACAGAGCTCTCAGGCACCGCTCGTTGCGACGGCTTTCTCAAAGAAAAGTGATGTTATCTTTTTAATGGATTTGAGCGTAAACATACCCAATGTTGCTGTACATCTGATATCAGTTAACAGAGTTTTTTTACAGTGACAAAGTTTCGATCTGCCGCATATGCGCCTCTGTTTTGGCAAAGCTAACCAGTAATCCTGTCTTGCAAAGACCTATAGTTTTACGTGGAATCACGAAGCGTCCAACCGTATTTCACATGTACAAAGAAAAGCTTTGCCAGAGGAGAAGGTCAGTTTCAAGGGCCTTAAAAATTCTAGGTGAGATCGAGATTTTTAACTGGGGACCTTCCGACCTTAATCAACTGAACCACCATGCAGAGCCCGATTAAAATAGCAAATGTGAAGAATGGCTCTTGATTTTTGCCGTTCGGAGCAGTGGTAAAGAAGAAGAAAAAGAGTTCACCCATCTGGCCTGACGGGGAGGCCTCCCCCTCCCCCCCCCCCCCAGGAGGCGCGGGGCCACCAGAAGACGCAGGGGCCGTAGCATTTGCTAACTTTTGCTACGTGGCTAATCCGGTACTCCCACCAGTACACTCTTAAATCAAATTTATTACTTGAATACGCATATTACGTCACAGAATTGATTTGTTTCGAGAAAGCAAGAATTAATGCTCATAAACAGAAAAACGACCATCAATTTGGTCGAATCATTTCTTGAAAACTAAGCCAATGCAAAATATAAGACAGAAATGGAAGCTCCTTTGATCAGGACTGGCAAAGCTTCTTGCGGCACATTTCGCCTCTGCCGTGGCTGGTCCTATAAAACGTCCTATTGTGCATCACATGAACAATCCAAAGCCTGGGAGGCGCACTGCGATTCGAGCACAGGAACATTGAGCGGCTAAACCACTGAGCTACGAGACCGCTACAGTGAGGTGGGACACACTTCGTTTGCCACCACTCCTAATGCATTTTGTAGCGATTGCCTGGGAGGGAGGTAAGGGTGAAAACCTTTTACTTCTTTTTATGATTTAAAGAAACCCTAGGCTGCTAATTTATTGGGTACTCATAATGGCTTACAGGCGAGGCTCATTTATTTTTAACATTAACATATAGAAATATGATAAAAAGAACTATGCAAAGCCTCTTCTTACAATTGCCAACATATTAAAAAACAAACAAAGCATTAAAACACCACCACATTTAAATTTTATCTTGAAGCAAATTCCCAATATTAATTGGCAAACAAGAAAGCTTCACAATTGGTTTTTAAATGAAAGTTCCCTTCACAACAATCGGGAATCATAAATCAAATACAGTATTAACATTAACTGTATCCGATCTCAATTGCCGGGCGCCAGGATAATTTAAATTATCCACCAAGTATGGCTTTAAGAAAGTCTGTCCCAGCTAGCTCGATATTTGGGAGGAGAGAGAACTCATAATCATTCAGAGGTCGTTACAGGGCTATACCCAATGACCGAATGAAAGTACCACACTGCACTGTAGAAATATTACCGTGACGGCGATGTATTTCCCGCGACGGCGTAATTACTATAGCCCCCTGGCTATAGCGGATAATGCACCACGTCCTTCAGTCAGCGTACTGGATCAGTGCACAGCGACCGCACTGTACAGGACACGCTTATCGACCCTCAGGTTCGATGCCAAGACGGAGCGATCTCCATCTTCGGAAGATCCGCTCCTTCCAGTCTGAAGACTCGGTGTCAACTCCCCTCCAGCGTCCGCAGCAAAGAGCCTCCCCCCGTCGCTCCTGGTTCACATAGAGAAAAAATACACTCGCATTACAAAATGCAGAGAATAGTCTGTCGTTGATTGGTTCTGCCGTTTTAGGCTCCTCCTACCGGCTGTGACGATAGGCGAACATTGTCTTTCGAAATTCGTGCGAACTCGGCATAGCCTCAGACTTATTCGTCAACTGTGACCTCCAAAACTGCCCGCTCGGGGAGCTGGGATGGGATACGAGCATTCATCCCAGTGTGCAGTTTCCCGGAGCTAAAGGATCATATGCCTGACCAAATCCGTTACGGACTGGCGCGGCTACCTGGGAGGTCCCACAAACACTGACAAGCCTCTCCGATAATTCCTTTCTTATTCTTTTTATATATAAAAATATACAAAATATTATATATAAAAATGTACCGAATGACCCATATGTGGTCATTCTGTTACAATATTTAGTCCAGGCTATTACTTTAACGTTATGAGTAGTAAAATCAAACTCTACAAGCCAACAAAATCAGGAACGTAGAGATACAGTTTCATATTTGTAAATCTTCGAGCTGCAACGCTTATTACCTCTCAACATTTGCGAACCTAGCTCACCACGTTGTTTATTACGTAAGGTTAAAATAGGGGGGGAGGGGGATGTCCAGCGAAATCTCACCAAATCTTACTAAGGGGGGGAGGAGGGTCAACGGAAATCTCACATCATCTTTTTAAAACAAAATTTAATAGATTTATCAGTCCTACTACTTATTCTGTTGAAATGAGGTAAAAGAGTACATTACTTGATGTTGGTACGATGAGGTTCAGTTACCACCTTCCATTAAAAAATATTATGGATTTTGAAACTATAGTGTGAGAGTTATACAACTTAATAATTCTTGACTATTATACAAATGGTAAATATGTTTGAATTCCAGTAAGAAGACTCCAAGCTGTTTTATCCTTCCATTCTATGCAGGACTTTGTAGATGTCCCTCTGTTTTCTCTATAATATACTTTATTAACCTTAAAGCTTCAGAGTCCTGCATTGAATGAATTATTTCCAATTCAGTGGACGAAATGGGTTGTTATAAGAGATCACGTTAGGTCCCGCGAGACGGATGTAATGGTAGTGACCCAAATTTGTGAAGAGCACGCCAGCTCGCAGGAAGCCTTCAGGGAAATTGGCTTAAACCACTCACAGAGCCTCCGCTGTAGCAGCAAATATAACGAGGATCTATAATCGGCATGAACTGCAGTCTTGAGCAAACTCACAATGCTCTTCTATTTTTTCTTAAACAAACGATAATTTACACAGTGTTTGGAGGGGTACAGATCCTGAAAAAAGCCGAGTATATCGTAAACGATAAAAATGCTATTTACGTTTGGACTGTGGGTGAATAACTTCTGAATGTTTCTTCAAGTCACGTATGTGTCAAGATTTAATCCCAGCCTGTAGAATAAGAAACGTCCGTGAGTTCTTCACATTAAACACTTGAGAATATCTGCCTGTTTACGCGAGTCGAAGCAGTTGGAATTCGACGCGGAAACTGCCTTTTTGAATGGCCACAGGTGAATAGCGTTTGTTCCCGGTCTTTCATGAATATGCACTGAAGGATAAGCACAGTTCTCTGAACACTGACTGATACGAATACCTTTCTTTATTACGGGTCATGTGCACAAGTGTCGGGTCACAAGTGTTACATTACTAATGGAAGTAGTAATATAAATTCTGTTAAAGATAGCAAGACCGATCAGCTTATAGGACATGCAACAAAAATTTGTTCATTAGTATTAACTGTCACGAACCGAGAAGGCGTGATAGTCATTTGGCGTGTAGTTACTTGGACGATCCGGTGACGCGCTGAAGCGCAACATATTCGGCGTCGCGCCAGTTCTCTGGAGCATGCGTGATTCTAATGGAATGATGCTCCGACTCTGTTGTCGCTACCCTTGTAATATAATGAACACTGTAGGAGTGCACAAGAGTGTAAGAAATTATAAAATATTAGTTACATCCTACAGTATAAAATTAAATTAAGCTTTTCATATAGTCATCAATCACGAGACGTTTATTAACTAATATAATTAAAGGCCAATTTGATGAATAAGTCTGTCACGCTAATCGGCCATGTTCGGTTAGTCGATGACGTCCGAAGATTTTTTCGCTCTATTTTCTGTGCATAGATGGCATTTTAAATAGTCATATGTCAATAGGCATGTGATAAAAATGTTATCTTTGTTGATGATTATAAATAGTATGTAAAAAATAATATAAGGAAATAATTAATCACTATTGATTTTTGAATTATACTTCCTCAAAAACTTTACCAGAACAATATTTTTTGTGTTTTTACGCTTTAATTTTCCTACTTTCCTTTAACTTCGACTACTTCCATCTCCTCGCCTCACTGCAAACCTTTATCCGCCAAGTGACTTCTTCATAGCAGCCTGTATCCGCCATTTCTAACTAGTATAAAAATATTTGACTGTAAAACTGTAATTTGGTTGCTATGATATAACAAAACCTCCGTGTAGATTCGGATCCTGTTCGGAAACTATTGGACGTGTAGCGAGAAAGTTTGTGACTCTCCTGGATATTCTGTACAGATTTCTCCCAGCGGATCCGTCATTGTTGAAAACGTTGTAGGGAGATTATCTGGAGGAGTACTTAGGCTATAGCGTCGCGTTAGTTCGTGATTGAAGTAGGGAAACTTCCAGTGGCATTTTCAGCTTGGGAAACTGCAAAGGTCATCTTTACGAAGTAGAATGTTGTGTTCCGCCAAGAAAACTTGAATATAAGATACAAATTTGCAGTTTCGAACATTACTATGCAGATGAAAACTGAAAGTGCGTTCACTGCAATCTAGATGAGATCAGCGATTGTGTTCACTGCACTCAAAAAGTTACGTTGTTATTCCCAATGATTGGCATTCTATGCGTCTGAGAAACATTCACATATACCGTAATGGTCCTGTGCATTTCACAGTTGCACCTCCAGGTATTCATTTTTATTATTATTATTATTATTTTTTATGGAAAAGTTTAAGGCGTCGAACTTAATGAACAGATCACCTATGACGGAACAAGACAAATACAGTGACCGAAAAAAGTTATTCATTCAATATTTCAAATAGTAAATTGGCTGAATGTAATCAATTGAACATCGTGGAGCAGAATCGTTGACTTAGGCATGTTACACGTAATTAAAAGCATGAATGCAAGTTATAACAAATCTGTAATTGATAGATCGAAGCTATAAAATTAATGGCGAAAATTGTTGGTTCAAAGTACAAGAAAATACTGTGAGTGTTTGTTTTCTTTCTCTGCAAATTTATAGAATTATTTCACCTTCTGTCCGGACACCTTTTACATTATTATTTTACTGCTTGTACACGTCGATATCATCAGAACCGGGAGGTGTCGAGGTAAGAAATGGGAATAAATTCGTCCTTGGCATTCGCCAGATGTGATTTCGGAAAGGAATGGAAAACTGAATCTGGATGGCCGAACTTGGACGCAGATTCGCGTATTTCCGAAAACCGCTCCTGTTACTGTTTTGTATTTTTTTATCTTCTTAAAGGATGGAAAGGTCTCCAATATTTGTATGAAAGTAGCTTCTGTGGTACTTAACATTATGAATTATAGAAAATTGGAATTGTCTTAAGTGAATGTTGATATAAGGAAGTAAGGTAGACTACGTATTTACGTCGAAATATTGTTCAACTTTCGTTTGAAAAGTAGTGTGCCTTAAAATTTTGCTTATCGCCTGGGTTCACTTTAAAAGAAGCTTTCACACCCATTCTGTATCACTAAGCACAGTGAATCTTCTAGGTTTAAAATAGAATTTCTGACGTGTAATAATTCTCAACGACATGTATCATCTTTCAAGTCTAGATTCATAGCTGGACAGCTATGTTCAAATGTTGAAAACAGTACAAAAGATTTAACTGCAGTGTACGAGTATGAATGGGTTGTTCCTCCTGGTGTGAAAGAATCCAAAACAATGTAGCAACAGGTGGTATTACAAAACAGCAGAGCCGGTTGCATTTAATCGGCCTCCCGTAATTGTGCATACATTCTGAACATAATCTTCAGTCTACCAGTTTGTGAGATTTTAATGTCATACATCTTCGTCAAGGATGATTGCAAAATTAGTTTATAGATTTCTTTTAAACTGAATATCGAAAGTAATTAGATGATTATTATACAATGTTAATGTCTGTTAATAATGAAAATTAACCGAAAGGAGGGTTTATAGAAAGAATGGTACCAGTAAAATTCTTGAAAGATATATAATTTCTCGTGATAATTATTAGATTTTCTGAACAGATGAAGAGTGCTATGTTTTCTGCTCAATGTTACTTGCATTGGATCATTTATTTAATTAATATTGAAAAACTTTTAAGGCTGCGCAATTTCTAAATTTAAAGTGTTAATTTCAGTTTCGAGGTAATTTATTGTTGTATGATATGTACTAGAAACTTTACACGTTTACAAAAGCATTAGCTGTTATATATCAACCAGACTATATACGTTACAAAAGCGTTCGCTATTTCATAACACAATTTATGTCACTGAAGCGTATGATGCCTGGAGGTATGGACCTTCACTTTCACTAATAGTCCTTTGGTGTGAATTAGTGAATTTAATTTACAGTTATAATATTTTTTCACGAAATAGCTAAAAAAAACCTTTTTCTCCTAGTCTTTCTTGTAATTCGTCAGGTTCCTTGCTCTTCCGCGAGTGTGGTTTTGAGTGTTTCACAAGTTGAAAATGCATTTGAGTCACGGCGCAACACAATCCATTCGCAAAGCTGTATCTCAGCAATGTGGGAACCACTGTGTAGGTGTAGTGCCAAGTGGAGTAATCGGAAAGGGGCTAAGGTTCCCCACCTTCAGGTGAGTAATTGTATTTCCCTGCTTAAACTCCGATACTTTTTCAACCAAACGCAATTTCACTTGACAAAAGTGAACAGGAAAGTCATCGAAAATTCTTGCTTCCAATCAGTGTATTTGGGCAGTATCTATAACATTTTTAGCAATAAAACGAACTTTAAACGGTTCTTGTGAAAAGTGGTTTAGTTACCATGTAAACCAGAATTGAAATTTGTCGTATCAACGTTTCGTCTATTGTTATGTTTCCTACGTATTTGCGCATAAGATACTTGGCGTAAATTTGACTGAATTGAACTGTTTTAAGAGAAAAGGTTGTAACAATAAGACGTAAGTAACAGTAGCATTCAGCATTTTACTTGTTCCTGTGTTTAATATCGACAGCATATAAAAATGTTTGTATTCCGGTAAGTATGACTCCAGGTCTAACATATACAAGCTAATACAGTATTTACTACTATAAACTCACCCGAAATTCGGGTTAGCTGCTTTTTGTTTACATCAAATAAAAAATTATCGTTTGTGGTTGTGGTATAAAGCGTCACCTCATTAATGCTTAACTAAAAAGAATGTTCATGCTCTGTCACCTTCAAATCATTATCATGCTTGATAATTCAATCGTTCTTTACGTCTTGAAACAAATCTCCAACAAAGGTTTATCTATAGTTTTGTTACTTACTGTACGTTACTTTTTTCTCTTTTATAAGTGTGAGTATAGGGTTCAAATCGATGTTACGGTATAAGCTGAGACCTCAGTCATAGCCGGTTAAGGGAGAGTGATGGAATATCTGCATCACCGTCCAGGCGAGGAATGGTTTGTCGAAGATGGTAACTGTAAATCTCTCGGCATAACATTTGATAGGAAACTCAATTGGATGGGTGATAGGAATAGGTTTCAAAATCCTTCACTTGCTGGGAAGGATCATTTTGAGAGGGGGGGGGGGCGCATATACCGGGGAAGTTAGGGAATTGAGTTAAAACTTTGGTCAGACCACTTCTTGAATATGGTAGAGTGGTGTGGGACCCACATTATCGGTATCAGATTCAGAGGTTTGAAGGGGTACAAAGGAGAGCCTCTGGATTAGTTTATGGGAATTAACCATAGAACGCAATCAGTAACTGATATGATAAAAAAAGCTGGGAGTCGAATGACAGAAGTCGGATGAAGGGAGAGCTTTGATTGTGCATGGATTATAATCGCGATGACGCATGGATGGATATTGGTACAAGTAGAAGGATTAGGAGGTGTTAAAGGGGAGAGATGAAAGCTGGCCCTTAGACGAAAGGGAGTGGGAAATTTTCTTCTGTAGGTAAGAGAAACAGGGACTGAAATAAGCTATGGAGGGAAATGATAAACAACTTACGGAAAACACTAAAGGGCAAAAGGAGGTGGGTAGAGAAAACTCATATCGTGGGAATGAAAGAAAAATGGGGAAGGGTGGTAGGTTGCCAGCGGAGCCTGTTTGTTCCATCCCAATTGAGATAAAATTAAAATGTCACTTTATTTTATATTTTATTTTACAATATAAATCACCTGGTTCACTACTGTATCACTATGGAGTCTAGTGGATGGACTCCTACCCACCGAAGGGAGTTTTATTTAACTAGTGTAAGCCCTGACCTTTTTTTGCTTATCATTGGAGGTATAGAACAGTTCCAGTTTTTAACCTAAGAGATTATGACAGGTTGACGTGATCTATCCAAATACCCTTAGGGTGAAAAAAATCTTTTGAGCTTGAAGAACTCAGAAGTATTAATAGACATATTAAACACGGACAGAGACGACCGCGCTGTCGTATAATTGTTTCAAAGGTAGTGGTTGATCCTAAAAGCTCACTCTGCAAAATATGAAGACTTTATGTTTAAAGGGAATGCGTAATTGCTTTGAAACCATCACGTTGTTTTTAATTGAGGCTGGAGAAGCATTCATAATGTAATCTTTGGTCATAGTGTTTCTCGCGGCCACAGATTCCAGATTATTAAGTAGTTGAGCAACTCCGAATAAATGAATTGCCAAAATGCTCAATACGGTAACATATTTGGTCTCATATTTACAATAAGTAACCTAATAAATCACGTACATTGGATCTGAATAAAGACCATTAACGAAAGTGGTCAGTAAAATACGTAAAAATCAAATAAGACGTAATGTATAAACTTTGGTCAAGCAGCAACATTAGCGAAGGTTTAACTAAATTGAAATTTAGCCTAGGCCGAAATAACAATTGCCTTTCGCGATTACAGCAGAGTTAATGAGTATTTAAGTTTTTTTTATGTTGCTTTCATTAGCGACATGTTTCTAAAAAGCAGTTCAGCCGTAACGTTCATAAATATTTTTTTAAACTATGAAATGCTACGAAAAGCAAATTTAATTAATGTATTATGGCAATTAATTTTGTAGCAGTTGCTTACCTATTAAATTATCAACATAACCTCGAAATCCTTCTAATGATATCTCTGGTGGCTGTTAATTTGCATAGCGACGGCTGGTGGGTGACGTCACTTTTCTCCAGCCAATAGCTATCGAGGTGAGTGAGTGAGCTTAGTAAATTATATGGTAGATAATACGGTACTTAACGTACGTAGAGTATCCAATAAATACGTGTACACTTGTTTTATTAAAATCAAAACATGAAAATGTCTTCCAAATGTTGGAGAATGTTTTATGTTGCAGCACCCTGCACAGAAACAATCCGCTCTGTTTGTCAGCGACGACTTTATGATCATATAAGTAAAACTGGTTTCCTTGAACTGCGCAAGTCAAGGTTAATTGCTTTCCACCGAGGAAATTGCAGCCTGAAGTCAGACTAGCGGTTGCTGAAATTTAGAAGCAAATGCCCACATATTCAGTCTCGAGATTTGACCCAAATACTGAAAAATAGTTTAATATAATCCTGCTGATATATGTTTAAGGATGACAAAGCGAAACACAAACAAAGTGAATCTGTAATAAAATACATTTTTTATTGGAAAGTGATATCTGTTGTGACTGGTTACAAATTTTGTATTGAAAGGAATTATATAGAAATGCATATTGTCGTGAATGTGACATGTTTATGATCGTATCCTTTAATATAAATCCAAATCCTGTTTTTCTGTAAATAATTGTAGCAGAATGTGGGTTTATCAGAATGTATGTTAATTAGAGACTTGTGTGGTATGTAATCAAATTTTCAGAAAAATAAAAACAAAAATATTGCCACAGCAATAATTTATTATATAGTTTCAATGTGCGGAACAACAGTTTCATTTTACTGTGTTGGACTAGAAAATGAAAACTGTTATCTCTGATTGGCGGGGAAAAGTTCATAAATAATAGAGATATTTAATTCATTTTCTGTCAGTGGTTTATATAAAACTTTTTACTGACGTAAATTCATGCACTGTGTAAACGTTATCAAATCATTGCGCAGTGGGAAGGTAGAGAGAAGCAGTCGTTACTCATCTTTATTTAAACATAGTCATCTGTAGCAGAGCTGCTTTATTTAGGATGTGAGATAAGATTAATCGAAGGTAGCAGTTTCGGTGCCTGTTGGTACTCTGACTGCTGTGGTGGTATTTTGAGATCCCCTTCCAAAGGTCATCTCTGATAACAGTAGCGAAACTTCATTTTGTCGTTTATGACCTCGTTAAATGTGAAGTACTGCAGTGGAGTTCTTGAGAATCCCCGTTTATTGTGCGAGCCTAATGTAACAGTAAGACACGGACACCAAATTGCAATGTGTAACTTATGACCATTTGGTGGCGCAGAAACATACCAATTTCCACCAGTAGTTTCTCCAGCTTGAACATGTCGTCAAAAGAATATTTAAATAATGTTTTTATTATTATTCATAGTAAAACATTTGCTCTTGTGTATTTTAACTATTTATCAGTTATAAGAGATAAAAATAAACTTGATTATTAAATTTATTATATAATAGTAGTAGTTAACCAACTGCAAACCAGGGTGGTATTAATTCCTTAATAAGGAAATGGCGGTTTCCTTCCTGTACATTGTCCACATGACCTCGTTGGAGACAAGCTGTAAGTTAATAATAACAAATGAAAAACGAAGCCTCCGAAATGTTCAGCCAAATAAGAAGTTCGTAGTCTGGAAAAGACTCCAGCAATGTTGCCTACAAAAAATCTTACAGACATACGAATAGAGTTTATAGCAGAAATAGTGGAAACTTTTTGACTAACCTGGAAATAAATCTTCCTTTTTCATTAGTAAGCCATGTTGGAATACTGATAAGCAAAGTAATTTCATCAATCTTAACCGCTGGGTGACATTGTTTCAGGTTGACCTGCATTATGTCTCTGTCATGCAGTCTGAAGTGCAATTCGAACCATGCAGCGTTCGTAGTGAACTTTACATACATAAATAAAGCTTTGTAGAAGGTGAAAAATAATGTGTATGAAAAATTATAGATTTCGCCAGAGAACTTCAGTTTTCAAGTCGAGCGCCTAAACATACTGTACCGCTCGACATGCATGACATGTTGACGGTCTTTCCAAGAAGGTCAGTTTGGTGTGTCGATGTATGTTCCCTGTGGGATCTCACTAACCGAGCGTGGTCGCTGAATGGTTAACGTTCTGGCCTCGCATTCGAGAGGACGCGGGTTCGAATCCCCATCCGGGCATCCAGATTTGTGTTTCCCCAAATCACTCCAGGCGAATGCCGGGATGCTTCCTTCAAAAAGGCCATGGTCGAATTTCTTCCCGTTCCTTGTCCCCAGACCCATCCCGCCTCTAAAGACCTTAGCCGTCGACGAGGCGTAAAGCAGTAAAAAAAAAAATCTCACTACCACTTGCACTTAAAGATATACGTCGTCCTGTACAAGCGATTACGTATGCTCTGGATAATGTCAAGGAAATAATTTAGTAAACTTTAGGGAATTCCTGTCTCTCCTACGGAACAGGAAACTTTGCCAGGAAGGTTGGTTCATTGTTCTCGTTTCTTGGAAGAAGCATCCGAGGAAAACCGATTACTTCCAAAGCTGGAGAGAACCACTCCAGGCAGACTTTGATTAATGAAATGTGCGACAATTTCAGGCAGACGAAGTCCCTCTCCACATCATTCGGCAAAAACTTTCGCGTGCGCCAGACACATGATCAATAAATGCAAAGTCTGAGTAATAAATTAAGCGCGATTAATGGAATCCTCGCACGCTATCACAAGTGATTTGTAGAGGAATATTCCGCACACCACAAAATACAGTCACTAATCATTATCAAAGATTTTACAATCCAGTGGTAATGAACAAGCCTCCTCAATAATCTCCTGTTACTGATAAGAGAAATAGTTCTTACATATAACAGTTGTATTTCTCTTAATAGCTTATACCATGAACGGAGATATATATATATTCAATAATATATATATATATACAGTAATGTTATTTTATCACCGTAAACGAAACTTATCCTTTTCGTTGAGCTTCAAAATATAGTGATGAATTATATGAAATATGCCCAGTTTTGTTATTTTTCCGGGTTCCATGCCTTCTGCCTTCTGGATGAAACACTTGACTTAACGGATTCACTCATTTATCTGCCTTTCTGTTTGTCCATCGGTAACTTCTGAACCGTTTAAGTTATATATATATATTTTTTTACTACACTCAATTTCAGTTGTTTTTAACCTCAAAAGGGTTATTGCATAAAATTTGACCGAGCGTGGTGGTGTAACGGATAGCGTTCTGGCCTCGCATTCGGGAGGACGGTGGTTCGAATCCCCGTCCGGGCATCCAGATTTGGGTTTTCCATGGTTTCCCCAAATCACTCCAGGTGAATGCCGGGATGCTTCCTTCAAAAGGCCATGGCCGAATTCCTTCCCATTCCTTGCCCCCATCCTTTCCCCCGTCTCTAAAGACCACGTTGTTAAAAAGGGACGTTAAACTGTAAAAAAAAAAAAAAAAAAAAAAAAAAAAAAAAACATAAAATTTGGAAAAAAAATCACGGCGTAGAAAATATTAAAGGTGTTTTTATTTGTACGCTGAAAGGAGAAAATCTTGCATTGGTATTACGTAAAACTTGGAACTCACCGATTCTCATTTTTTTTCCGACTATTTGTACGAGGTTTTGATGTTGAACTTATTCCCTCCGTCATTTCAGAAACCACTCAAACGAATTTTTTTCAAAATTTACTATGATACTTAGGCCCCGTAAACACTACAGAAAGACAATAGCGATATGTATGAGGTTTGCACCTGGCGTGGTGCGTGGGAGGAAGGACGTAGATTCGTACCCTGTCCGGCATCCAGATTTCGGTTTCGCATGGTTTCCCAAAGTCACTCCACGCGTTGCTGGAATGGTTCCTTCGTAAGAGGACATAACCCAGTTACTTACCTTTCCTTGCCTCCAGTCCTTTTCCGTCTGAAATTTACGATTTTCTTAAAATAATTAATGAGTAATTTTAACAAATTGAATCCTCTGTCTTCTGATCCCTATAACACCGAAAAGTGTGTACCTTAGTAAGAATTAAAATTACATTGGGAGTACACATTGTATTGATTCACAAAATATCTTATTTTTAAGCAGTGGTGGACTTCTTAGACTTCATAAAACTAACTAATGTCGGAGTTTAATAACTTACATGCCTTGTTAGGTATTTAGCTGTACTCGCTCATGTTCAGACATAAATCGCACACCGTACTCGTGTGAGATAGTGTTATCAGCATCTAGCAAGAGTTTCATAGGGGCCTCATTGTGTGTCTCCATTTGGCCGGCTACACGTATCGTGCAATATGTAGTTTGTTGCGCATTCGGATGTGATAGTGGATGGATGTTGGATTGGATTGGAAGATTGGAACTTGAGGGCAGGTGTTCCTGTGGACCACGTGTGACCACCACAAAGAAGGATCACCTTATTGCGCACCAGGCACATCGTATCTCATTCACATCTGCGTCTGCCATCCGAGCAAAAGTAATGGACTCCCTGCAACATTCTGTGTCATCTCGCACCATTGGTCGTAGAATTACCCTCCCATTCGTAGGCTGCCGTTAACACCACAACACAAACGGCTGCGTTTGGAGTGGTACCGAGACCGGGAAGCATGGACTATCTGATGAATGGCGTCGCATTGTGTTCAGCAATTCATCAAGATTGTGCACGACCTTGGATGATCAGCGACGGTCGAGTATGGCGGTGATCCGGGAGGAGGCCCTATTCTTCGAATGTTTTGATGAGGCACTGCGCTGGTACACCAGGCTTCATGGTGTGGGGAGTCATCTTGTTACATTTCAGGTCACGGCTGGTAGGTCATGGAGATCCTCCGTCCTCACGTATGACCTCCCGTGCAACAATATGGTGGTTTCAACAGGACAGTGCACGGTTGATTCTTGACTTTCCGGTTGACGCCGCGTAATGATTCGTGTAGGTGGTCTTCTTCCTGCCCTGGAAGAAGAACACAGAAGGATGGTCGAAACGTCGGCTACACGAATCATAATACGGCTTCACTCGGACAACCAAGAATCTACATAGAATCAACTGACTCTGGCCGCGGAAGCCTACAACTACACAGGACAATGCTCGTTCACACAAGGCACGAGTGCCTATGAACTATCTGCTGTATTTTTTACGTACTCCCGTGGGTAGCAAGATTCCCAGATTTGTTCCTAAAAGAACATATGTAGGACCAATTCGGACAACTCCTGCGTCCGTTCGGACTCCTCCTCCAAGGGTATCCAGGATGTCAAGGACCCGTTACAGTAATTATAGACCAGATTGCCTCAGGAGAGGATACTACGACTTTATAACACATTTCCAAACCGAATCAGCGCATACGTCCAAACCAGAGGGACTGCAACGTCATACCGTCAGGTGGTCTCATACTGTCAAGTTCGTTGTAAATTTGGCTCGATTTTTTAATTACTGAAATAACATCACATACCCTCTCAACGCGTGAAGTTTCATTTCCTTCTCCTCTCCTGGGTGCTTCACTTTTTTGTCAGGAGGTGTATTTCGTTCGTTGTGAGTCTTATTTATTCTTGAAATTTTATCTTTGATTTAACGACTCAAGAAGAGATTACATATTTTTGGAATACAATAGTATGTTGTGTTCAAGGAATAAGGAACCTAAATTTCCTCCTTCCCCCACTTCTCCGTAGTTGGGAAGGCGTTGGCCGCAAACTGTCTCCTGGGTTACTATGAACGCGCGTCGGATTTTCATAGAAATTCTTCGCTTCTTTACAGAGGGCGTTACTCTTATTTATAAGGTGCCTGTTTTCCTGAGACAGCATCTTGATAAACTCGTCGGCAGTTGAGTGGTAGAGCGCCTATTTATAAACGAGATGACCCCGTATTGTGGTGTACCCTTGGAGGGATTGCTACCACCTTATATTCGCTCTCAAAACCTTAGATATTTGCATATCATCGTTTTTCCATTTTTCCAGGGCGCCATGGAAGAGTTAGCTAAACAAATCACATTACAGATACAATAAATTTTACGATGGGAATTATAAACATCCACAAGTGATAAAATTATTTGCAAGACAACGAACGAACATTTATTAATCTTATACATATATATATAAAATAAACGTGTGTTTTCCTATATTTCACTTTTCAGCCACAACTACCTAGCACAGATCACTGGTGTTTGTGTGTGGAAGTAGCATGGAGTTTCCTATCGTGCACAACGTTTGCCGAATGCCGGTAGGTGTGGGGATGTGGGAGATATGATGGTTAAAAATGGTCGATGCAGGGCATTTTCATATTTCAACCAAAGACTTGTGTACCCCTATACTTCTCTTTCCTGCCACAACTACGTAGGATAGACCCTTGGTGTTTTTGAATGGCAGTAGCATCGAATCTTTCATCGTGCACTATGGTGGTTAGATGTCGGTAGCTATGGAGTTGTGGGTGGTTGAAAGTGGTTGGCCTGTGGTCCTTTCATATTTCTACGAAAGACGAATGTGTTCCGGTGTATCACTTTTCAACCAAACCTATCTAACGCAGATCACTGGTTTTTGTGTGTGGTAGTTGCACAGAGTCGCCCATCGATCACAACGTTGGCCGAATTTCGGTAGCTGTGGAAGTGTGAGAGATATTGTGGTTGAAAGTGGCCGATCAAGCATATTTTCGCATTTCGACCCAAGACATGTGTCTCCTTATTTGTCACATTGCTGCCACAACTACATAACATAGACCATTGGTGTTTGTGTGTGTTAGTAGTATCGTGTCTCCTGTCGTGTACTATGGTGGTTATATGTCGGTAGTTATAGGGGTGTGGGAGATATTGTGGTTGAAAGTGGTTGACTTACGCCACTTTCATATTTCTACCAAAGACGTATATGTCCCAGTTAATCACTTTTCAACGAACACTATCTAGCGCAGATCACTGGTGTTTGTGTCTGGTAGTATCACAGAGTCACCCGTCGATCACAACGTTGGCCGAATTTCGGTAACTATTAGGGTGTGGGAGATATGGTGTTTGAAAATGGCCAATTAATGATATTTTCGTATTTCGACCAAAGACATGAGTGTCCGTATATTTCACTTTGTTTCCATAACTGTATAGCGCAAACCACTGGTGATGATGAGTGGTTTTGACTTGAGTCTCCCATCGTGCACTATGGTGGTTAGATGTCAGTAGCTTTGGGGGTGTGGGAGATATGGTGGTTGAAAGTGATCGACCTGGGGCACTTTCGCATTTCGACTAAAGACGTGTTTATCACTTTTTAGCCAAAAGAATCCAGCGCAGATCACTGGTGTTCGTGTGTGGTAGTAGCATACATTCACCGATCGTGCACAATGTTGGCCGATTTTCGATATCTGTGCGGGTGTGGGAGATATGGTGTTTAAAATTGGTGGATCAAGGATATTTTCATATTTCTACCAAAGGCATATTTGTCCGTATATTTCACTTTTCTGCATCAACTGCAAAGCGTAGAACACTGATGTTCGTGTGTGATATTAGCCTGAAGTGTCCCATTGTGCATATGGTGGTTACATGTTGGTAGCTGTCAATCCAAATTCTTTACAAACACGAATTAAATCGCGGGCAACAGCTAGTACTAAATAAAAAGAATACAAATAAAGCTAATATGGACTGTGAAATGAATTTATAAAAGGGAGTTAAACATCTGCACGATACTCACAACAATATCAATTGAAAGGACAAAGCTATTACTTACAATTTACAGATTTTTGCTAGCATAGTTATCAGTCAGGGAGCATACGGTTCTTATCTCCGAGGGGTGAACAACGAGTTTACGTTTTCGGGTTCTATATGCACCACACTGAAAACTTCTCAGTTTGTAAATGCTGAAGGAAAGGTTCTCTGTATTTACCATACTATGCGAAGCCTTCGTCGGTGAGTTTTAAATCAGTTGCAGTTCTTCTTCTGAAGTTACTGTACCACATTCACACACTGCACTCAATTATGAACATATTTATACTCATGCCCAAACGTTTAAGTAACACATAGACTCATCAGTCAAGATGAGTAATCTTGACTATTCAAACCGATGACCCAACACTCAATGTGATCCGTCTGGCCGCCCCTTCCTCACCACAGCGGCATAGGAGCGCGGGGTTCGTTCATGCAAAATATCAATAACAAAGGGTCTTAGTTTATAACAAATAAATTCCCTGTGTTTTGATTGGTTCTGTGACATACACACACTCCAGAGAACACGTCACGTGATCTCCCCCACTATCAGTTGCGCGTCGCTGTCAAGACAGCTGTTACGGACACGTGCGGAGGGATACAATTCTTGGCCACCAAAGGAATGCGGGAGTTCAGTAATTTCTCGCCCCACTCGCAAACACTTGAGCTCAACTACAAAGGTGACCAGCGTCGGCGCTAGAATTCTTGGGCCCGAGTAACAGTTTTTATCAGTGACGTAACCGGTTGGGGCCTGTGGCAAGTTCATCGGATGGGGCCCTCCCTCAAGCCAGATGGGCCACTTTTTTTTCTTTAACTCTATTACTGCCCGGGCAAATTTTGAGCCGTGGGGACCATCCGGCCGGTTATCGCCCCCCCCCCCCTCTCTGACGGCAGGCCTAGTATACATTTGATCCGCTTACCCCCCTCCCCCCCCGTGCCACCCTTACGCCGGTCCTGAAGGTGCCGCGACCTTGCATTTCATACGGGGACGCTTAGTGAAGAGTTTTTGCCGCTCGCACTGACTTCCAGCAGACCAACCAAACACGCAACTTCTTAATGTTTTATTAATAAATATTAAGCATCCCAAAAGCCGATCACTTCATTGCCACCGCTGTTGGTTTTTACAAAGTTGCAGCAGGACATTTCGTAAAACATGCAATTACGTCATCCGTACAATCAAGTCACTGTGTGGTTCCACTACGAATAATGTGCAACTTTGTTACAAATAAAAATAAAGCGTTTAGAACAGAGAACCGCTTCAATATGAAACGGAATTTATTTATAAGCAACTTTTCTGAGTAATTTAAGTAAGTTTGAATTGTGTGTGTAAAACATAATCGTATCACTCGGTGCTTCAAAATCGACGTCTCTGAGGATAAAAACTAATTGTTTTTATTTATGACGGCCTGGTTTAGTATGCCTCCTTTTGGCATCCAACTAACCATTCGACTTGTTGCTATGTTAGACTATTCAGAACACTAAAAATGCTGTAGAAATGGATCCGATTTGAGTCACGGTGATACAGTTTAACTAATCTGTAATCCAGCCATAAAGGGCCTAGTTGAAATATTTCTAGAACGGTGAAATTATTTTAATTAATATGCACCGTTCAAAGAATTGTCTTTAAAGAGGGCTTAGAATTTTATATCAACAGGTGAGTGACTGATTTTATCCGTTGAATTTTCGATATTTTTTAGAGTCTTTAGTATTAATCTATGACTATAGTCTATAAATGTGAGATAAATGCAACTGAATCTTTTTTAAGCGTGTTGGCTTTTTGTTCGTTGTCCGGCATGGGTGGTTTTGTTTAAATATTATGTCCGTCTTGTGTTGTCCGTACCATGATAAACAAAAATACTTGAGGAATAATATATGTACAGCGGCAAAAATGATGAAGACTTGAAAAATCAATATACGTAGGTGGGTTCGGTAATAAACCTTGTGAAGCTGGTTGAATGGCTGTATATATATATAAAAAGCCGAAAGATATTTCTTTTTCAAAAAAACCTTTTCACTATGATTTGGCATAACTTATACCTACTCAACAGATTTTTATGTGGTTTTCAATGTTTGTATCCGTATGGTCAACATTAAAATGTGAGATTTTTATCATCATGCTTTGTTAATTGAGTACAGATCTGAAAACTAAAATCTGATAGAAAATTAATAATATGTGAGCTTTTCTGAATTCCATCTATCGATTGTCCCCCTAAGTATCGGCCATTGAGTGTTTAAGTCCCACAAATGGCGACAGTATAACAAAGCCAGCTAAAGCTACCCGAGGAAACTACTTCAACTAACGATGATAATTTACAATTTGACAAGAAAAGACAGAGAAATTCCCTGGTCGACGTGCACGAAGCAATGACTTGGGCACATGTGACACGATGTTTTAGACTAATGATAACACTGTCATGCTGTATACTTAGTTTACGTTAGTTCTCTAATGGCTTTGACGTTGACGAGCTGTGATGCCCATTTTCTTCTCTTGAGTTATCTGACGTCAAACTACACTTCATGGAACGACTTAGTTACTAAAGGACTCACTGTGACTGCGTTTACATTCCTTAAGTTGATGGCCCATGATGTTGTAATAGAAATGGCTTCCCTTGGTTATTAGGGATTGATTTCATTACTTTTAATTAAATTTGGGCGCCTTTTATAATTAACTTTAGATTGCATGAACAGGGCTAATTTTCCTTTTGCCTACTACAACAGATACACTATTATTTAACCAGTTAAAATCTTACAATTTTTTACTGCATTTAAATTTGAACAAGACATAATTACAATTAAATGTATCTGGCACATGTTAATTACAAGGAAAACAGTCTTATGGAATTTCCGGAATTAATCAATTGTCCAACCGAATAAGTCTCCTAGCTAGAAAAGATTTATTACATGAGTCCCTATCTCTACAGATCACTCTGCGGGTCGTTTTCGGATGTGGAATTTACTGGTAACTTGGAGAATGCAAGCAACTAACGGTTGAGCTCACCAGACGTCCACGTGGTATTGAGAATCACCATTTCTGATACACTGTATCGTCACTATCTGCAATCTCCGTCATCACTTGTCCCAGCAGGTCGCTCCGTTCCTCGAGCTCGCGGGCACAAGATGTCTTCTTCCCTGGGTGCATAACACGTCGTTCCACACTCCCCACTCCTCTTTTTCTCGTCACCAATCTGCTTGCCTGTTTTTCCCTCCAGAACCCTTATGTTAGACCGAGGGTGGTGGTGTAACGGCTAGCGATCTGGCCTCGCATTCGGGAGGACGGCGGTTCGAATCCCCGTCCGGGCATCCAGATTTGGGTTTTCCATGTTTTCCCAAATCACTCCAGGCAAATGCCGGGGTGCTTCCTTCAAAAGGTCATGGCCGAATTCCTTCCCATTCCTGGCCCCCATCCTTTCCCGTCTCTAAAGACCTCGCTGTTAAGCCGCGTTCCTACGGTGCGTCTCTCGGCCCCTGTTAGGAGAGGCCTCTCATCTTTGCCGCATAAGCTAGCATGGACGTCTCGCCTCGACCCATCGCCAGTCGGTAAAACATCAAACGTCCCGTCCCGTCTCGCCTCGCCTACAGGGGATCGTGGGAATGCACCTTTAGAGAGACGTTAAGCAGATAAAAAAAACACTTATGTTAGAACAAAGTATAGACATTTTGTGTTCATTGGTCAGTCACTCCACTCGCCATTTTCGGAGCCTCCCGAATTTGTATGGGAACTCACGAACATTTCGCCTAAGATGGCTTGTGTCCGACCACCGTTGTATCCCCGCTGGGGTGGGCATAATAACTGTTTGCTGTCCGCCTCTTTAAGGTTTCCACGTGCATTAAACTAACGTTCTCCAGACTATGTTACCACTCGCCCATCAGGCGCAACACGAGTCTATCGAACACACAGGGTGCTAAGGAATAATGCGAAGGCTTTACCTGACCTGCGTGGGCAACATCAAAGGGAAGAAAAGCGAATGGAAGTTTTGGAATCGCCGCCGCATCGCTGATAGAGAGAGCTCAGCCTGTGAAGCGCCGGCTGAGGCAGAACCGCAAAGTAGAGGCCGTCCTCAGCAGAGCACTTCAAAGGAAGTGTCGCCCGTGCGCAGTACAGTTTGCCCAACTGCTTGTTAGTACAGAATTCATTTTATCCCTCCCGTGTAAGCTGTTCTCGACAAAGCTGTACCAGTTTCTTTGTCGTTTGACTTTTGGAAAGCTTTACAGTCAGTTTCAACGCGAAATGCACGGGCTCTAATGTCACTTGATACATCGACAATTCACAGCTGCGAAAATAGTTAATAGTTTTCGTGTGGCCTTAATAAACGTAAGGTACATTTTTAAGATTGTCACGGATTTTGCTTTTTTTTTTGAGTTAATCTAGTTCATTGAATCCACAAGGCAACGCACGACTTGGCTAGGAAACAGAATGGAGATTTTTGAAGTGAAAACTTCTATCTGTGCGTTAGGCGGTGTTAGGGCGGGGGTAAATCTAGGAGTTCATGGCTTCCCGTCACCGACATGCTGTGACGTATTGAGCGTAAGATATGCGCGTTGGACGCGTCACCAACATAATATCTGTAGCTATAAGTATGACGTGTTGCGCTTGGACACTAGTGAAAGTATGGATTATACTTATATCAAATAAACAAAAATGAATGATTGTTTTGTCAGTATTCTTTAAACAAACACGCAGTTTTTATCGGATTTTATGGAACTTTACATACGGAGATTTTAAAACAAATAGAAAAACACTGTTTACGTTTGATTTAGAAAAACCTAAACCATCTTCTCCTTTTCCCCCCTCACCTTAATTTTTTTTTTCCCTCGGGCTTTACGCCTCGTCGACAGTGAGGTCATTAGAGGCGGGATGGGATTGGTGCAAGGAACGGGAAGGAATTCGGCCATGGCCTTGTTGAAGGAAGCATCCCGGCATTCGCCTAGAGTGTTTTTAGGAAACCATGGAAAACCCAAATCTGGATACCCGGACGGGGATTCGAACCCGCGTCCTCCCGAATGCGAGGCCAGAACGCTAAGCGTTCACCCACCACACTCGGTCCCTCACCTTAAGTTCTGTCAACGTTGTTCATTCAAACCCACAAGTTGTATCTGATTTTGATAGTACTCAGCACACGTATGCTTCAAAACAAGGCGGTCTGGTAGCTCAGAGGTTACGGCGCTTCCTTCCGAATATTTCTATCTCCGGTCGCGGGTTAGGTTAAGGCAACTAAGACAGAGGCGGAATGCGCAGCAGCAGAAAACCTGTCACCAGATCATTACCACCAAGCAAAATTATTAATGAGTATATCTGTAGCTAAAAGTATGACATGTTGCGCGTATGATATTCATAGTTTCAAGTTTTAACTTATAAATGAATGCAATTTTTCTCGCTGTTGTTCATTTATACCGAGTAATATTATTACTGATGCACAATATTTCGGCGACTTAAACTCCGTCGCCATCTTCAGGTGCAGTTGCCCTACTACAACAGCACTTCGAGCCCAGGTTAGTTGAGCTGTTCCACCACACATTACAATCATCGTACTTCTATGAACAGATCGAGGGAGTTGCAATGGGCAGTCCCCTGTCACCTGTTATAGCTGATTTCCATATGGAACATTTTGAGAAGAAAGCGTTGGAAAGTGCCCCCTTGAAGCCCAGTGCCTTCTTTCGATACGTGGATGACACATTTGTTGTTTGGCCCCATGGTGGAGACAACCTAGATAAGCTTCTCCTTCACTTGAACAGTGTCAACAAAAACATCCAGTTCACGATGGAGGTTGAAAAGGAAGGCCGCCTGACCTTTCTAGACATTCTGATTATAAAGAAAGCAGATGGAACTTTAGGACACACTACTCTTGTCCACAGAGCGCGGGCAATATGTGATAAAGACAGCCTTCCTAGTGAGTTAAAACATCTACGTGATACCTTCAGAAAGAATGGGTACAATGAACATCAGATACAGTTGGCATTCCGAGAAATGAAACGCAGGCCTAATAAACACGATAATGGTCCACACGATAAATTAGCCTTCTTGCCGTACTCTGGCACCACAACATCTAGGGTCGGAAGAGTCCTGGCAAGAAATGGCATTAAGACCATTTTTCTACCACCATCAAAATTGAGAAACATTTTGCGCTCTCCAAAAGATTACCTTGATCTTCGTACACCCGGAATTTACTGCATCCCGTGTGAATGTGGAAAGAAATACATCGGCCAGACCATACGGTGCGTATAACAACGTTGTTTTTAACACGCCCGACATGTTCACATGTTCGCCTGGGGCAAAAAGACAAATCAGCAGTGGCGGAACATAGTTTGGCAGAAGGACATGGTTTCGATTTCGAAGCGACTAAGGTCTGACACATGCGAGAGGCTTCTGTGACAGCGTCATTAAAGAAGCATTTGAAATTCGCCTCGCGTCTGATTTGGTTAACAGGGATTGTGGGTTCCAGATAAGTGATGCATGGGTTCCTGTTATTGAGGCTGCTCGTCACCAACGTTCTGCTTTTTGTGTTCCGCGGGCGTCTAATGACGTCTGATATGCTGCTAGGCAATATAACAACGTCTGTCGTTGCCATGCCAGTTTTCAAACAACACGCTCAAGACTGACTTCAAGACTTACAACTGCACCTGAAGATGGCGACGGAGATTAAAGTCACCGAAATATTGTGCATCAGTAATGATATTGCTCGATTTGTTTCCCGAGAAACGTTTATATATATAAAAAAAGTTTTAACTTCTTTCGGCAGTCCCCAATGACTGCCAATTTTTTTTCTTTTATGTCTATTTCACATGTACGCTGCAGGTAGTGACAGATATGAAAGCAGTATGCTGTAATGGGAAATTGTAGCGCGTCCGCAGGGTAGATGTTAAAAGGGCGTGTCTCCTGTTATTTGAGCATCTAATAATACGACCTCTCTTCTTCTTACGGTGGTATACCTGATTCCGGATTACCATACAGGTTGAACTGTCTGCACGGGAACTGTCGTGGTGTAGCTTCCCATTGCCTTCTCCAGTACGTGTTCGTATCTTTGTTATTGAAGGTGCGGGTGCCTGTGGTAATACGAGTGTTCAGTATAGAGCAGTGTTTCCCAACCTTTTTTGGGTCAGGTCCCACGTTTAACTTTTTTTTTATTTTATTGCCCCCCATATATAATTTTTAGTAAAAAAATTATTAGTTATTAAAGTAACTCATATAGGATGGTTTTTGAAAGAAACCACTTTAATATTGTAATAAAACATAGTAAGTAAAATTAAAAAAACATATAATGAAATTCTAAAATTCAAATTCAAAAGATTTTTAATAAAGATTTACTATGGCAATTTAGTGTGATCATTTTAAGAATTTGCTTATTTGCTATATTTTGTACCCATATCTAGCATTGCATTTAAATAACCCGAAGAGAAAGCGGTAAAGTCGTATCAAGTCAATTTCTAAATTGCCCCCTTAAAAAAACCAAATTGCCCCCCTGTGGGGCGTGGGCCCCACGTTGGGAAACACTGGTATAGAGTGTACCGGCCAATTCATGCCTACTCTTTCAAAACACACCTGAGGCCGCCCAAACCGACGGAAGAATCACATGTATCGCATGTCTTTACTCTAAACACATTGCGTATAGGTTTGGGATTTAACCCAGAACTTCGACGCAAAATCTATTGATTAGAATTGAGCACCACAACAGCTTCTACACTGGCGGCTAGATCCTGATGATAAAATTTCTTCACCATCAGCAATCGAACCAGCCCGACACCATAACTGTGCCAAAGTGGCGGGCTAGATACGATCTCATTCATCTATTGTTTTTATCAGTCTGTTGGTCAAGTGGATTTAAAAAAAAAAAAACGTGAAGGCTATCCTTCAAATATATTTCTGAATATATTGAACCAATAACTGTGTTTAAGTCCATCAGATTTTTGTGTTTCTTTAAAATACCATTACGAAGTGATTATTCTAAAACGTAATACAGTGTACATTATCAAAATTCTTCGTCTTTTCTTTTACTACACACTTTGCAATAAACGAAAGTATAAAACCGGAAACAAAAGATTATGAAATCATAGAAGAATGGTTGCTAAAGTATGAGTGATGTTCATGTGCAATCTAAAGATAAATATTATTTATCGCCTCCTGTGTTCCTTATCTCTCTCATGTTGTTAATATTTCTTCAGTATTACTTCAGATTCTTTGAAATCAGTTCACCATCTCAAACCGATAACGTAATGTTTATATTTAATGATAGAAAGGCTCAACTGCTGTGTCACATAGTCTTTTCCATCTATGCAAGCCTCTAGTTTCATTTTTACTTTCTTCACATACACAGAGACAATAGTTCTGCAGTATCTTGATGTCGACTGTGAACGCGTTTTCAGGTTCCAGAAGACTTTTTGTACATTCGCCTCTACACGTGCTTTAATCTAACTAATTGCGTGAAATTAGATTTTGTTACCTGATTACGTCGATCTCGATTTTGTGTTGTTTATTAGTGGTAACTAACCAAATAACGATGAAATGATATCCATAAAATTTCATATTTAAAGTATGACTGCAATATAATAAGATTTAAATATCAATTCACCATTTTAAATGCTGGCTTTATTTTTGAACATTTTGTTAATAAATTGCACATAAAAAATGACAAATTTCTGTTAAAGTGAACATTGCAGGCATTAAAAATTATTTGGAAATAAAGCTGTTATTCATGCCGCTTATGACTTCCGTTTATACGGCAAATTCTTTCAAATTTACTATCAGCAGGATGAAAACTCGAGTGAGTCCGCTAAGCAGAGTAGATTCTCATACTGGTTTATGAAATAACAATAAGTATAGTGATTTCTATAACCGGTATTCGTTAGTAATTGAGTTTCTAATGCCATTCGCTGCCATTCCTTTATACCAGTCTTATAACATAAATTAGCTAAAATGATTCTGAAAGAATCTTCCCACTACTTGCCAAGGTGAGTAATTTTATACGCTTTTCATGATTGTCCTTTTGGCATTTGTAACGCTTGTTACTATAGTGTTTCGTACAGACTATGGCTAAAGTTTTTGAGTCCGATGCGAATCACATCATTATCGATATTTTATACCTTTCTCCCAACATGAACATAAATTTGGCCTTAATATTTCGTTGGTAGAAGCAGATTGTTCTTATTGCTGGTTTAAAATTATCTCTACATTTTTATGTTGGAATTTTTATAACAGGATTAGTATTAATTTGAGTATAACGCTGTTTAGTTTTTTCCTCTTAGGGCTTTGTGTCTCATCATCATACGGTCTTTAGAACTGGAGAAGACGCGGGCAAGAGACAATTCTATTCTGGCCTTTTGAAGCAACCATCCTTGCATTCGCCTGGGGCTACTAGGCGAAACCATGGAAAACCAAAATTATGATGGTCGGACAGGGAATGGAATCAGCGTCTTCTCGAATGCCGAGTCCCCAGTGTTTAACAATCATCTACACGGCTTTATTTGCAATTTTGTTTGTGCATTCAGTAAATTCCGCAATAAGTTCTTGTTTTCTTTCATTGAAACTCTTACTGACACCCATTACATGGTTCAAATTGAATATTAACTATTCAACGAGAAGCTACCATCTATATTTTCGGCCTGACTGTATTCATCTTTTATTGCGTCTCTCTTTGCTGTTACTTTCGTTTGGAAAGGCATTTTGTAATATTTATGTAGAAAGAATATCAAGAACGAATACGAATAAAAATTGCAACAAAACATTCGTTAACTGTTGATGGATGTTGGCAACATATCAACATATTTGTTGGACATAGGAACTTGCTTCTGGATACATGTATTCAACAGCGTTGCGCCTCCAAACCAAAACCAGTCACACGACCAAACTATACTCAGTTTTGAAGTACAAATGTAACAAACTACTGCTGCTGGCGCTAATGTTGCTTTCGTCATAATAGCTGCCCATGTGAAAGAAAATAAGATTATGGTGGCAAAGAAAGCTTTCACAAAATAAGATAAGCTGTTGCCCGTGGCGGGCGAGAGGTAACGCCCTAGTCTCGCATTCTGGAGGACGAGAGTTCGAATCCCCGTCCCGCCTATACATATTTCTGTTTTCCACTGTTTCCCGAAATGGTTTCTTAGAAAAGGTCGTGTCCGAATTCCTTCGCGTTTCTTTCGCGGTAGCTTTTTCCGTAATTTCATTAAACAAAATCCGATTTCGAGAAATTTTTTTGGCTGTCCCTAAAATCTCCAAAAAATAATACAAATTACCTTGGCGCTACCAATAAGAACGGCGTTTGTTCTTTGATATTAGCTACAGGTGATTTGTTTACAAATCTAATTAACGTACCTGTTGAGAATATCGAAGCAACCAACATTTATATATATTTCTTATGTCCGTGTTTATGTCACTGAACTACTCCTGAACGGCTGGAATGATTTTTATGAAATTTTGTGTGTGTGATTAAATTGATTCGAGAATGGTTTAGATTCACAATTTGATTTGCAAAAGCCCACCTCTCTGCCCTTTTACCACCTCCCTCTTAATTTCCAGTGATCGCTATAGAAATCCATAGTTTTTATCAGATTTCGATGAAACTTTTCATACGTTTACTATAAAACAAGTAGAAAAATACTGTCTGCAATTGGTTCACAAAAACTAACCCCTCTCCCCCTTTCTACCCCCTTAATTTATGTCAATGTTCTTTACACAAAGTTGCAGTCGACACCGTTTAACCGATCACCATGAAAGTTGGCACATATGTGTGTATTTTTTCATGGAGAAGGTTTCTGACCAAACAAAAATCAAAAAACCACCACCTTGCCCCCTAGCCCCCTTTACACCCCTTAATTCTTATGCAAACCCACCGTTTTTATCCGATTTCGATGGAACTTTGCACAAGTATAATTTAAAATAAAGAGAAAAATACTATCAAGTTTTTGTTTGCCAAACCAAACCCATCTTCTCATTTACACCCCATTAATGTTTGTCAATGTTCTTTACACAAAGCTACAGTCAACACCTTTTGACCGGTCACCATGAATGTTGGCAAATATATGTATTTTTTCATGGAGAAGATTTCTGACCTAAAAATTTCAAAAACCCTACCCTCTCCTCCTAAACAACACTTCTTTTTTGTGAAAACCCATAGTTTTTTCCTATTTCGATGGAACTTTGTAGATATATGCTTTAAAACAATGAGAAAAATACTGTCCACATTAGTTTACAAAAACCCAATATCTCTCTCCCTTTACATCCCTTAATTATAGTCAATGTTCTTTATACAAAGTTACAGTTTCTATCAAATTTTGAAGGAATTTTGCACACGTATACTTAAAAAGTAGCAGAACGATAATTAGGTTTACAAAAGCCCAACCACTTTCCCCCCTTCCCATTCAATTTCCAGTGTTCTTTATAGAAACCCACAGTTTTAAATCCCGTCAAAATAAATTCAGCTTTTTATTAATGTACGCCAGAACATTCATAAAATAAATGTGTCCTAATGTTTTAACATGTACATCAGATTTTAGCTTGGACCCCAAATTTAAAGTTGTGAAAACCTATCAAAAATCCTTATTTTCTGCTTGATGCTGAAACAAACGGATGTATTCCAGATACAGATTTATGTATGTGGTATGTGTTAATGCGTGGATGGTAGGCGTTTCGAATATCAAGCAGCAACTTTAATAGATGATGTGGTTAGGTTGAAAAGCACCCTGGACCAAAATGTAAACTGACATTCCGTATCGCAGCATCCAATTCACCCCGTTATGGGAATTGTTTGGGTATATCAATGTTTAGTTTACTTCTGGAAATGGATGGTGCCAAATTAATAAATCTTGGTACAAACGATTCACAACGGAAATATAAAAATAGTGTACTGGTAAATCAGTCCCTATTACACCGAGCAACGCCGGGTACTCTGCTACGCAACTTGACGACACGCGAACTGGGTAAGTATACTTTGATTTTCATTTGCTATGAAGTGTGTTTAGTTCAAACGTAAGATTCGTGAGGGGGGGATCATAACTAGTTTTATGTTTGAATGAGTAAAAATAATAGAAAAATAAATGGGAGGTAACAATAACAAAATAAATAAGAAATTTAACAAGCAGAATCTTGTGCATTGGATTTGGCTAATAACTGTTGTGTATCTTGCATCTGATTTTGCTGTATAATTGTGAATGTGTTCGAGTTTCTCCATCTGTGTACGTTTTTTTTTTTTCATTTTTTTTTTTTTTAAATAATGCAGTATTTGATTTCTCCAAAATATAAGAACAAAAATAATAGAAATATGCACAATAATTACGTACCTAATAGATGTTTGTAGTAGGAGGCAGTAACAATAATTGTATTACTGTGATTCGAGTCGTTGGTAGCATTATCTAGACTAGACGCAGTTTTCCTTTTGATATAGGAGGCACAGGTACAAGCAACAGCAGCAAATTTCTTTGATGCAGTGCCGGCCGATTTTGAGGAATATCCATCAATTTGTTGCTTATTAACGTAATACTTGAACATGTTGGCCGGTCTGTACTTACCTTAAGTTGATTGTCTAGAGGACGGATGAAGGCACGAGCTTCTCTTCCCCCTGCATAATGTAGTCTGGAATCAATAACGCGGTCGGTGGAATCCGCTTTCCGTCTCGTGTGCACATGGGATGTGGCTAAATGGAGACAGCTCCATCAGAATTGTATGTGCTGGAATCTGTTTCCCATAGCTAAAGTTTTAATCTATTCCTCCCAAATTTTTATTTAACTGCCCCATGTTGAAAAAAAAAGAGTATATATTTTTAAAAAAATCGTTTGTTAGGATCCATAATCTTTATGTATAAAGACGAATGTATGTTTGTTCTTCATAAAAATCCACAGTTTTCATCCGATCTCGATGAAACTTTGCACACTTATCCTTTGAAACAAGGAGAAAAATACTGTCTACATTTGGTTGAAAAATTATCTGTATTAATAACACATGTTGTCTCATAACTTCGAAATACGGCGATAGACAGACACGTTGGATATGGACGTCTCCGTACCGTGTTTCCGTGTAGTGGACTGGCAGCTGAGTGGTTAAAGCTCTTGCTTACGAATGTCGTGGTCTCCGGTTCAAATGTCCGTGGAGGCTAAGATTTTTAAAAATTGTTTTTCATCGTAAGAGTCAGGCCTGGGCCGTAGGTTATTCGGATTGAATGTTAAACTGTAGATATTAGAAAGTTAGGGGTGCAATGCGAGGCAAATCGTAGGTGGTCTTGCAATGTTGTAGGTGTACACTTTTTTACGTTATAAATGAAGTAGGAGTATGAAGAGTAATGACTGAACTTGGTGACATTATATTCAACCTCACTATTCATCGCATTTTATTCGCGAAATTTTCGCACGGGTCGTCTAGTATTATTATAAATACGGAAGTAAGGCTCTGTCTTTTTGTTACGTTTTGACGACTAAATGGCTATATCGTTTGATGGAATTTTATAAGGAAATCTGTATGAAGGGCGCGGGATATTTTTTCCAGTATGATTAACAGTTGTAGTCACGAAATTTTGAGACCTTATCGAATGGTGACAGAAATATGTTGGAAACTGATTCTCTTCAAGAGACAGGTTCGACGGTACAAAGATATAGTGATAGCTTTCCTGTCATATTATTCCGACTCGATATTGTTTGGGACCAATCCTTCGTTACCAACAACTTTCTATATTTAATTCTGGCAAAAAAATTCTTAATCCACGCGTACGAAGTCGCGGGTACGAGATAGTAGACTATATTAGTGATCACAGTGACAGAGGATGCTTTGGCTATAGTCCACTAACCTAAAATACATCACGAGTAACACTAAACCTATCAGCAGAGCACATCAATTTGTGCCGGAATAAGATGGTGAGAGCAATGTATTATTCCGGAATAAAATTGCAGGGGACAGAGCTGTTCTTTATCTCCAAGTAAGATAAACCATTCCTTGTATATGAACAGAAATATATTAAATTTATACCATTTTTTCATGCTATGGAGAATAACATTTTATGTATTACTGTTTCCTCATTAATCGGTAGTTTAATAGGACTGTTATTATTACTTTAATATGCATAGAACATTTTACAGATATCTGAGCATCATGGTAAAAGGTAAAATAGTTTTGTTGCATTCGTTCGAAATTTGAGGTGTCTAAAACGGTACTATAAATGCTGGTGTTATAGCAGTTCAAGATACTGAAGTGTCACTCGTCGATTTTGGATTTGTGGACATTTAATTGAAGTAAGCACTGGTGGTATTTGATGTACTAGAATAGGAGTTCCCAGAGTTTTTCTTACCACGCCCTCTTCCGCCAAAAGAAATGTACCTTCGCCCCCCCCTCGCCCCCCCCATCCAAGCCAAAATGTTATTGTTAAAAAGTAAATGCCTACTTGTCGGTACTAACAATGACATCTCAGAGGAAACACACTAAGTATGTGATGTTAGAATAATGATTTTCAAGTCTAGTTGCGGTGAAGGAGGCATGGTACCTCCGACGGTGTAGTGCTAGGGTATCGTCCACAAGAGTGGCAAAGCTACCTCGAACCCCATGCCTCCTGTCCCTAGGGGGGAGGGGCGACCTCCCCGTTCGGGAACCTATCTACTAGATGGAGTTCACTGCTGCCTGGGTGGTCATAGGTCCTACACTGCACTGAAGTCTCGGCTCGCGTGTGTCGGATAGCTGCAAAGCTGGTTGCCGTCTCGACTCCTCACACAGAGCTGATTCTGCCGAGGCGCAGGGGCTAGGGCTCTGCAACATAGACCACAAGTCAAGGGCCATTCGCAGTATTCACCACAAGTGATGAACCAAAAATCCGACGCAAATCTCTCTCCGCATCCCGCCTAGGTTCGCGTTAACTAGCCGTCGTCTCCAATCAGCCCGCGTCGGAAATTCCTGCTCTCCTTCGATTCGTTGTCCATGCAACGGTGGTGTTGAGAGGTAACCCCCTGACCTCGCATTCGGGAGGACGCGGGTTCGAATCTCCGTCCGGACATCCAGATTTCGGTTTTCCGTGGTTTCCCCAAATCACTGTTGATGAATGCCGGAATGGTTCCTTCAAAAGGCCATGGCAGAATTCTTTCATGTTCCTTGCCCCCTGTCCTCTCCAGCCTCTAATGACCTCAACGTCGACGAGGCGTAAAACCATAAACAGCAACAAATAGCATAAACATTATCATTTCTAAACATATCAATTCGCCAAATACTGACAAGACCTTTCTTTTCGGCGAAACATGATTTTTGGCCAGTTCTGCGGATGTTAACACGATTTGGGCAAGTTCCCTTAACGATCACGAATCTTAACTGCCCTCTGGTACTTTTGAAGTACCATACGTCCGGTATACTCTATCCTACTTCCAGTCCAGCTATCTCAGGTGAGAGAGCCTCGTTTCATGCAGTTTTTCATACTTCTGCTGTTCCTTTCTGGCAGGTAATGCCACGCTCACAACTCCTCTCGGCATTGCGTGCTAGAAGGCCACTTCAGGACTCCAGTAAACATTTCTCCAATAAAAAATAATAAAAATATGTAGAAAGGAAAAATATTATGTTTCTGCTCTAAGATTTTCATCTTCAATCACAGTAACACTTTGTGACCTCATTGCTGCTCGTCATTGTCGAATCGTTTAACCTGCGTATTGATGAGGTGACGTAGGGTGGACTGTTCCAAAAGATTGGAAGGAACTTCATTGTCAGCTATATAGAAAAATAATCCCAGCATTAATTGGTAAACCATACAGAACCACAGCCCAGGTGTCAGAATCCGAATTCCTTTTCCCCACCGAGCTTGGTAGGTGAGTGGTTAACGCTCTGGCTTCGCATTCGGAAGGACATCGGTTCGAATCCCCATTCGGGTTTTCCTAAGTCACTCCAGGCTAATACCGGGATGCTTCCTTCAGAATACGATGGCCCTATTCCCTCCCGTTCCTTGCCTCCGTCTCAAACCGCCTCTAATGACGTCGACGTCAACGGAGGCGTCAAACCGTAAGAAAGAAGAGGGGATAGAACAAAAGTTTCATAGTGAAACACACATAAATTACGACGCTATGGTTGACTCCGAATATGAGAATTTACAGAAAACAGGGATTTAATTAAGCGGTAAAATTCTTAAGAGGCAAGAATGTGGGACAACCGTCGTTTGTTCTCTCCTTTTATTTAATCTGAGCGTTTGTGAAACCCACACTGGGTGACAGAGCATTATCTGCGAACTCTAATAATCGTTCGTTCCAGGTATTACAGTTTAGCTTAGTTAACTTTGGCTAGTTGCAGTTAAAACATCTCCACGAACTTCCCTCTCCCGAATCTTAATTTTTATATCGCTTTCTAAGGACTGATCTTGGGGACTCGTTTGGTAACTGACTAGAGTTAGAAGGATCCTTGAAATTTTCGAAGGTCTTAAATCCAAACATCACCTCTAGGCAGCTCATGATTTGTGTAATAACGTACTGTAGAAGGGTTACGTCGTTAAGATTCTTTGTAAAACTGTAGATCCAGTGGCGGATCTAGGAATTTTCCGATCCGGGTAAAAAATTGTGAGATTGCCGCCCCTTCGAACTTATTTTCATCTCTTTCCGCCCCCATTCTCGCGACATGAGTTGCTTGCCGCCCCGGGCGATCGCCCGTTACGCCATGTAGACGCCTGAAATGGATTGTGCAGCAAATAGTAACTAGGCTTTATTAACACACGGAAATTATTATAATTATTCCCATTTACAAAGAAAAAACATAAAGTTTAAGACATAAGGTGGTGGTTACAGAATGACAAAGCTTATGGTGATAGGTAATATTCGTATGCCCATTTAGGAAGAAACTTGTTCTATTCCCTGTCAGTCTATACTTTTTTTTGTGGACATTACGCCTCAAAGACATCATTCAGAACCATTGGGGGCAAGTAATGGGAATTAATTCCGCCTTGAGCGTTTGAAGAAACATCTCGGCATCCACCTGTTTTCTGAAAACCATGGAAAACAAAAAATAGATGGTTGGACAGGGATTTGAAACCGCATACTCCTGTGTGCCAGGACTGAGCGTAACCGCTCGCGCACAGCTCGCGATGAATTCTGCTTTAAGCTAGCACGTCCATTGACAATCATTCCCGCCTTGATTACGACAGCGCTGTCGACAAAAACGACAGCGCTGTCGACAAAAACATTTACGATATTCATCACTTCAAAAGTTAAGAGTTTCCACTTCTTTCTAATTAACTATAGTCAGCCATATATATGAAGATTTATAATGTCTAAATCCATTGATCCCCAGTTCAAAGTAGGTCAGCACATTGGTATAACACAACTTGATCTTTACGTGTATTCTCTTGGTTCTCCGGGTGGAGCCAAGTGGATTTTTTAAAATAATTAATAAATCTATGCAGCAGCACATGTATACACATATATAACTTAGAGCACATCGCAGCTTATTCGGCTGTTGCCTTTTGCTGCGCTAGGTACCATTTTCCTGTATTAGGGTAACGATAAAATTAGCAAACTCGTAGTCCATCGATATATACTTAAATAACACTGAGTTTGCCATTTACCTTCGACGAGAGGTTTGATGCCTCAATATTCTGGCGAGTTCTAATAATTCAGATTGGGAGATAGACATCGTAGCTACAGTATAAGACAAAATTGAAATCCCTCTAAAAAAATTGAAAAAAAATTACAGGCTGCCGATCGAGAATATATTAACAATTGGAAACAAAAATTGAGTAAACGCCCGAAAATATAAACAAAACCAAAGTGTCGGATGCGTAAAGGAAAAGGAATTATAGATTTACAGAAATATTGGTACTGGAAAATTTGTCTGAAAATTAACACCGGGGGAAATTCTACTCCATTCAAACTACGCTGCTAATCACTAGCCTGCTAGATCAAGTTCAACTCCTCTAAATGAAACGAAATCTGAGTAAAATGTAGAACTTTGTCGACTTTACGACATAAAAAATCAATTTGGAAGGCGAACGAACTAACTGTTAGAAATGTAATAAATGCGTATGATTCTAAAATTATTAAATATTTATTCAGTAAAAATCTTTCAAATTATGTACGAGTTTCGAAAGTAATACTCGCCAACAGACTAAAGCCTATCCCTGAATTTTTTGCAATTAATTCTACAAACGTTAAGTGATTGGTAGTTTTTGAGTGATCTGGTAGCTCAGTGGGTAAGGCGCTTGCTTTAGGAAGTTCGTAGTCCCATCCAGGGATCAAATCCCGTGTGATTGATCGTGTGAGCTATGTCAGGACGATCCCTGACTCTGAATCCACCTTAACGTGTAGGTCCCGGAAGATAGGACCTGGCCGTCCTACCTCTGACAACATGGCTTACAATGCCTTCTGCGCGAGGATCCAATCTTCCTTCGGATTGTGGACTAAGTTAGTTTAACAATTTTTATAATTTTCTACATCTACATCTACATTCATACTCTGCAAATCACAAACATTGTGGGTGGCAGAGGGTGCTAAGCACCAATCCTAAACCCGCCCATTCCAATCCCGAATAGTGCGAGGAAAGAAGGAATACATATAAGCATCAGTACGGCATATTATTTCTCTAATCTTATCCCTCCGGTCATTGCGACCTAAATAGGTTGGCGGAAGAAGTATTTCATTGCACTCGAAATTTAAATTTTTTCGCATATTCTCCAATAAATTCGAACGCAAGCTACGTCGTCTGCCTTCCAAACTATCCCAGCCCAATCTATGTATCAATTCTGTGACGCTTTCATAAGGGCTGTAACAACAAGTCACGAATCTAGCGGCTCTCCTCTGCACCCTCTCAACTGAGTCAATCAGAACCTTGCGATACGGATCCCAAACCCCACAACAGTAATCCAGTTGCGGACGCACTAGTGTTTTATACGCTATCTCCTTTGTATGAGCATTACAATTCCTCAAAATACGACCTATGAATCGTAATTTAGAATTAGCCTTGCCTACAACGGAAGTTATGTGCATGTCCCATTTCATGTTGCTTTGCACTATCACCCCCAGGTACTTCACGGAATCAACCGTGTCAACAGCTGAATTGTTTATTTTGTACTCGTGAAGAAACTGATTCTTCTTGTTACTTATTCGCATTGCCTTGCACTTTTTGCAATTAAGTGTAAGCTGCCATTTACGGCACCAATCGAAAATAGCATCCAAATCGCGTTGAATTTCTAAGCAATCGTCGGAGCACCTTATTTCCCTATAGATAACCGCATCGTCGGAAAACAATCGCAACCAGCATTTGATGTTGTCACCTAGATCGTTTATAAATATTAAGAAAAGAAGTGGACCTATTACACTTCCTTGAGGAACGTCCGAAGTAACATTTATCTTAGAAGAGGCTTCCCCGTCAACAACGACATACTGTGATCGACCAGTTAGAAAATCACGTATCCACTCGCAAATCTGAGCCGAAATACCGTAAGCTCGAATCTTCGCTAAAAGTCGGTTGTGTGGCACAGAATCAAAAGCTTTCTGAAAATCCAAAAAAACTGCATCAACTTGGGAAACTGCATCGATAACTTTCAATATGTTATGGGAAAATAGGACCAACTGTCTTTCACACGATCTCTTCTTCCGAAATCCATGTAGACACGGTGTAAGTAACTCGTTCTCATCTAGAAACTTCATAATGTTCGAGCATATGACATGTTCCAGAATTCTGCTGCAGACCGATGTTAGAGATGTGGGTCGATAATTCCTAGGATCACTCCGATCTCCTTTCTTAAAAACGGGAATTACCTGGGCTATTTTCCAGCTAGAAGATACTTTTCTCTCTTCTAGTGATTTACGGAATATACCTGACAGAAATGGTTCAATATCCACCGCGTATTCAGAAAATACTCTTACCGGTATACCATCGAGATCCGGTGCTTTACCCCACTTCAGGAGTTTTAATTGCTTTACAATACCTACGCTATCAATTTCTATCGGATCTATCTCTAATTCCACACGATGTGGTAAAGTGGGGATGTTTTCCATGTATCCTCGCGTGAATGAATTTTTGAATTCGGTGTTAAATACGGTAGCCTTGTCGCGGCTGTCTTCAACTTCCCGTCCGTCTTTTATTAGAACTGACTTATTGTTCCCACTACAACCAACTTTTTTTTACATACGACCAAAATTTCTTAGGGTTTTCAGTGAGGCTCTTAGAGAGAGAACTGTCACGAAATGTATTAAAGGCCTCACGCATCGCATTCTTAACACGTCCCCTTATCTCCTCTAACTTATCTAAATCAGTCCGATGCATCGTCCTTTTTGATCGTGCATGTATCTTCCTTTGCTTCTTGAGTAACCTTTTATCTCCCGTGTGTACCATGGGGGATCGTTCTCTTCCCTGATTGTCCGTTTCGGTATATGCAAGTTCATACCTTCCCCGAGTATATGTAGGAATCGATGCCACCTCTCTTCAACGGTGCCTCCTGCTACTAAGAAGGTGTGGTAATTATGCCTCAAATACGCTCTAAAACACTCTTTTGAAGCCTTTTCGAATCTGTAAACGATCCTCTCTTTTCTCTCTCTGCGCGTGGTTGTTAGTTTCTGTTTACACTTGTGACTGATGACTGAAGCAAAGAGAGATACTGTCCGATTCGAGAACCAATACATCTTCGTGCTGAAAATTGTCCATCTATGAATGTAACCTTGAAGCATCGGCAATATCACCAAGCAAGAATTAAAGGGAAACAGCAGGACGCAACAAGTTTCGCAACAGGTTTAAACTGAAGATTTTATTAAGTTTGGTGCTTTATTACTTTGATGTAATAAGACTAATTGTTTTTCAACTCCTTTTCTGTCTAAAGATGCAAACTGGAGTCTAATTTAGCCTTAGTATTTAGGTAAAATGAAGTGTAAAGTAATTGTTACAAAAAACGTGTAAGCTGTATCATTCTTAGTAATTTGTGAACATGTTTTTAACAATTGGTTAGTTGTAAAGATGATACATTGAGCGACAGATTTAAAGTTACGATAAATGCTAAAAAAAACACAACTAATTTTCGGAAGCAGTGAACAATGTAGTTTTTTAATCCTAATAAACTTAAAATCTGAGAACGATTTGAGATTATATTATGGCGTTAAATAAGGTTAACCCAACTAATGTTATTATGTCGAATGGGACCGGTGTATCGGCGGTCCTGATTACGGCAGTTTTCCGTAATTGCATAGGCAAATACTCCGCATTATACAGGGCGTTCGCCGGAAAACGCAACCCTCCCAGTCTGTTGCCGTCGGCAACTTGCTCGGACAGCGGAACCAGCAGTTTCCGCCACACGCCACCGTGAATCACCGCACTGTTTAACACCTCCGCTGCCCCAACAGTGCAGTGCAGTGACCCTTACATTGTTAAGAACGGTTTCTTTGCATTGTAGCTAGTTTGTGACTTCAGTCTCTTATTAATCAGTGTTGTGAATAAACGTTTCTTTGTGGTTTGGCTGGTTTGGGGCTTCATACTCTTACTAATCTGTACCGTGTTTGAGTGTGAGTAAAATTATGGTACGTTACAGTTTGCAACAAAGAATATTTCTCTACGATACATATGTGAAGAAGAAGTCGTTTAAAAAGTGTCGCAGTAAATTTCGTCGCGAATATCCTGGCGCTTTACTGCCAGCTAAATCAACAATTCTGCGTCTGGTTAAAAAAGTAAGAGAAACGGGTTCATTTTTTAACAAAAAGAGACTGTCGGTCAACCGTATTCTCACAGAGAAGAAAATTGACGATATCGCTTTTCGACTAGAACAGTCACCCAAAAAATCATTAAGTCAGTTAGGGCAGCGTGTGTCTCGAAATATGTTCAGAAGATGTGAAATGTGCATTACACAAGAGTGTCAACACTTCCAGCATCTTTTATAAGGTAAGCTAATGAATTACGTCAAATTTAAATGCTTAGCACATACAAGTTTATGAAATAGTCCGCGGCCGACGGTCGAACAATGCCGGGAGCTGACCGCTCGCTCGCCGCGAGCAGTTTCTTCCTTGTAGCGCTAACAGTGGGTTGCGTTTCCCGGCGAACGCCCTGTAGATTACGTGTTTCATAAACAAAATATATACTTATCATACAGATTACAGGTTGCACGTTTCACAAACTATTTATTTCCCCCATTAGGATACTGTTGATGGCAGAGGTGGAATAAGCGAGCCCCAGGCCGCGGGGCACTGCCGGTCAAGTAAAGAAAGTATGTGGTTTGTTCTTAAGTAATTTTCGATGTTAAATACACTGTTATGGAAACAGTTTTACTGAATGCATTCACTAGTGTATTGATTTTTTAAATATTTTTTTAGAGACATGTGACTTCGTTTAGTTTATTTCATGCCATTTCTACAAATTAACACTTTTTAAACCCTGTTTTTTTTTTAATTTACTCAAAAATATTTGAGTCATCTAAAACAATGTAATTTTTTTAAAAAATAACTTATAGAAATAATCTTAAATGATATAATTATTTTATACTTCTTTTAAAAAGATTGTTTTATGGCAGTTCAATCTGCTAAAGAGACCATTGTGCATTTTAAACATGTAGTAAAAAAATTATTTTAAAAAATATATATTAAAGTTATTTTAACATTTTAAGAAAGAAAAGAACATTGTTTTAGGTGACTCAAACATCCTTGAGTAAATTTAAAAGAAAAAAAAAACAGCGTTCAAAAGTCTCAATTTATAGAAATGGCATGAAATAAACTGAACAAATTCACATGTTTCGGCAAAAAAAAACAAAAAAAAACAAAAAAAAAAAAAAAAAAAAAAAACAACAACAACAAAAAAAAAACAAAAAAACAAAAAAAAAAAACAACATCTCGAAAATAGTGAGAAAATAAAATGTTGTCATATGGTAGTTAATGATGTGACCTATCTGCGGTTGCAGGATTATCCTTTCATTCCTGGACACCCTGTATATTGCCCTCATGCAATCACTGCTGAAGCATCATCCAGCGGTGCACAAAAATTATAATCACTCATCTCATGATAACCTAGGAAGTACACTCAATTTGTGATGGTCAGCGTAGTTAAACTGAGGTAAGCGGCGCTACTGGAATCACATCCGGCAGAAGCCATTTCCATTTCCTGCCCACGTCATTCAAATCGTGGTGTTACGCGATTACCCGAATGTTTAGAGGGGAATGTTGAATGGCTCCTGCGTGTAGGTCACGATCGATCTCCTTCCACAAACTGGGACTGTAAGACGTCAAGCATGTAAGCACTATCCTGCGTGATGTTGCTGACAGTATTCAGGACGCATGATGAGACGTGGATGTCGGCAACGCTCGAACGACAGAAGGACCTTTAACGCTTCGCTACCGTGCAACAAGGTATCACTATAGCATTCACTCATTAAGATTAAGTAATACCTCCACGAAATCTTAATCACGATGGTAGGTCGCCGGCCATGCCTTCCCGAGTGCAAAATCACGGCACCTTGATACACTATTGTGGTATCCTCTAACTAGGAGATTAATCGAGGAATTTGGAGTCAAAAAATGGAAGCAGATTTTGTGCTGGTTGATAACATTCAGTCATATTGGTTTCGAGTGGGCATTTGCGAGACGATCTACCGAAAAAAATTAAATGAATCTCATTCGTTATACGATATTCACAGGACCCAACAGAATAAAACCCCAGCTTGGTGCGGGGATGAAGGCATGGTCTTGTTCTGACCTGCTGTCATGATGTGGTGTTTCCAGATTCTTCGTCCCCCGTGTTTCACGTATGATAGCTTTCTGGTGAGCACATGTGCATCGTGGATCAGTTTCCGGCGTGTTTCATGTTTTATTAGATTTCTTTCACACAAACTTCACTTTGCGATTATTACAGCTCGTATGTGTTGAATATGCCAGGGACCATAATGTGCGTGATTAAGTTAAGTCACAGTTCCCTCGTCCTAGGTTAAACTGCGACTGAGTTGGAACGCCCGTCAACCCTGCCACAGAGACCGATCCAACTGTGATATCATCTCACAGATTTCACATGAAATGGCGTGTCCGTTAAAAATAAAACCGACTTGCGGTTGAAGTAACGACTCAGAAAAATGATCCAAATAAAACAATCAAATAAGTTTCTCTCAACAGATCAGCAACATTAATAGGCTGATGTTCTGTCCTGGATCTGCAGTTACATGGAAAAAAGTTTTTTTAATTACCAGACCCGTACCTTGAACACTAACCGAACACGGTCAGAATCAGAGGAACGACATAGTTCAAATAAACAAGTAGGAAGAAGCATAAACCTCTATCTTCGATTTCCTGCGACTTTTTCTCAAAAGCTTCCAACTACAGTGAATTCTGGAGTGCATTGCATTAAAGGGGCGCAAACCATTCGACCGTAGACGAAATGCAGTGCGTCTTGTGTAATGAGTCTGGCGCCATGCCTCGCCCCGTGTCGTGTTCTGGTCTAAAAATTCTTTGTGTCTCACAATGTTGTCCAGTAAAGGCGACATCGAAAGATTTTGCAAGCAGGATATCAGGTAGAAATTTTTTTTCTTATCTTTTATATTTTGGCAAGAGTACGTAAAATTCAAGTTTCCGACACTCGGCTCAAAGTCCCGTGGACAAAAAAACCTCGAAATTTTGGCTATTTTTTCCAGTTTATCTATTATGAATGCTTTCTGATCGCTCCTAGCAACAAATACTTTATTTTCACTTCGAAAGAGCTTTTACAGCACGAAATTTTTTCCAAAATCATAACAAAGCAAGCTACAGTCTATCGAAAATCGGCAAAATTTCACATTTCTCCTAAATGTTGGGTTTCCAGCTGCTACGTCCTTCTAAATGACCGGCAACTCATGTAGTACTTACATTATTTATTTCTAAAAAGTGTTTTGTTTTTTTGTCTTGAGCCATTTATTTCCCTTCATACCTAACTGAATTCGATAATTGAAGTATCATTTTATAGATTAAGGTGTCCGCTTTAATAGTATCATATTTTAAGAAGGGAGTTTTTTTGAATTCGACCCTTAAATGGCAAAAGTTTCACTGTTTCTAAAACTGATAAGTGAGATATCATTTTAAAAATTAAGGTTATCGCGTTAGTAAGTTTATATTTTAAGACGGGATTTCGGAATTCAACCTTAAATGACAAAATTGTCCTTATTTCTTTTTTTTTTTTTTTTTCCATCCAAGCAAATTCGACAAATGAGGTATCATTTTAAAGGTTAGGGTCTCTGTTTTAGTAACAGCATAAATTAAGACTGGAATTTTTCGGTATTCAACCCATAAAAGGCAAACGCATAATTATTTATAAATCGTGTTTCTTGTCACGAGCCATTTATTTCCCTTCTAGCCAAACCAAAATAGATAAATGAGGTATCATTTTAATTATTAACACTCCCCTAAGTAACATCATAAATTATGAATGAAATTGTTCAAAATTCGACTCTTAAAGGTCAAAACTATTGACAATAAAGGTACGTATCATACGTATGGGACAGATCAGAGCCAAGCCACTAGATAGCAACACCACGTATCACAGAGGTATGGAAATACTGTGTGTGTGTGAATTGATTAAAATAATATATATATAAATTATGTAGTTGCAAAATAATTAAACACTAATACATCAAACATGAGCTGCCTGGTAGCTCGGTGGTTAAGGCGCTTGCTTTCAAAAAGTTCCGGTCTCGGAATCAAATCCCAGTAGGCACAGCATATGATCTATGCCAGGTCGTTCCGTGGTTCAGATTCCACGTAAAACTGAAGGTCCCTGAGGAAAGTAACTGGCCATCCTACCTCTTAAACAATGCCTCCTTCGGGAAGATCCAACCAATCTTCGGGTTTTGGACTAAGTTAAGGTTTTACATCAAAACTAACGATTATATTACATATTACAACACCAAGTAAGCTGAAAACCGTTTGGATAAAATCTTGTGTGGGCAACATATGCTTGAGCAGAAAGTACTCGTGCTCTGGTCTATATGGTATTGTCAGTTATCAAATCTGAGGAGACTGAGTTCACGCATCGTGAAAAAAGCTGTAATTAGGGAATTGTTGCTTGTTCTTAACGGATCAGTAGTGCTCACATGTCATGTAAACGAAATTTATAATACTTTCATCTCCCAGTTTAACGAAGCTCTTCACACCATTGCAAATAGAGGATCAACTGCAAAACTGTGGATTCGATATTTTGACATGGTGACGTTGATAAAATAGTTCGCTGAGACAAAGCGGACGAGAAACTTGATTCATCATTTTAACATCATTCAAAAATGTTCCATTATTTCGATACTGCAAGCAATTTCTTATAGGATAAAAATGCTTTCTTTAATTTGTAAAATATGCTGACACTGGAAGAGCAAATGGATCCTGCCGAATTGAATAAAGGCTCTTTAACCATTTGACGTAATGATAATTGCTATTGAGTAAACATTAATAAAGTCAGTGAAAGTCACTGGCTATTTAGCTCACGGGCGTGGGTTTCTAGACTCTATGCTTACAAAGTTGACTGTAACTCTGCAGAATGTTTGTCAGGAGATTATAGAATACTGTTACGTATTATCTGGAACCAGGCAGAGATCGAGACAGTGCGGACAATGCGGTGTGATGTTATCTTGTCTGTCAGCATAATCGGGGATGCTTAGCTGGACTGTCATTGTTTCAGTAGAAGGTTGAAGGATGGGAATTGCTGCAGCTCTGGTTGTCACAGCATGAGGATCAGACCTGAAGATAGAGGCAGAGTTCGTCACCGAAAGCTCGTCTTTCACCTACACAATCCGGCAGTGAACCCGCGAAGATTATATTGCAGCGACACGCCGGGAAACCCTTCGTTCACACAACATCTGTGGAAAATGTGAAGCCTTCATGATAAAGCGCATAGAGGAGCAATGTCAGCTGAAAGGTTCCATCGTTTGAAGACATCATGTATTTCAACAGACATAATTTTCAGTGAAGAAACAAATGCTGAAGTGACGCAGGAAAAGTTTCTTACAAATTTTAAGAAGGAAGCACCCAAATTCAGCAGGCAAAAAAAGATGTAGATGGTTTGATTGTTGATGCAGCTATTTCTCAAGCAGCAAAATCCGACAGAGTGGCAACTGCAAGCGAAAACATTGACGTCATCGTTCTGCTAATGGGCCTAGGGAACTCTTAAGGTGCGTATACACTAGGTCAATGAAGGCTAACGAAAGACAACCAATGTATTGGGACCATCGTTGGTCGCCAATGCGTTTGGCCTCTCGTCCTCATGTAACCAAGGGCTTGCCGCCAAGGGATTAAGCCATGTGGAATCGCAGTTGGCTCTGTAAACTCGTCGAAGTTGTTAGCGTTTTATATTATAAATTAATAAGTGAAGTTTTAATTACAATTTAACCGGCTGATATTATGAGGGAAGAAGGGGATTTGTCACTTGTCACATGTGCAGCATTATAACTAAAAACCTGATTCGAAAAAACGACACAGGTGGATGTCCTTTCTTTTCAGTAGTAGGAAAGGGTGTGGTGGGACAAAACGAAAATCTGACCTTACAATGAATTGGAATAGGGGCGCTTTAATAATTTTTGCCGAATGAAAGATGCAGATTTCTATTTTTAATTTAATCTGTCGGGCTCAAAATACTGAGACATTCCCAGTGGACCTCTACAACCAGTACAAGAAATTACACACATAATACCATCCAGAACATCAAATTCAACAAGAACTGTAAAATCAATAGTATTAAGCCTAATTATATAAATGTTAGTATTATGTCTATTTCGCCATCAGCAGTCAAAGCAAAAGAAACCCCCGAAAACCAGTGGTTGCAAAATGAAATCAGATCACTCTACACCAAAAAAGATTACCTAAATCAAAATCCTTACAGAACACGCAATTATTCATAAAGATGCAACCAACACCTGTAATGCAAACTGCTGCTACAAACATAACTTAAGCTGAAATACTTTACAATTACAAGCTTAATAGATAGATTGATAGATAGATATGTTCACTTTGATTCCATGTGAGAATATTCTCGGGGATATGGATCAGTACATACACTTATTAGTAATGTCTATATTACTATATAATTGATAATATTATTATATATTTAAAACAAGTTAGCTACAACCCATTAGTATAACCAATATCTCCTGTAAACTACAAATATAATTGCGAGTTAATTAATACTTATTATGTGGAACAGTGTATACACTTGTTACCAGCATCTAATAACCAGTTACTTTCTTACCAACAAGTTTCACTGTAATTTGCGACCACATATTACGTAAATAATGACCACTGAAAAATGGAAGTAAGCTTATATTTGTATATTCCATAATTTTCATATTTAAGTTGTAACATAGAACAAATATAATTACATGTATAAAAACTCAACAGACAGAAGCGCTGAAGATGCTCCAGAGGATGAAGTGAAACGCGTTCTGGAAATAAAACAAAAAAGTTCAATTGCATTGGCGTGACAATTATTCATAAAAACTAGACGACCCGTGCGAAAATTTCGCCAATAAAATACGATGAATAGTGAGGTTGAATGCTTGTAATATAATGAAAAGTAGAACCGTACTTTTGTAGCAATTTTTTTTAGTGTAATACGTACGCATCAAAATACTCGCAACATATTACGAAACAGTTAGGAAAATTTAAAACACTCTGTATTTATGACAAACTGTCACTGACCTTAACAGAATAAAACCAATCTGAACAAAATGCACACAACATATCAACATCTATGAAATATTTGTTGCTGTGCGAATAAAATGTTTACATTGGAATTGTATAGCAAAACCACAGTGTTTCCGTAACAGAAAAAAATATCAGAAAAGCTACTTATTGAATAAAAAAGTTAAAAAAAGTTTATTGACATCTCTGTGATATCCGCTGCTGCAATCTAGGGCTCTGAACAGTCTCATACGCGCTACCACTTTAAGCATCAAAGTCCGAAAAATTCTTTCTTAATTTATGATTTTATCTAGCTGGAGACCTTAATTCTGCACCGTCATTGAACACCAACTACATCTGAAAGTACAGGCAGCTGAATTCTCAGAGATTCAATAGCACGGCAGAGGAACATCTCATCAGGGCACTCTACCGAAAAATTAGTTGCGGGACACTGGACAGGATCAAATACGAAATGCATTAAATCTGACACGGTTACTACGGATATCAGATGTGGCAAAGAGTCACTCAATAGGCGTACCACACCAAGTGCAACACAGGTTTCACTGCACCATGAAGATATCGTAATTTAGACCTGTACTATTAATCTGCTAGCAAACACTGCCCTGGCCTGAGATTGAAGTAAATATAAGGTGAGGAAGTGTACCTCGAGCTCGTGGAAGCTGCTCTTGCTGGAACGGATGAAGGAGACACAATACGAAATGAGAACACTGACGAGCCCTGGCCAATGAAACGGAGAAGATATTGATTGATTTCATCTTTTAGGCTTATTATGACTTTATTTTGGCTGTGTACATAAACTCTATTCTATAACATTACGCTTTAACTGCTACAACTTATTTTCCCAATTGCTGTAATATCACCAGTAATCAAGGAACAATATCTCTCTAGATGGAGAGAGATTCCAGGTTGTTTAGAGCGACAAAGTAGGAATAACGTGAACCCTGACTGATTTTGGACGAACTGCAGCTCTTTTCGTTTTGAATTTAGAAAAAAAAAATTTACTGCAAACTTTGTAGGTAATTTTACCTCTTTCAAAGTGAAACTTAAGTGTTTCTTGGTAGGAGTCATCAAGGAGTTAAATTCCGAAGAAAAACTGCCAAAATTTTGAGTTTTTTTGGCCACAGAAAGTTGTACCGAGGGTGTCGGAGGTCGAAAACTTGGATCCTGCATGCCCTAACCAGAATAAAATTAATGTCTTCTACCTGATATACCGCTAGGAAAGAATACCTCACTACTGGACTGATAATAGACGGACGTACTAATAGCTCCGAAAACTAGACCTATGAATTCTGACAGTCTACAAGGGCGCTCCTCTGATACAGTTTGCCGCTGTCTTTAAATATAGGCGGCACTTTTCACGCTTTGAGATGATGCCAAAAATACCCATCATTTATTTTAAACTACTCCAATTCACCAAAATTCAAAGCAGTTTCGTTATTTTGTACTAATAGAACACTGTTGAGATTAATTTAGTGCTTATAGCTTTACGCCTCGTCGACGTCGAGGTGATAGAGAAGGGAAAGGACGGGGGGGGGGGGGGGGGCAAGAATGTGAAGGAATTCGGCCATGGCCTTTTGATTTGGGGATACCATGGAAACCCAAATCTTGATGCTTGGACAGGGATGTAAAATGTTAATTGTTTGAATGTTGTACACCAAAGACGATGTAGGAGATAGACGTCTATCAGAATCGTATAGCGGATCTCATCAACTCACGAAAATATGTTGCGTTTATATATTGCACAAAAGCCGTTTCAAGATGGAAGCGCTAAGAAGTCGTCTCAAGTTGCTATTTGAATCGCTAACTGCAGAAAGGCAACAAGTCCATGTTTTTTCGAAAATAAATTTTTTCATTAAAACTTTTCCCAGATATAGGGTTCATCGTTTACTGTAGAAAGGACACTTGTCAGCCCAGTAGAAAATACATGACAACGCCTTTCATTTTCCGTTTACTGCAGATAGGAAACAAGTTCCCTGTCTGCAGTAAACGGTCTTACTAATGGCGTGCGGTGGTATGAAGGGAAGGGGGGCAAGGGGGAAAATGAAGTCTGTGCTATGCAAAATAAGTACACAGAAAATAACGTTGACAAAGATTTATGAAAGTCACATAGTTTTTGAGTTAACTGTTCGGGCCAAAATAAAAACAATACTATGGTGAGAATGATGATACAACGGTGTGAGATGAAGTTTTATAACATTAAACTTATTTCCCCGTTAGAGGGGACTCTTTTATGCCCGATGATAGGGATCTTGGTATTATTAGAAGAATGCTGAGGAAAGAAGAAAGGTATTACGTAGTAGATGAAGTTGCTACACTTATACAGAATTCCTCAAACAACCCTATTAAGTTTTGAATGGTAGAAATGAAAACGGACGATTTCATTGACTATAGCTCGTGGTGGCCTAAGTTTTACAAAAAAACTTGCCTAATTTACGATTCTTATGGCAAAAATGTCCCCGAAGATCAAAAGAGATCTTTCAGGATATCCAACTACTGGGGGATGAGCTTTTCGGCAAACGATCCGAACAGTGTTCAATGCATTTTGAACATTTCTGGCTTGACAGCGGACACTTAAGCTTCGAAACACAGTTAGTTCATTCGAATTAACTATCAAGAAAACCTATACTACTGTTGTGCCCATAAATAATAAATAAATGGATGCCCTAAGGAAAACTTTGGTTTACATACGTGAAGAGAAGATGGAGTTTTGGAAATCCCATCATTTCATGGCCTATAACAATGGCATCTTTGGACGAAATCGACAATGAATAAGGACTTTAACTTTCAAATGACATACTGACTGTATCTCTGTAGTAATAAAATATATATATTTTTTAAATTGAAATTTGATATATTTTTTTACTTTTTCGCCATAAAATTTCTCTTTAAAATCCTGTTTACTGCGGAAAGGGAACATGTCCACAACACAAAAAAATTTCCCCCAGCTTTGTTATCTGTCGTTTGGAACTTTTTAAAGCACATAAAATTAAAGGTTGCCTACTTATTTGATAATAAAATGTAAACAAACAAAAATTTATCGTATGTCAGGTTGTATTCAGTTTTTTGTCTCTCCTGTAAAATTCAGAAATGTGGACATGTTGCCTTTATGCAGTTAGCGATTCATTTAAGGGACTTTCAAGGAAAGGAGAAGGGGGCTGTAAGGACAGGGAGGAAGTACGGTTCATGTAAATGAGAAAAATGTCGCCCAAGGGTTAGTATCAGAGTTTCTCTCTCTTGTAAATGGCACAGCTGATAGTGAGACACAGAAATTAGTCTTATAAGTACTCTGGGGAAAGCTTGTTAAAGTTTCGAGTTCTCCAGCGATAAAGTTTGCGAGTCCGCTCTATCAAGACACAGGCCAGAGCGAAAACTTTTTATGCGCAGTAAATGGCGATAAGTGACTACAGTTCCGTGTCGTCATTGTCTCTTAATCCGCCATCCGTGACTTAAGTTTGTAATGCGTGACAGTCTCTCAACTGAAACAGTTTTTTTTAATTCAATAAGTTGTTAACAAAGCTTTATTCTACACGGCTGTACAACAGAACTTGTTAAATTGGGGGAGGGATTTTTGGAAATTCCACCGAGACTTCAAACGCCGCCTTCATACGCACCAGCAGTCCCCGTTAAGCTTTGTAGGAGATTTTCTGTAACCTTCTTAAGTCAGCTTTGCTTAAAAAATTAGATGTCCTGAAAACATATTAATAAGCAATACAAAGAAGAGTTTACGCGGTTCACAGACAGAGGTCACTTTTAAGTTTCCGCTCAGCCTAGAATCCATAGCTACAATCAACCTGTTTAACTAACTGAGCTGTAACATATATTTTTTAAAAAAGTTAAAATAATTAAAATAAAGCAAATCATGGATTGAAAACTAGACAAACCTTAGGAAGACGAAAAATAAAATAAATTTATTTACTTAGTATTTAGTATTTGTTGTTTTAATAATCAGAAACAAAAATAACGCATTAATAAGAACAGAACAGTAAGATATAAAAAAGAAAATATTATATAAATCAACAACAATCAATTCAAATTGAAGATAACAAAAATCAGCAACTCGGACAGCTTATAAGTGGCGGGTAATTGTATGGGTGCTGGCTGGTTCGTTCCACCCCATATTCACTCGTAGTATTTGGATACAAAATCTTAGAATAAAATCGTGATATCCTCCACTAGATTAACATTTCCCATTAGTATTTCATTTCGTGGACACTTACACTCCCTTAAAAAGAAACAAAAATGCATTTATGACTTCCTAAAATGCGTGGGAGTTACATTGAGACCAGTCTCCTAGAAGAGTTTTAATCATTCTGATGGATGATATCGGAGCTTCGTTAACAAGGATTGACGGATGTTCACTGTTTTCTCCGAGGGATCTTGCATTCCACCAAGCTTGTTCGCGTCTAAGTGCGTGTGATTGAAAACCTGGCAAGATGCGAAGCTCTAGAAATAGGCTCACTATCAAGCTGCTGGACCCCTAACCTAAATACTGCGTAACCGTATATCCGGTAACACTCTAGGAGCTCATGAATAATAACAATAGTAATTTTCAATATATCTTTGAGACTCATGAACATACTTCGAATATTAGACAGGAAGAAACAACAGCGTATTGTACCAGCTTAAATATTCAAATGAATGAGAAAAATATACAGTAGCTGAGACGAAAGCAAAATAGTCTACAGAATAAAATGTTGATAGAAAAAGGTAGGAGAGTAGGTAATAATCTTAGAACACTATATTTTTAAAATTTATCGTGAATCGGATAGTCGCAGAAGTTTAGAAAATGCGCAGACGTATATTAAATATTTATTGGAATTTAGGCAACGCTATACTAATAGTAAGCTACAAAATTCTGCTACAAATAAAACTTTGAAACTAGCGGAATAAAAAGTTAAATTGATTACTGTTATTTCTTTGCTGCTTTAAGACTCGTCGACGTCGAAGTCGGAGGCTGGAGAGGATTGGGGACATAAAATGGGAAGGGCGATTTGAAGGAACCATCCCTGCATTCACCTAGGATAGAATGATTTCGGGAAACTATGCAAAATCATATAACGGGGATTTGAAATACCGATCTCTCGGGTACCAGACTTAAGGACTACAGCTCACCCATGAGGCTTGAAATATATTTTAACGACGAATAAGAAGCTAACCAATCAAGAGTTGCAAATTGAGTACGAGGGAACCAGGTTCATGAGATATGGTACTGTTGGTAAAGAATATGACAGCAGATGACAAAAGCAATTCAGATTGCTGGATCTGTGAATACTCTTATACAGCAACACATCTTTCAAGTATCAAAAGTGAAATTTCAGTACAATACGATCAATGTTGTTTTCTCAAGTGGAAGTCAATACAATGATAAATTAAAAGAAAATAGTGTCCAGTAGGATTTTTTGGAGACTAAGTAACCTGAAAATCTGAAGGTACTAAACAAAATAGAGTAAAGAAGTAATACAACAATGGAACTAGCAGACTATTTAAAAGGTACAATGCAAGACGTAAAAATGGCGAGTGAATATATACAGATGACGAAGGGAATGTGAGTCATACGAGAATAAGATGGCAAAACAGGATGTGGAATAAAATAAAGGTTATAAAGGAAAATGCCATAAAATAGGTTAAATAAGAAATTTTATAATGAAATTGACTCATTCTACATGATTTTAGAGTTTAGGGTTACCTTTGATTCAATGGCATTTAGACATAAAAATATATTTGCTGCATAGTAATTAAAATTCAAATATTTCTTTTATTGTTATTTATGTCATTTATGCCTTTAGTTTTCATTGATATGTTTTGAGTGATTTTGTTTCCGTTGAAATCACTTACAAAACAGTTTTTATCAAAACTTTTGGCCGTCTGTTAATAGTAACGTAGGCAGATAACGTCTTCTAGCCTTTCAAACGTACGCAGGGTGTTGAATATAGATTTCTAAGGAGTCTCTGGTCTCCTGATTAAGACACACAAGCCCGAAATTCCCTTGTCTTTTGCCTTTTCTTTTTCTTGGAATGAGTCTAATAACTACTCTTCTTCCACGATTTTTTTGTTCGTACGAGTATATTAAGATTATTTTGATTTTTCTTTCATCGAAGTTTGATCATTTGCTAACTGAAAAGTTTTCCATACTCATTACCTGCTTTAGTTTCAAAATTAATCCCTGTTTACACATATAACACCTAACAATTTTGCTGTTTCACTTAAATACATGTCACAGGCAAAATAACAGATACACAGATAGTGCCACTTACTCTCCATGGCATACATCTTCCTTAACTACAGAGCCGTGTATGAATGTTGAACGCCAGGCAAAAAACTAAACTTAAACAAGCTGTGAAACAGGCGTTGTGTAGCTCAAATCCTTGATTTTGCAAAGGGATCGTTGCCTAATTACTTATTACCAGCTTTGTCAGAATATAATGTTCAAAAAGATATTGTAGCAAGAATATAACTTTCTGGAAAACTTTATAACCGTTATATAAATAAATAATTTCCTTATTTATAAAATTAGACCCGAAAAAGTTCTGCTAAAACAGTCGGGGTAGATACTGAAACAATTTACTAATAGATAGTAGTAAGGCATCTGTAATTAGTTATATACGGTGAACCATAAATAAATAAAATATACTTTAAAATTTGTGGTACTTTAAGACACATAAATCTTTTTAAAAGGAATTTCTCAAATTCTCACTCTCCACTGCCAACAATGGCTTCTAGACGACATGTCAGAATTTCCTCAATTTTTCGGAGGGCTTGAACATTTACTGTGCTGCAGCGATGCACCAGATCAAAGTACAACGCATCCCTACTGTCCTACAAAGTCTTGTCTTTCTCACTTGCTTAATTTTATGCGTCAATGTGGGGTGTCTCCAAAGTATGGACTGTTGTTTTGATACCGATGTGAAGTAATATTACCCTGTCTCATTGCCAGTTACGATTTGGCTTATAACGCTATTACCATCACATTGTATCCAGTGACAAAAGCGAAACACAGCCATATGGCTTCTCCTGATAGCATTTTCGGTTCCTACCATGAGGGCATCTTTCGGTAGTTCAAAATATCAGTCACACTTCCATGTAACAGCTGTTACTGAAACTTGAGGAAATTAATAATTCGTGAATCGTCTGCCTTCAATATATTTTTTTTTTTCATTGGCTTCCTGCGCCAATAATAACAGGTGGCCTCTCTATTCATTCGCGCTCATGTAATTGTTCTTCATTAAAAATTCGACTTTTTCCAGCTTTGTGTAACTCTTTGCAGTTTCACTGTAAACATGACTAATGTAACGATGTAGCCTTTGCCAGCTCTATACACTTTACATTAAAAAAAAGTAAGTTAAGAGGTTCCTTATTTCTACCTACACAACATCATGTATGCACAAACACATAGGGGAGATGAGAATATGTGTCTGATGACGTCCCCGATTACCAGTAGTATATTTAGACTTTTGAGAGTTTCTTTCACATCGTGATTGCTCTTATCATTTATTCAGTTTTTTGTTGTTCTGTTTTTTTGAACTGTGAAAAGATGTGATTAGATGATCTACTTAAATATTTAGATGCCTCATTTATAAATTCATTGCTGGTGAAACTCAAGTGAACACTTTGAATGCCTAGTGCCGTGTCGCAATGTGTAGTGATAACATTTGTAACTGTTGGGTGGCGCCAAGGCTACTGGCAAAGCCGTTTGTCTTTGAGATGTACCTCGGGAATTATGTTCTATAAATCATAAGCGGTGTTTTGCTGCTTTATGCAGCACTACAGCTACTACGTCTAAAAATGAACATACTGGGACGGATTCCTAAACGCACTGAAAAAAACTTTCTGTGTTTGAATGCCGAATGTTCGAATCCGTCTCAGGGTACACGTGTTTTTGATTACTTTGCTTTCCTTGTTTTCTCAACACTCATCACATCATAAAGAATATGAATATCGATGAGAGTACAATTAGAGTAAAATCATTGTTGTTATATGGTTCCATGAGCGAACGTAAGGAAGAACTAAATCGGATAAGCCCAAAGCGACATTTACATTACACGACTTTCACTACACATATCTGTAACTTTACAGTTATTAACCGCTATTCGCTAAAGAAATTCTCATTAAAATTATTGAATTTTTGATTTATCACTCTTCTTATAAGATGTTTAATATTCACTTCGGCAGTTTTAATACATACGAAATCGTTATATGAAAAAATTACCAACTTCAACATTTGATCGGCTTCATTTAATTACGTTACACTTCATATTTTCGGGCTGTTATTTAATGATGAAAGACATCCATAAACTGTTTAAAGGAAAGAACTATTTGAGATTAATCATTACATATATAAATCATATTTCCTTACTGCGCATGCAGCTATTGGAAACTGTAAAAACATGATAATTCACACCACTGTGACTCTGTTGTATTGCATTACCACATATAGTAGCATATCTATGAATACCAGGAGGGTTCCTTCAAAAGACCATGGCCGATTTTTTTCATGTTCCTTTCTTCTAATGACCTCAATATCGACGAGGCGTAAAGCCATAAGAAAAAAAAATTGTAGCATATTTTTTACGTTGGAAACTTCATTTATCAAAATTTACATCTTTTCAATTATTCATCTACGGATTTTTACCCACATTTAGGTTTCTACTTATATATTATGTCTTTATCTGTAATCAAGTAAATTTCTGACTTACATTATGCGTGAAAATTAATTGCTCTGACTCATTTCCAATGTCGGTGTGCAGGTTTACTAAAATGTTTGTATTGAAAAAAACAGCGATAGTCGTCTGCTTTATGGGACCACGATAAGAATTTACAAATTGCTGGGACTAAAGTTGTCTCAGTTATTCAATTTTTTAATGAGTTTCGCCTCGTCGACGTTATCAGAGGCAGGAAAGGAAGGGGGACTTGGAACGAGAAGGAATTCAGCCCAGTTTTTTGTAGGAACCATACCGGCGTTCGCCTGGAGTCATTTGGGGAAACCATGGAAAACCCGAATTTGGATGCCAGGACGGGGATTCGAACCGGCGTCCTCCAGAAGGCGAAATCAGAACTTTACTGCTCGTCCACTAGGCTACACAGTATTATTATCTCATTTTAATGGTAGGTTAGTACAAAGTTCAAATGCTTTCAGAATAAAATTAACGATGAAATTTGTTTTGTTTGGGTTAGTTAAGATTTGAAAATTCTTACTTTTTCTTAAAAGTTTTCAAATCGGTTATAATTTGAGATATGGTTTATGACATTTTCAGACTTCTGTGTAGAATGTGTCTATGTACAAAACAGCTGATATTACAGTTGTTCACGTTATTTGGAAATAGATCTTCCGTTTCTGATTCATTCTGCACAAATTTGATTAAATATTCCAAAGGCTTATACATTTTCAAAAATTCAATTATATACCATATTTATTCAAATATAAGTTTAATTGGATAAAAATAATTCAGTTTATTTTCAAAAGGAATCCATAATTGGATTATAGAATATGTCATGTGGAGTGACAGCGTGTTCAGCTCTCTAAACGAATTGAGCTGAACGGTGTTTTCAGTAGATCATTGCATAGGACGCTTCACACTTCACAGCACTTTAAGGTGTCGGGCTGTTCGAGTATTCTCCCACGACGTTCGAACTGATACTCGTACGAAGACGTGTTCATGGCCATCTCAATGCCGTATTGGCATAACCCCTACTTTTTTCTGTTTACCATTACATGGATTTAAATGTGACTAAGTTTTTCATTCGTGTTTTCTTCATTGACTTCACAAATGGCTTCTTCCTTGATTGTGCTGGTTCAAGTTTTTGGATGCAACGGATTGTTGACTACAGCCTTCGTTGAGTATCGATGCGTGCTTTTGCTTAAATGTTTATAAAAACAAACAAAAGCGGCAGTTATCTTGACTGACCAAGATCAGGATAGAATTTACTTTTTTCTCTTAGAAGAAAACCTGTATTATCTATTAACTATAGACAAAAAACTATCCCTTTGATTTAGACACATAGTTTTGAAATAACGCAGTAAAGTAACGTGGGCAGGGACATTGTTGCAGATGGAAGACTTTATTTGTGTGGAAGAATGTGGTGAATAAAATTCGACCTTACAACACTGTTCCCTACCTTGAAGGAATCAGAGTACATATTACAAGAACAAACATCCATACGCTAGCTAGAAACTCCCTTGTTTTATTTGAAGATGCTGGTGAAAGTTCTTGAAGAGCAGTGAAATATCAAGATCACACTCGCGGCTTTACTAAATCACTTTGTACGGTATGACACAATTGTCTCTTAAAGATCGCGTAAATAGTGATGAGATTTGAATGCAAAAATTTGTAATTCATCTTTGGAGAAGGTAAAGCCTTATTGTATTAGGATTTTACAAAATATGAGTAAAGTAGTATATTAAACCAAATCTTAACTATAATGGGTACATTATGAACAAAAGACGATCCAGATGTTGTTGTTGATAATGAAAGCTTTAGAACAATGTGTGCAAATGTTAGATGGTCCAGCAACGACAAAAAGAAATTATCTTATTAGTTTACTAGTGAAAAAGTCTACAAGAAATCAGATACTTTTAAATACCATTGTCCTCATAGAAAAATAACATAAACCTTTCCGATGCTCTTACAAGCTTTTTTTTATATTTATAATAACTTTCTGATTTATAGTCTTGAAGAAATCAGATATCTTTAAATACCCCTTTCCATTTAAAAAAATTAAAAAAAAATTGATTTTTTAACATTCGAAATTATTTTAGATTTAAAATTTTATTTTTTTATGTGAATGGTTAACGTGCGATCTGATCTTATAGTGGTTGAGTTATTTAAGTAACATCAGTATTATCATAGACTCGTATAAGAGAACATACGTATAATAATGGCTGGACTGGCATGTTTTCTTTAGCGATTAAATTAGATTTAGATAAAATTCCGCGTATATATTAATTTCTGAGACGCTTCCCAAAAATTTTCAGTTTCTTTGCCGAAGGTCTTGAAAGGCTGACAGTTTCTCAGAAACGAATATGCCTTAGACCCACATTTCACAGACTAGAAAACTGTAGAAGCTGAAATGTCGTGGCAGATGAGGAGCATACACGATTTCGAATATTTTTATGCCATATGGATGAAAATCAGTTAATATTTTGTAGATTTCAACCAGCTGAGATCAATCATAACGTCGATTCGTTATTATATTATTAGAGGCTTCTCAACTCAAGAACTGCTGTCACTTGACAATGGCGGCAGAGATTGTGACCGCCGAAACGTCGTGGTCAAACGATGTACTAACTCGGCTAGCTACCCGAGAAAGTTTTATTCAAATAATTTGTTACCTCTCTCACGAAAAGATTATAATGTAATTATTGTTTGGATTAGGTACATCATAAGAATTATACAGGATGAAATATAACATACATTTAAGTAGAAAAATTAACAAATGAGATAAAAGATTGAAATGTCTTGATTCTTTATTACCAGGAACATTCACGTTCTCTGCATGAGATGCAAGATTCGGTTGTAAAAAAAATGTATTTTTGAATATTTTTAGTTCGCATGGACAGGTGTAAATTTACCTTACACACTCTAATTCCAAAGAAAACAACTTTAATACAAAACAAAGAAATCAGTTTATTAAAACATTTCCCGTTACAGTTTTTAATGGTACAATTGAAACATGGAGAACCTTATTCTATTGTTGCACCAAAAATGAAACTCAGCCAACAAAGAAAACGAACGGAAGCAAACACTTAGACAATGAACAAAATATTCCCGACTGGGGAGAGCAAGAGAGTCTTCACTTTGGGTGTATACTGGGCGCAATGTTTGTATAAAATTGTCACTTAACGTAATTGCAGGCGGCTATCGGCGGCCTTGGGGTTTCCTTCACGACGAAGAAATACTAATAATCCCAACTGACGTGTAATCACTCGTGGAGGCACATGAAGAAACCAACATGCCAAAACGATCCCGTGGGTAAACGCGGCCTCCACGTTTTTTTAGTCCACACGCATATACCACACGTGCGTACTCTCCACCCGGCAGTGTCCTCGCTACCGCTTGACGACTCGCACCCCCTCCGGCCTCCGGGAGCGCATCAAACAAAGCAACACAGCAACAAACGCCGGCAACTTGTCGCCAGACGGGAATTTGCCACCTACCGCTGTCCCCTAAAACGGCTGAGCGTGCTCTGAAATGTGTTATAAATATCTGGATAAGCGACGAAACCAACGCTGGTGGAGACAGGACATTGGTCAGTGGGCGTAGAAGTGCTTTGGTCAAAGGATCTCTTTTTCCTTGTCATTTCGGCTTTTATTTTCCCAGTCATGTAGTGTTCCTGTAACTTTCGACGTATTTTTTCTTCCAAGTCAAATAAAAGTTCCGTTATATTCTTCTATTTGCTTACATTCTGCCATGCAATCTTGTTAACATATTTGTCTTGCATTTTAATTTATCGTTTACGCTTCCTCGGAACGTTTTTGAAACTTCAGCTGCTTTTTCTTAAGACCATTGTCTCTCAATATACTATTTTTTGTTTCGTTGTTATATTTCCGCTGTACGCACGTGTGCTAAATCCTAAGAGGCGATTGTTTTTGTTATTGGAAAATCCATTATCCCGATATGGACGATATGGTCTTCTATATTTTTTTAAAATTGTATGTTCTTATAATGACGTTCACAACTGTAATGTGTATGGAAGTGTTGAAACAATATGCTGTGGGCAAAAATAAGAATACGGAAGTTAAATGGAAATTAATTAACTATCCAGATATGGATTTAGTTGTGCGATCTTTTATTCCGCCCCAGGCTAATCCTACCCTAAATATTTCACTGTGAAAACTGCGCAGCTGAGTTCATTTCATGTCTTTAAGCACGATGTTGCCACAGAAGAGTTTTAAGTTTGTAATGCACCTTTCTTCTGTCAATATTTATAAAAGCAACAGAAGTTACTTTTAATTTGCACTGTAAACTACATTTATTATTATTCTTTAAATGTGAAAGCTATTTTCTGTTCTCGTTTTCGAGATGTATAATTTGACAGCGCATATGCGATTTCTATCAGTCCGTAACATTATGTGACTACACCTTATTAGAAATTGAAGTTTAGTCCTTGTGTTTCTTTGCAAATAATAACCGGATATGTCCTCATTTGCTTAATGTGCTTCTACACTGTTCTCTTATTCATCTCCCTCGGAAGTTGTATAATCTAAGAGAATGACATTCCATGAATGGTAAAAGCAGGAAGTTGAATTAAGGAAGGCCAGGCATATGCCTTAGCAATGGTAAATTATTCTTTACTGTTTGTAATTCCAATGGCATTTGATTTATTTCCCTCGTCAACGTTATTTCCAGTTACAAACATCATTCTTTAAGGAATTAGAGCTTAAAGAAATTTGGTCTTGCTGTTTTTAATTCACGGTCGTTGATGGTGCCTTTTGAATTTCGCAGCTCTTCCACATGGACTGTGTGGACTGTATTTTTAGTCTTTATCTATCTAAATCTTTTCTGTAATCTGACAAACGTGTTTCTTCTTAAGTGACCTAAACATTGCTAGAAGTTACGTAATTACCGAGCTTGGTGGGTTAGTGTCCTGTGATGCTTGGTCCGGCCATCTGTATTTAGGTTTGCCGTAGTTTCCTGAAAACTCCGGACGAATGCCGGAATTGGTGCATGAGAAGTACATGACTAATTCTTTGCCATTCCCTGCCACAAGTTCTCTCTCGGCATTATCGATCTCGAAGTCGTCGAGCCGTAAAAGCCCCCCCCCCCCCCCAAAAAAACTAATTAATAAGATGTCATCAATGTTGCTTCCGCAAACTCTGCTTTGTCATATTACCTACCATATGAAATATATATATATATATTAACAAAAGGCTGAGTTCTCGTATTTCGTGGTTCCATCGATGGTCGAAGTGGTAAAAAAAAATCTGTTGATTGGCGAGCATAGTACTTAAACAACATAATTTTTAAATTGTTATGTGGGATCGTTCATCTAAAGAGGAATGTGAAATGGAACAGATTCACGTTAATATAGAGCACCATTGCTAATATTGGTACTGGAAACACGAAGCACTCAATGCTGTGTGTCATACTACATGTCTCACCCTCTAAGACATCTCTCTAGCCCATTTTTCTGTGGTGGCTACTCGAACGCGGAACGCTGAGTTTCAAAGGGGAAACTCTTAACCACTGAGCTAACATATGGTCTTAGCACCTGGCGTTATCGCGATATAAGAATTCCATCCATTACGACTGTAACAGTCATTTGGAAGCATTCAAAATCACCAGCCTCTTAGAATTTAGAGTTTAGGTAGAACTTGAGTAGTCTCGGGCGATCCTTTACCAGTTAAATCCAACAACCCAGCGTATGTTCTTGTGCTATCGGTCTGGTGGTCTTCCTCTTGGTCTCTGATGATCTCTTGGGTTCCATGTAACCCCTGAAATTGATCTGATGTCTTTTCTTTTGTAGTTAAACCTAGCATTGACATTTCCATAGCTCGCTCTGCTGTTCCAAGTTTTCTTTTCATAAATTCGTTTAGTGTCAAGGTCTCACGGGCGTATGACAGCACGGGCAGAATGCACTGGTCGTAAACTAAGGTTATATTAGATTTGGGGATAATGAAAGCATTACATGGTCGTAATATTAAGAACAAGGTGCGACTGATATATGCAGATGGATATTTAATAATGGGAATATTTATATATTTCTAATAAAAATATTCGTGAGAAATGAAGGCATAAAACAGGAAAGGAACTTTTCTGCTTTTCTTGATTTAGTAAAGCAGGCCACTTACAAACTGATATAGGATATGCGGGGATCTTAGCCTGCAAGCGGATATTCTGGGTATTATTGGCAATCTTCAGCTGAATTGCAAAACGTGACGGAATAATTCTGAGGGATCAGAGGGCACCGTGTTCTAAAAATGCTGTTATGGATACAGAACTGACATTCTGTGGCGTGAGGGAAGCAAGATTTAGGAATAATGAGTGACACCGACAGCCCAAGTAAATGAATCCAGCGACAACATATTGTACCGAACAGTTCGTCTTATTGGAGGGAATTCCAGGAATAGGGAGACATCTTCCAATAAGGTTTATGCAGATAAATAGATGGTCAGTAAGACTGTTCTTTTCTCCGTTTACTATCCATGACGGTGAGAGAAAGAGGAGAGAGGTTTGTTTGACAGCTCCAGGCAACAGGGAACTTACTGCTGGGCCTTCGCTTCGTGAGGATTTGACTTTTAACTGGCAGCCGGGAGAGACGTTGTTAGAGTGTGACAATGTCTTTAGATTTTTTAATTGTTAAAAGTTTTATGAAGGACCGACCGTAGTGAGTTAAGACGGTGTGACTAGTTGCACTATGCGATATGTCATTGTGGTTGTATAATTGCTTTGGAGGTCACGCCACCAACGAAGCAGTCAATAGGTCACCAAAAAATATTAAATTATAAGATAATAATCATTCTAACGCTTTATGCATCGCTTGATCTAAACATGAGACGCTCTGGCAGAGAGATCTGCAAAATAAAAATTACCTCAATTCTTTGGTCTTCATCATCATCATCATCAACAACAACAGTTTCCAGTTCATGGCTAGGTCTGCTTTGTGTACAACCCTATTTTGTCATTAGCATCGCCTTGTATGCTCAGGCTGAGAACTATTTAGACTATAGAATACCAATCAATTCGAAAACTGCCGTAGCTATTAATATTAGGTTTATAGCCCCTCTATGTTTGCTAGGATTACATATTGCACGTTTATAAAACTAGAGACTCGAAACTTGAACTTCTGAGGATGTAAAGAAATGTTGTTTATTTGAATTTCAATTACGTACAATGACGCAAAATCCCTAATAACTGCAGTTCATGCAGGAAAGTCTACAGTAACCAACAACAAAAATCATCGGCTTTAACCTATATGTTAGGGCATTTATTGTGGATATTTGTATGCTAGTTGTGCTATGGCTAAGCAATACGTCCGTGGCTGAGTGCGCCCAGCTAATTAAGATTACGAGTTGCCATCCAAACGCCTGGCACCTGAATCAATAGGCCAGCACAGCCAGCCGGCACAAGAGGGCGGCAGGAAGCACGTGGACGGACGGCAGGAAAGAAAACACCGACTCAAAACAACACCGTCCTCTTCGCAAAAGGACTAAATTAATGGGCTAACGACACATTGATCAGCAGGATGACTAAAATCTAATATGATCGTTCTCCGGAGCTCCATTTAGAATGAAGGATCTTGCCGAGTGTAAATATAGCGAACTCGGTTGGGCAGATGGTAGGAACAAGTTTCAATAATCTTCAATTGTTGGACAGGGTGAGTAGGGGGTTGTACGAAGGAAGGGAGGGAGTTGGCTTACAACACCTTGGTTACATAATTTCATGAATATGGTGGTATGTTGTGGGATTTATTCTTTCGGTAATAAGTACAGGAATTGCAGGCGTACAAAGAAGCACAGCTAGATTTGTTTGTTGAAATTACAATAAAACACACTCAGTCACTGATATGATAAAGGAGTTAAATTGGGAGTCATTGGGAGATAGAAGCCGGTCGAATACAGTAGTGAGAGAATACAAGGCATATATTGGCGATGAGGTTTCGATGGATGTCGGTAAAAGAATTTGGAGTAGCGCTTGGATGGGGAAAAAATGACTGTAACCTCATGCTGTCACTTGATTTCAGGCGTAACTGGGTAGAAAAATCTTCTTTTTTAGGTAAGTGAGTCAGGGAGTGGAATACTTTACCAATAGAAATAATGGGAAATTTACCTGAAACACTGAAACAATTTAAAATTCGTAAAGGGCAAAAGTAAGCTGGAGCAGAAATTGACCTCAAAGAAGATTAAAAAAAAATTTCCTTTTCGAAACTAAGTTTATAGGGAAATTGCCACCTTGATAGGTGATCTATCAGTATTCCATTAAATTAAAAAAAAAAAAAAAAAATGTGGAAAAGAACGAAAACGGCGAAACCTTTAATTGTATCCAATAACAATTTTAGAGATGCGTATTGATACATGACGATATTTTTCGAAACTAATAATATTTATTATAGCCCAGTTACATACATATGCAACTTCTTCTAATTTAATAGATTATGCACATTACTTTCAAAGATTTCTGCACCAAGTAAGTTGATCATAATTTTTCGTAAATCATGTCTCTTTTTTAAAAATATGTATTACTTTCTCAGACTCTTATGGTTTTTAGACAAACATAAAAATTGTTTGGTATAGCGAAACTGCTCATATAATTTGATAGCTTAAACATCGTGTGCGAACACGGATTGTTACCCGAGCGTATTAAATAAACATTCAATGCAAGGCAAGACGTAGTTCTTCTATCAGTTATGCATTGAACAGAAAACCATATGTTATATGGCGATGTCTAATCAATTACTTTGCTACATAATGGGTTTTCTTTTTAGATTCAAAGTGCTTATCAAATTACAAAGTCCAATGACACACACCTCTGTAATACGGATGTTTATCTTTGTCCTTATTTGCTGAGTGACCCTCAAATTCTTGTAACTTATATCATGTGCACACTAAAAACTATACAAAATTTGATCTCTGGGAAATCGGAGGATCTTAATTTACTGAGACCATTGGAGATGTTTTCACAATTTTTGGTATAATGTATGTATTTCCGGAGGATCTTAATTTACTGAGACCATTGGAGATGTTTTCACAATTTTTGGTATATTGTATGTATTTCCGGAGGATCTTAATTTACTGAGACCATTGGAGATGTTTTCACAATTTTTGGTATAATGTATATATTTCCGGATACGATAGCGTAGAGGCAGCGAGTATCACTGGCTCCGCGAAGGCCCCCTGTTCGAGTTTGGCGCATGGCATGGGTGTTTGAGTGTAGTGTGTGTGGGTGCTGTGTCCATCCTCTGTTGTGTGCAATTACTGGAAACAGTGTACTGTGGGATCTGGGACATTAGAAGCGTCATAATCACAATGCCGAATGACATCAAAACAAACAAAAAATCTGTATTTATCTTTTTGTCTTCCCTTCTGATGGTGATATTGACAAAATACGGTATATATGCGGGCAGCGAGGGGTATCTACGGTATTTAAAAAGAAAAACAACGTTTTAGAATAGCGTGTGTTTAATAAAAGTAAATAACGGAGAAAATAATAGCAATCAAACGAACAAGGTGTATCTTTTTTATGACACTTAATGGAATTTATGTTCAATCAACTGATTTTTCTCACATTTCACACTTTAAACATATTCTTTATTTGAAATGTTTTAATGCTGGAAGTGGTCGGAACGTTCGACGTGCCCTCTTAATTTATTTGATGCTATCAACTTCCATGTCTTCGAGACTCATTACTTATTGATATATATATATATATATATATATATATGTGTGTGTGTGTGTGTGTGTGTGTGTGTGTGTGTGTGTGTGTGTGTGTGTGTGTGTGATGGCTTCATCCTGGGTAAAATAGTCTCCCAGTAGGATCTAGAATGGATAGAAGCATTCTACGAGTCGGAGCGTGGATTGTTCGAAGTCTGAATAGGGCAGGTAGTTTAGAAAACTTAAAAAGGGTGATAGAACGACTTAAATTAGACGACTTGTTTGGATTAATGAGATTAAATGGAAGTTTCTGGTCTGGGGAACACAGGATAATTAGCACACAAGCTATCAATGGAGTCACTGGGGTAGAAGAGATTAGGAAAACGGAGGTTTTATTATGAACAGTTTAGTGACAGGATTATTTTGATGAGATTAGAAACAAAGCCAGCCCCAACCAAATTAGTACAAATGTATATGCCAACGTCACAGGAGGATGACGAAGAAATAGAGAAAATATACGCCGAAATTGAGGAATTAATCCAATATGCGAAGGGGAAGGAAAATCTAATAATTATGGATGATTGGAATGCGATAGTTGGATCAGGAAAAGAGGAGAATACTGTAGAATCTTTTGGCCTAGGAAAAAGAGATGAGCGAGGAAGCAGGTTATTAGAAATTTGTGAAAGATATAAGCTAGTGGTGGCAAACACACTTTAAGACCCATGCAAGAAGGATATACACCCGGAAACGTCCAGTACCTAGATTATATCTTGGTCAAACAGAGATTTAGGAATCAAGTTCCAGATTGTAAAGCGTACCCAGGAGCAGACATAGACTCTGTCCGAAATTTGACAGTAACGAAGTGTAGGCCGAAATTCAAACGAATAAGAAATCAATATACGAAAAAAACACTGGAATTGAATAAACTGGAACCATCTAACACGAGAGAAAAATTTGCAGAAATGGTAGACCTAGTCTAAGAAGTGAATCTGAAAGGAGCTCACCCGAGGACGAATGGAATGCATTGAAGACCGAAATAATGAAAGCCAGTAAAGAAACATTAGGCTTTAGGGAACAAGCCACCCGAAAACATTGGATCATAGAGTAAATTTGGAGCTGATGGATCAGAGAAGGCACAAAATTCTCAGAATGAAGCAGGAAGAGAGCAATACAGGAAATTTAGAAATCAAATAAACAGGTAGTGCAAAAAAGCAAAAGAAAAATGGTAAGAACAAAAGTGTGAAGAAGTAGAAAAGGAAATGGTCATAGGTAAAGTAGATGTTGTATATAGAAAGATCAAACAGAATTTTGGAGAAATGAAGAAAAGAAGTGTAAACATTAAAACTGCCAATGCGAAACTTCTTTTAAACTGAGACGATAGAGATAACCGATGGAAGGAATACATTGAGAAACTGTATGATGGGGACGACTTGAACAATAGCGTAATGGAAAAGGAAGTGATGTAGACAATGATGGCTTAGGAGATTATGTTTTGAGACAGAATTTAACAGAGCTCTGAATGACTTGAAAGCAAATAATGCAGTTGGAATTGATGGGATACCTTCATAATTTCTTAAATACCTAGGAGAAGAAGGAATCGAAAGTTTATTCAAGCTGTTATCAAAAAGTTATGAAACATGACAAATTCCAACAGATTTTAATAAAAATCTCATCTTCACACTTCCGGAGAAAGCACATACCGACAAATGTGAGAATTAATGCAATATTAGTCTAACATCAGATGCTACCAGAATAATATACAGAAGAATGGAAAGAGTAGGGGAAGAGATAGTATGTGAAGATCAGTTTGGTTTTAGGAAAAATTGCGGTACAAGGGAAGCAATTCTGGCTCCAAGATTATTTATTGCTTGAAGGGCAGATCAGGAAAAAAGTTACTTTTATGGCATTTGTTGATTTAGAAAAACCTTTTGATAATGTTAGGTGGGGCAAGATGTTCAAAATTTTAAAGAAGTCAAGTCTAAAATACTGATATAGAAGAATGCTTTATACTCTTTATAAGAATCAAGTAGTTATAATAAAAATTGAGAACCATGAGAGACATGCATCAGTTAAAAAGGCTATGAGACAAGGTTGTAGTCTGTCCCCCTTGTATGTAGAAGAAGCAATAAGGGAAGTAAAAGAAAAGTATTCATCTACATCTACATTCATACTCTGCAAATCACAAACATTGTGGGTGGCAGAGGGTGCTAAGCACCAATCCTAAACCCGCCCATTCCAATCCCGAATAGTGCGAGGAAAGAAGGAATACATATACACAGTACGGCATCTTATTTCTCTAATCTTATCCCTCCTGTCATTGCGACCTAAATAGGTTGGCGGAAGAAGTATTTCATTACACTCGAAATTTAAATTTTTTCGCATATTCTCCAATAAATTCGAACGCAAGCTACGTCGTCTGTCTTCCAAACTATCCCAGCCCAAACTATGTATCAATTCTGTGACGCTTTCATAAGGGCTGTAACAACAAGTCACGAATCGAGCGGCTCTCCTCTGCACCCTCTCAACTGAGTCAATCAGAACCTTGCGATACGGATCCCAAACCCCACAACAGTAATCCAGATGCGGACGCACTAGTGTTTTATACGCTATCTCCTTTGTTTGAGCATTACAATTCCTCAAAATACGACCTATGAATCGTAATTTAGAATTAGCCTTGCCTACGACGGAAGTTATGTGCATGTCCCATTTCATGTTGCTTTGTACTATCACCCCCAGATACTTCAGGGAATCAACCGTGTCAACAGCTGAATTGTTTATTTTGTACTCGTGAACAAACTGATTCTTCTTGTTACTTATCCGCATTGCCTTGCACTTTTTGCAATTAAGTGTAAGCTGCCATTTACGGCACCAATCGAAAATAGCATCCAAATCACGCTGAATTTCTAAGCAATCGTCGGAGCACCTTATTAACCTATAGATAACCGCATCTTCGGCAAACAATCGCAACCAGCATTTGACGTTGTCACCTAGATCGTTTATAAATATTAAGAAAAGAAGTGGACCTATTACACTTCCTTGAGGAACGCCCGAAGTAACATTTATCTTAGAAGAGGCTTCCCCGTCAACAACGACATACTGTGATCGACCAGTTAGAAAATCACGTATCCACTCGCAAATCTGAGCCGAAATACCGTAAGCTCAAATCTTCGCTAATATTCGGTTGTTTGGCACAGAATCAAAAGCTTTCTGAAAATAAAAAAAAACTGCATCAACTTGCTAACCTGCATCGATAACTTTCATTATGTCGTGGGAAAATAGGGCCAATTGTGTTTCACACGATCTCTTCTTCCGAAATCCGTGTTTACATGGTGTAAGTAACTCGTTCTCATCTAGAAAATTCATTATGTTCGAGCATATGACATGTTCCAGAATTCTGCTGCAGACCGATGTTAGAGATATGGGTCGATAATTCCTAGGATCACTCCGATCTCCTTTCTTAAAAACGGGAATTACCTGGGTTATTTTCCAGCTAGAAGGTACTTTTCTCTCTTCTAGTGATTTACGGAATATATCTGGCAGAAATGGATCAATATCCTCCGCGTATTCAGAAAATACTCTTACCGGTATACCACTGGAACCCGGCGCTTTACCCCACTTCAGGAGTTTTAATTGCTTTACAATTCCTACGCTATCAATTTCTATCGGATCCATCTCTAATTCCACACGATGTGGTAAAGTGGGGATGTTTTCCATGTTTTCTTGCGTGAATGAATTTTTGAATTCGGTGTTAAATACGGTAGCCTTGTCGCGGCTGTCTTCAACTTCCCGTTCGTTTTTTATTAGAACTGGCTTATTGTTTGTTCCCACTACAACTAACTTTTTTACGTATGACCAAAATTTCTTAGGGTTTTCAGTGAGGCTCTTAGAGAGAGAATTTTCACGAAAGTTATTAAAGGCCTCACGCATCGCATTATTAACACGTCCCCTTATCTTCTCTAACTTATCTAAATCAGTCCAATGCTTCGTCATTTTTGATCGTGTAAGTATCTTCCTTTGCTTCTTGAGTAACCTTTTAACCTCCCGTGTGTACCTTGGGGGATCGTTCTCTTCCCTGATTGTCCGTTTCGGTATATGCAAGTTCATACCTTCCCCGAGTATATGTAGGAATCGATGCCACCTCTCTTCAACGGTGCCTCCTGCTACTAAGAAGGTGTGGTAATTATGCTTCAAATACGCTCTAAAACACTCTTTTGAAGCCTTTTCGAATCTGTAAACGATCCTCTCTTTTCTCTTTCTGCGCGTGGTTGTTAGTTTTACTGTAGCAATTACAGCTTTGTGATCACTTATTCTTGCGGTGGTAGAAATATCCGTGAATAGGTCAGGCCTATTTGTAACAACTATATCTAAAATATTTTCGTTACCGTTGAGGCATCGCGTTGGTTCAGTTACGAGCTGTTCAAGATTGTGATCTGAGAAGAGGTCTAGAATGATTTCGCAAGCTGCTTTATCCCTGCCCCCAGTAACGTGAACGTAGTTAGTCCAGTCGATATCTGGCAAGTTAAAGTCACATAAGTGTTCAGGGAGAAAAAAATCAGTATGTTACGATTTACTGATGACATTGTCTTGTTAGCAGAACAGGCTGAGGATATTGAGAAGTTACTGAATGGCATGAACAAAATACTGAAGGAAGATTTTGGACTGAATATAAATCAAAACAAGACAAAAATGATGAAATGTAGCAGAAATGATACCAATACTAGTAGATTAAATATAGCAATAGGATTGGATGCAATAGGAGAAGTAAGTGAATTCTGCTACTTGGGAATCAACATTACGACCGATGGCCGAAGTAGGAATGATGTTAAAAGCAGAATAGCAAAAAGAGCCTTCATGAAAAAGAGAAATCATTTAATTTCAGACATTGATCTTGGAATTAGAAGGAACTATTTAAAACTCTATGTGTGGAGCACAGCACTTTGTGATAGTGAAACATGGACTTTAGAAATTCCAAATAAGAAAATTGAAGCATTTGAAATGTGGTGCTACAGAAAAATGCTGAAAATTAAGTGGACATACAAAGTACGAAATGAACTAGTTTTGGAAATGATGAGTGAGGAAAGAAGTTAGTGGAAGAGACAGGCTGGTAGGTCATATTTTGAGACGATGCTGGATTGTTTAATTTGTTAGTGGAGGGAACAGTCGAAGGTAAGAACTGTAGTGGATATATGAAGCATACTGTATACTGAAAGATACTGCATAGAATATATGAAGCAGATAATTGGGGACGTGGATTGTAACGGATACGGAGGCATGAAGAGGTTAACATAAGATAGGAAAAAATGGAGGATATATATATATATATATATATATATATATATATATATATATATATATACATGCAATCAGTTCAATAACTTTCATGCTATAACTGTGTGCGAATGATTCAGTAAGTGGCGCATAATTTAGGCTTAAATGTGTTGAAACAAATTTTTCTTCTCACAGCGGCAAAATTTCAGTTTGATTTTCATTCGTAATCATTGCGTAGGTAAAGCATTGTGTGCGTTTTTAATTCTGAAGAATATAAAATGGTTGCTTATAAAAGTAAAAGTATGATAGTTTTTCTTTCAAAGTTGATACAGAGTTACGCGCGGACTCGTACCGCAGAATTAATTGGTTTTCCATGCTTCACGGAAAATGCACCCATCATATTATCTTTTGTTAACTCATATGTTTGTGTGTACCACCAGACTCATATGTAATAGTCGTAATAAGGTCTTGGGAGTAATACGTCAAAAAAAAAAAGTGAAATAATTGGGCAAGGGTGAGTTGAGCCTTGTGCAATTAGAGTTCCGTACGCAAATGAATGTAATAGATAGATACTTCCATTAGCCGTCTGTAATTGCGAAAGTGTTGCCCGCCACGTGCAGGGCGCTACCCAATAATGATCTGTTGATCATGTCCAAGACATGTTCGATTGGATTCTTGTCTGGCTATATGTGGCCATATCATTCGCTGGAACTGTCCAGAATGTTCTGCAAACCAATCGTAAATGATTTTGGCTAGGTATCATGGCGCATTGTTCCTCTGTTTGGGAACATGAAGGCCATGAATGGCAAAATGGTCTCCAAGTAGCTGAACCTAACGATTTGCAGTCAGTGATCGGTTCAGTTAGACCAGACGTCCATCCCATTCGAACCCTACCGTCAGCTCATACCAACTTGAATCGTGACTCATTTGACCACGCATCCCTTTTGCAATAATCTAGGGTCCAACCGATATGTTCACGAACCCAGAAGATGCGCTGCAGCCGATGACGTTTTGTTAGTAGAGGCACTGGTACCGGTCTTATGATGGCACTTGCCATCAACAACAAATTTCGTTGCACTGTTCTCAAGGACACATCTGTCGTTCGTCCCATGTTGAGTGATGCTGTTCGTTGATGCAGTGTTGCCTGTCCGTCAACACTGACACCTCGACGCAGATGTCGCTGGTCTCGGTCATTAAGCGTACGTGATCGACTACTGCTTCGTTCAGGCCGGGATGTAATGCCCGATATTACACATTCACGGCACAATCTTGTCACTGTGGATCGAAGAGTGTTGAATTCACGAATAATGCCCCATGGATTCAAAGTCTGTTAATTCATGTCATGAGACCATGGTCACATCAGAAAACCTTTCACACGAACTCACGAGAATACAAATGAAAGCCCCGACACTGCTCGGCAATGTTGGCCTTTCTTCCGCGTTGCTACCGCCATCTGGATTTCGCATCTTCCTATCCCTTTAGTTTTAGCACTTCCATATATATAGTCTATAAGAAGAAATAGCTTCTGTTAAATAGAATCCTGCGTTTTGAAGCGTCTGACCTTGTGCTTTATTTATGATCACGGTGAAGATTACTTTTATTGGGAATTGTTTTATTATTAGTTGGGAAGGCACGGTTGGATCAGAAGATGTGAAATTAATGAGAGGTATGAGCATGGTTTTATCTGAAAGGATAAATTTAGCACTAATGATGTATTCGTCTAAGTGAATTACCACTAATCTTGCACCTTTAATTATTTCTTATTTAGCATTAAGATTTCTATTAACATAATAATATCATTTTTCTTTAAAAGCCATTTATGAGGTGATAAATCGGACGATCTCGGAAATTACTCTAGCGATTATTTTAAAAAGTCTCTATCATTAAATACTACATGTTTAATTTTAAAACATTTATAAAGTAGATATTTAAAAAAAATGGATATTGGCTTTGTAAGATGTGATGTTTTCAAACTTCCTTATTAACATAACTTTACACGACTTAGCAGTTATAATGTGATCATCGTTTACTTTTTGACTGAATGTCGTAGAGGATACTCTTATCAGAGTGAGTGAATTTAGCACTGATGATGTACTCGTGTAAGCGAATTAGCACTAATCTTACACCATTAACTAATCCCTAATTATCATTAAGATTTATCATAATAATAGCATTATCCTTTAAAAAAAAAAAAAAAAAAAATTGTGAGGTGGTAAACGGGACGATTTCAGAAATAGTTTTCTAGAGATTTGGATGAAATTTCATATGTAGATAACGTTTTGTTTTTCAAGTTTGTAAAAATGCTTGTATTTGGTATCTCGAACACGGCTTTAACCTCATCTCTTAGGTTAGAGCAAAGAACTGTGCACTTCAAAATACCTAGGAAGCCTTCAAGAAAAAAAACTAACTTCAATTAATTTTCACGCAAAATCTTGCATATTGAACATCGAATCGAAAGATGATGAGCAAACATCGGCCTCCCACGTATTCAGTGGTAACTAAGAGAAAGCTGTGGCGAGTCAATGTTCCAGTATTACAAGTTATTATACTTAATGATGGTTTAAGAAAGAGAAGTTAAAAAGTTCAAAGCCAGTCGTTTTACATTATTTGAAGGTTTGAATTAGAGATCCCTTATTCCCATGATGCTAGCCATTTCTCTAATAGTCTATTAGAAACTCGTATATTCCGAAAAGAGAAGTAAGACGGTTTCTAGATATTGTGATGTTTTAGCTGCAAAATGATCGGATTGCATTTTTAAGAGATCAAACACCTGAAGATTAGTGTCACTCATGTGTGACAGGTGCTACCTAAGATGAATGTATTTACAAAGTGACACACTACTAACAATAAGCGATTTCAGTTTCATGTATGTTAACCTTCAATAGATTTTTCAAACCGAGAAATAATGCATTATGTAATACTAACAATATGTTGTTCAAAAATCCTGTGTCCTTTTCAGAAAGTACGGTCAGCTATTTTTTTCCGTTCCGTGATACCAACACACAGTTTTTTTTTTATTTTATGTTAAACACTGGAAATGTGGCTCTCTTAGTGCTTAGCTTAATAGGAAAGCTTTCCAATTGCGTTAATATCGTTGAAAAAGTCTAAACCGATGAAAATGAGGTTCTCTTCTGGATTGAACGGAGGTCACATATCCGCATTGGCCTTCTGTTCCGGTCGCATACAGATGCCGAGCATCGATCCCGCTCAGCAAAGGTCAGAGACGTAAAAGGTTTAGCTAAACCATATTCCAGCCCGGGATTATCGATTACCGATTCCGAGCAGATTGAAGGCGGTAATTGGCATTCGCAATTGCACTTTTTTCCCCTCGCTATTGAGGACAGTTGTCAATGGGAATGCAGTAAATGTCAAGGTCGCGGTCTGGCACAGAAAGGGGGCTGGCGCCGCTCTATGTTACTGTTGATTAATGGCCACTGTGGCGATGCTTTTACAACAGAGTCGGGGGTTTAAAAATAATTCACAATAGCTGTCGGCTTCTATAGGTTTAATATGTTATGGAAAGGCGTCTGCAATGAGCCCATCTTGAAGTGAGTTCTATAGAAGAACTGAATAAAACGTTCTGTCATTTTTATTTTAACCGATATCATGTTCCTTACGACAAGTAATTTCGACAAGTCATATTAGTTATCAGCTTTGAAACTCCAGTGATTACTTAGTAAAGATTTTAAATTATATTTTAAGTTTTTGCAATTCAATGTGTTTTCACCCAGAAATAATGCATTTTAGTTTTCTTTAATTAGTGTAATTTAGAAAAATTAAGAAATAAACTAATCAATTGATCATAAAGCCGTGTCAAAATTAGACATTTCGAAATGAAGAGGAAATATTCTACATAAATGCGATCAGGTTTTAATATCGGTACAAAGGAGAAATTTTTGTTAGGATTCTATCTGAGGTTAGTAATGTAATATCTTTGCAATCTTTACAGTAAAGAAACTATCACAATTTATTGAATTGTTGATCTTCAATGCAGTGGTCTGATTTACGTGTTCCGTTTAATATACCGTACTCTGTTTCAGAAAACTGGAGAAATAAATAGCCACTCAAAACCAATATTAACGGATTCCATAGAGTGGAGTTTATTCGTGATGTAGTGTGGTGATCTTTTATAGGAACCTTTTGAGGTTAAGAAAGAAGTGTTTACCTTGTATGATGTGTGATCTTAGGCGCCTGTCGGATATAATTTCCTTCTCTATACCCTGGTATCTTAGAGTGATAAGATACGACGCAGTTTTTTAACTGGACGAAATGTTTTCAAACTCGGTTCTGTAGTTTTTGCATGAATCGGCAACAAAGGGACAGACAACGCGAAGTCACCAGACGGTACTCGATTTCGCGGTGGACAGTGCATATTGTTTCCTGTCCAGTCTCTCTTTTTGCAACCTGACTGAACCATGGGCAGCCGTCAGTAATATATGTACACATAAAATTACAAAAAGTACTAATCTCCGACTATTTTAAAAATTGCTTGCAATTCAGCGTTAGGGAATTTCGTGAATACTATGATCGAAACTTTACATTATTTGAAAATTCTTAGTGACTAAAGTTGTGGTAATTTTAGAATCATACGCATTTTGCAATGAAGAGTATAATACATATAGTGTAGTTAGCCCGTCATTTGCCGTAAGTGGCTTGTTCTCCGGAACATCAATTTTGGGAATTTCTTTTCCTTCCAATCTTTATCGGGAATTTTTTGTTTGTTTTAATTGATAATAGAGAGGCCAACGCTCTGCATTCTACATAGATTTCTTTTCATTTTCATGAGCTTAGCTTGATTTAGAATGCTGGTCATTATCAGTGCCATTTGAATTTTGTTCGATTTCCCTTGGGCATGGTGTTTACTTTCTCATGTTTTAATACTGACAATAAATAATAGTGATAATGTGTAATCTGGTCGGTGCAGTGTAGTGCTTCATATCGTCAGAAGAGTCCAAAATGAATCCTACAAAAACAGAGGCGCTAACCCTGACCACGAGGACAAAATAAAATAGTAACATATGTCGCTGATGATGCTCTTGAAATAGAGTGAAACGCGTACGACACAAAGAATAAAACAATCATTCAATTGCATTGGCGTGTTATTCACCTTTATAAAAAAAATTGATTTAATACAGTCTTTATTAATTCCTTATTCGCCACCTATTTTTACTCGTAATGGTCGTTATTTCTTCGGTGCAAGACAGAATCGAAACAACGTATTAATACTTAGATTAGGTACCAGAGTAATGGCTTGCACTGCAAACCTCTCCGCAACACGATTTTACGACACTATTGATATTAATTTGTATGTTGAATGCAGACTTTAAGCTTAGCCGCTTCTTTAATGTAGACCATTAGTATCGATTTCAACTTCCCTACTCATAGTATTCATTTATGAGGTAGACAAAACTGCTCATGAAAGATATCATTAACGTCATCAACAAATCTTATCTTTTCAACGAGCAATGCTTGTATATATTTGCAATCTCGGAACGACTCTAACGATTCTGATGAAATTTTGTATTTAGATAAAGTTTTGTTTTTCAACATTACCGTAATAGTCGTCTTCCCTGCAAAAACGCAATTACACAAAATGCGAACAATTTTTGCACTTGGTATCTCGAAAACGTTTCCTTTTTGACCGTATATCAAACATCAATATTACTGAATTGTAAAAAGTGGTTATCATTAAATAGTACCAGTTTAATTGTAAAACATTTAAAAATAAGAATTTAAAAAATAGATGCTAGCTTTGCCAGATGCGATTTTTTTCCAATCTTCTTTACTTACAAAACTTCTTTGAAAACAATATTAACATAATAGCAGCATTTTTATCTCGGAAAAGGCTGTCGTAGAAGTTCCAGGTAATGCCTACTGATGTTATTTAAGTTTCTGTTTGATTCGAGCAAGGAAATGTGTACTTCAAAATGCCTAGGAAGCAGCTAAGAAAAATTTATAACTACCTCCAAATAATAATAATAGTAACACACGTGACATCCTTGAAAAAATACAAGCTTGTGTCAAACAAAAAATATAACGGTGTTAAATATTCTCTAATTACTCCGGTTATAACAACATGTACCTGTATCACATTTTTCCTCTCTCCATGTTTTGCAGAATTCCTCGAATGAAGCGAGATATGAAAGAAATATGTACTGTACTTAACATTTTATAAACTTTATAAAAATTCTACTAAAATATGATGAGAATAAGTACCTGTGATATCACTTATGAGCAAGGAAAGTTCTTAAATCGCATACGCAGCTGCGTGTAGTGGTGGCCTGTTACGTCGGATTGTGAGGGAAGAGCTTCCCATTTCCTCACCGTCTCATAGACCACAGGCTGACTGGACCACGCATTGCGACTTCTCGTTCGTTGCGCTCGAGATTAAATACTCCACAACATTAGAACGTGAACTAAGGTCTCGGTCGCTTTACATACAGGCCTCAGTGTATAATACAAAGCAGATGCATATAGTCAACGTTAATAGATTCTACGAGAGCCGTTCTTTCGTAATTTTGCCTTCATGCTTAGAACAATTCATCAGAGCACCTTAATTTAGTTTACGTCTACTACTGCACTTTCTGGTAAATGTTAACATTAACGTTCAACATACTTCTGAAATTTTTCAACATTTTACATTGTTTTGATAAATAATGCAGTTTCTGTTCAGCAAACAAAGATGGGTTTTTATCCATCATCACAATGGAACTCCTTTCCCAAAATGGTTTACTGGCTATGACATGAAATGAGATAAAATACAGTTTTCTGTGACATTTTAATGGCTAATAAGTCATTTCCCGACACTGAGTAATGTAAAGAATTACAATGTCATCGATATCTATGTGACAATATGATAGGAACAATAATGTGTGTTTCACAAATAACAGTTCATCAAATAGGGCTATCGACAACTGTAGTCGAACTACGCATTCTGCAGTTCGGGAATTATCAAGAGTTTCACATATTTAGATACAGACTTTTTTTTTCTAAGTTATACGATCTGTTCCTCTGTTACATACTTCATTGAGAGATATGTTCCATAGTTATAAATATGTTGATATTCCTGCTGAATCATCTAGTTTAAATATTTATCAACGGCTGTCATCTTTCTGCTTTGTTATTAAAGCAATATATGCAATTAAATCGTCATTTCGGTCTTTAGTACCACCCACACAAACAAAGCCTTTGATTAATTCTTTTAACAATGGATGAACAACTCATAAACAATTTCAGAAGATCCTTGGTAACAGCCTTCTCCGAATACTTTCGGTGTTCCGTAATGGCGGCGCCACGGTGGCAAACTTACTGTAGAAACTGTCTTAGCCGGCAAACATAACTGTATGTGGTATTGATTATCTTCATTCATTCCATAGGACACTTAGGCTCCCTGCCCAGTCCAATACCTGGATTCCTGGTTACTGCCAGAAAATTCCATAATTTTTGTATATTACCCATTCATTTGAGGGGAAGTATCCATTCCATATGTGTATTGTTCTTTCCTTATAGTTCCATCGACAGAATACACAGCCACAAAAACTAAACAATAGCGGCAAGAAACTGTTAATTCATTTTCACTGGAATTGTAAATTTTAATTTTGGTAATATCTAGAAAATAATGTTACACTAGTAAAATAATTAATATGAATTAGTTTACCTTTAACTTGCATTTCAAGATTTATATCTCATAGCCCAGCAATAAACTGTTATCAGGTTCAATTTCTTTGCTGCATGATGAGATCCTGAATCAAAGTAACGGAGCTGTCGCTAATATTTACTTAGAACATTCCTTTTTGCATTCATGTGGTTTTTCTTCGATCCAAAGCAATTTTGTCTCTTTGTTAATTCCACATATATTTTAAAATGAACCATTATATTTTCATGGCTATTTCACATACTTCAAAAGTTGTAACATTGAAACATGATTTCAATTTCATTATCTTTGTTAAGACTTGGATATTTTTTTGTGTCCTTTTTATTTCCCTCTTTTTCATCATCAATGAACCACTAAGTTCACTACCTAAAAAGAAACATAGTTTTTTATTTCTTTAAAGAATGATTTTAAGGTACGATACACACGCAGGGTAGCGTATTGGGACCATTGCTATTCATTATTCTAATGAATAATTGTGTTGATTGTTTACTATCTGAAATTAGATTGTTTGCAGATGACATAATGCTGTATAAAAGGATCAAAACGATAGAGGACTGTAAACAGTTGCAGGGTGATCTGGACAGGATATCTAGTTGGGTTGGTAAACATGGGATGAAGATAAATTCAAAGAAGAGTCAGCTAATTACATACACAAATAAAAAACAAAAGGTTAATTATGAATATAAGGTAGGGAAAGAATTGCTTGCTGAAGACTTGAAATGTAAATATCTTGGCATTACATTTGATAACAAGCTTAAGTGGGCAGGACACATTGGACAGGTGGTAGGAAAAGGTTTCAAAGTTCTGCACTTGTTGGAGAGAGTGATGAGGGGATGCACGAGAGAAGTAAAGGAATTGGGTTACAAAACTTTGGTAAGACCATTGCTCGAATATGGTAGTGTAGTATGGGACCCACATTTTGAGTATCAAATACAGGAGTTGGGGAAGGTGCAAAGAAGGGCTGTAGATTTGTTTCTGGAAATTATCGCAGAATGCAATCAGTGACAGATATGATAAAGGAGCTGGAATGGGATTCATTGCAAGACAGAAGGAGAATGAGGAGGGTAATGGGAGTGTACAGGGCGTATACTGGCGATGAGGCATGGAAAGATATTGCAGTAGGTATGATAAGTAGTTCAAGGAAGGGAAAAGGTGACCATGACCACAAGCTGGCACTCGATTTCAGGCACAAGGATGTCAGGGATTGGAATGAGTTACCAGGGGGAATGATGAATAACCTACCGAAAACGTTAAAAGAATTTGTAGAGGGCAAATGTAGGTGAGTGTAGGATAGGGGGAAGTTGGGTGTGTAGGGAAATTGCCACCGGAGTGTGTGCTCCATTGCAATTAAATTAAATTAAATCAAATTAAATAATCTGCGAACATTGCCACTCATACCATTTGCTGAGAAAATTTCAAAATTCGAATACTCTAGCGTAGAAACTAAACAATCATTAAGTTTTCTTTCTACGAAAACAGTTGTTATATCTGTACTTGAGCATTACAGTGCTTAAAGTTCTTGAAATGTACTCAAAACAAGAATTTTCTAATTTGTTGTACAACCATTGTATTAGTAGGAACTGGTTGCAGTTATCAAGAATCTTAGGCACTCTCAGTCAATTGTATAACCACTATCCTGATTAAGCTGTTTCTTCGTGCGGGTGGGCGGTGTGGAGCATTTAGTGTATGTCTAAGTATTAATAAACTAAAAGCAACTAATAATTAATATGCCGATTTAAACGAAATACATACTTTTCTGTAAGTATTCTGGCAATTCATTTCTTGGCGGATTCTTAGCTATATAGAACTGTTACTAAATAAAGTTTATAACCTCTACCATGTAGTAATATCTCTGTCCGTTGTAAATCCGGCAACGAAGGATGGCTGCGTGATGTCACAGCATGATGGACATGGATATACAATGATCAAGGTTAGCGTTTTATTAGTATAGATATTTAGTTTCCTTTTTGATTTTTAATGCTGAGTAGAGTTATCGAATCACAGATAGTGGGCAAAATCACAATCACGACAAATTTTTTTGATAATATGGCTTTGCAGACAATTCTCTGTTATGCCACTGTTTACAAATGCGTATTCTCTTAAATTTCTCACACGGTTTCTGATCTATGTATGCAGCCATTCTAAATACGTACTGGTCATGTTAACTGTGTATCAACGTTTGAAGCAGTGGGTGTCACGAGTAACTTAAATTGACAACAGTAGTCTTACCCTGAACTCTAACAGCATGACCAAAAGGACTAATTAAAAGAGCTCGAGTGGATCTCGTTTCGTTTAACTCGTCGTGACTTGAGCTGTCTGCGTAGAACGTGTATCACTGCGGCCTTTGATGAATACGGGACCGCTATGGCTAACTACAAAAACACACCGCCTTTCCGTTCTGTTAACATCCTACCTCATGATAATGATAGCGATTGTTTTTTTTCTTTTTGTTCTAATGGGGAATAAATATCCTCATTTTCTTAGGATAGTTTTGTTTGTTTAAATGGAATGATTAACACCAATTTTTGTCAACTTTCATGGATCTCAATGTATGGTGAGGCTTAGAATTTTTAAGACCACAGTTCAATATGTATTGGCAGTCCAGCTCATAGGCCTTACGCTCTGCGGAGAAAGCGCCTTAAAAACATCCAACGCTACTTTCTCTTGTTATAGTAACGACACTAATATGTCATTCTGTCTTAAACAATTTGTTCTGGTACAAATAAAACAAAAGTGATGTCTGCACGATTACAACAAAACAGCACGTATATAAGCTCCAGTGTTTAGCTTAGAATCGACATATCCATATTTTCCGGAGTGTGGCGCTGACCCCTTCAACTACCTTCTAGTGCCAATGGTTGTGATATTAATGCAGCGCTCTATCTCCGTGAATCCTACGGGAAGCGGCAGGACCCATATGAACCCTGTGACTTTTGCCTTATACCCGTATTTTCCCCCGCGAATCAGTATATTAATACACAAGTTATCGTGGCAAAGAAATATTAACACTGGTCCTACTATACCCAACCGTATCTACTATTTCGTCACTTATAATGAAATATATTATTGTTATTTACGTCTGTTAAAAATAATTAAAAGTTAAGCCCAGATCTTCCCGATGTAAGTATACTGAGCCTAGTCTTGGCCAGTTCCTTTCCACCTTTAAAAATAATTTTCTGCCTAATATCTCACACAATAATCACGACATAGCGAAATTAGTGAAGAAAAGGTCCATACGAAGAAAAAAGAAGTTCTAATAAATTTAATTGTACTAGACTCTAGTAATATCGATGCTATGTAACTGAGAAGCGTAGTACGTAATTTCATGTAATTCTGTAATGTTCACAAGTGGCACTCAATCGCAGGTAGTCATAATTACTGAAGAAACGTCTTCAGCTGTTCCCAAAGGAGTGAAGTTAATTATGAATGCAAATTTTGAACCATCGTTCCTTTTCTTGTTCTACATTGTGTACGGGAAAAGCTTTAATTACTGTTTCAGGATGTACGATAACAGTTATCTGAAATTAATTCCGCTTCGTGTGATAAGGATATCTGTACCGATAGACAAATAGGCTATTTCATCCAAAATACTGAAAACATTCCTCCGAAAACTGAAATGAAAGTTAATGAACTGGATTGCTTTCTAAAATACCTAAAAAAGAATGCAGAATTACAGCGTTCTCGCTTGTAATTACGTATCTAACGACCAAGAAATAGAATGTATTGGGAAGAAAAAGGAAGTTTTTTTTGTTCCTTACTTGTAGACCTTAACACCTGTTAATGGAACAAATTGGATACCAAGTCGAATCGTTTGAAACTGGTCCGCTCAGAACTTCCCGTCAGAAAGAGGCACACGATTACATAACGTGCAGAAATCTGAATAACATTTCTCTTCTAGAACAATGAATCTGGTGCAACGCGTCATGTGATAGCCTTCGTGTATTAAAGCAGGTACAAACACTGGCGGGTACCACCAATTCCTTATATAACTGGCAAAAGTAGACCTACATGCGTCTTGTTCAGATTTGATTTATACTCCCAACTCACGTAATCACATTGCACGTCTCAGCATAAGGTTTCTACAAACAGAGTGAAGTAAGGTTAGTGATTTGTGGAAGACAATGGTCTTTTCTTTGTTTCATTCCTCGAAGCCTTGGCTTGCAGCTTGTTTGTTGTAGGATCATGACAAATGTTGTGGTACGACGCAAGGATTCAAGGCACAGCTTTGCGAATTTTCCGTACGGAGGCACTCGATGATCAGTGGATTGTGAACCGAGACAATCAAAGGATCTGATAGTCATGTTAAGTACAACTTCTTACAAAGAATAGTTCCTTTGTTCAGTTTGTGTTGCGGCATGATTCGGCGCTGATTAAACGTATACGTATTAATTACGTCTTCCAGACAGGGTATTTTCTTGATGATGCAAAGGGAAAAGCCTCAATTTAAGATACGGAATATCACCCTGAAACGACTGAGTCACAGGTTATAAGTCAATTTTTTTCTTTCTTTTTTTGGTACACTTGAAATAGAATAAGGGAACTCACGAATCTTAGTTTGTATATGTAATAATTTTATCTCCACTACTTTGACATTCTGCGAATGCATGTTGTTCAAAATGACGTCCAGCAGCTACTATGCAGATTGATAAATCCGTAACAAGTTCTTTCGTTCCCGGTGGAACAACTTCCGTATCGTTCTAATACGTCACAGACAGCGAGAAGGTTGGACTGGAGATGCTCTTTAGTCTCTACAGGTGTATCGTGTACAAAACTTTACACATAACTCCCCCCCACACACACACACACAAAAAGATCAGGTGTGTAAGACAAGGTGAACGAGCTGACCACGAAAAAATTCTTTCCTGTTCATTGGTCAGGGCATGTCTTGTTAAGGTGATCGCGACCACCATGTGGAAGGTGAGTTGGATCTCCTATCTCCAGGACTGATCGAATGTGTACTCCAACTTGTAAACACGGATTGCAGGCCTGACCATGTCAGATGTTATATATCAATACGTTTCTGACGTTTACATCTTAGGCCATTTGCATGACATTAGTTGAGTTTCTATCCCAGCCCATCATGTACGCCTGAATGTTAGCCTGGTTGCCTACCCGTAAGTCATGTCACCTGTGTCTTTGTCTTACAACATGCGACTAGGCGTTTGCGGACCCAGGTTCCTTGTCTCTGGGTAACACATTTGCCATGCAACCATCATTTCACACGTTTATTGTTTTCATTACGGAAACACTCCTTATACCAACCTGTTTTCCGCAGCGCTGCCGTTCACATCTAACACTGCTCGCTTCTTTCAGTATACAGAAAAGCTGTACATTTTAAAATTGGTAGGATCAAAGGTTTTATAATAGTCTAAATAACAATGCAATTCATTGAAAAAACTCCTGTAACATTTTTTTTGTTTCTCATTTAATATTTTTAGAATCAGTCGATATTGCGCGAACATGTTTTAGTAGTAAATATGATTAAAAACTGTGCAAAATGTGGCTCCTCGTATTTAATGTATAAGAAATGGCATGAGAGATAATGTGGATAGCGAATATTTGATTCGATGATAGATGGTAGTCCACAATACACTAGAATTTTCCATATGTGGGAATCTAAAATATAATGTTATAATACCAAACAATGTAGCATGTGTTTACGACATTCAATTATTTCAATGAAAGCTATATTGTTGAGTCAGTTTAAGATAGGTCGTATTTTGATTTAAAAAATCCAAGTTTTCTGAAGAAAAGAAGTTCCCGGTAACGCGTTACCGTTATAACGGTTTGTAAACTTGCAGTCTGGGTGTACTAGAGAGATACTGCACCCCGACGCCTATCGAGCGAGTCCACAGCCACCCCCTCCACACCAACAGGTGCTCTATAAAAATATTTTGTCATACAAATCTAGCTGGATGATAAAATAGAAACTAATACCATTTTTTACGTTTTGTAAGTCATCCGCAGATTTCTAGGTGATTATTGAGACGGTGCTTCAACATTAGAGCTAACTATAAAATTCAACGAACCCGCTTCAAGTAACTTTCAAAAAATATCAAGCAGAACACGCTTTCTAGTTCAACGCAGTCTTCGCTGTCCTTGCAATTACAGCTACTCTTAACTTCTAGACTGTACAGTAACCAAGCAGCACTGCATCGCATCCTCTTGATTCTCTGTCCAATGAACACCTTTATATTATTTTTATGTATTTTTTCTGCTGGTTTTTCTGTGAGATACAGAGTTCTGTTACTTCAAAACTGAATTAAAGTGGTCTGTTGTATCATATTCAGCAATTCAGCAATTTCTGTGTTTAGTTTTAAACGGTATTTAAGTTACAGTATTTGTTAGTTGATCTAGTTTAATAATATACAAAATTTAACGTCATACAGATGTCTACGACTGGGATTAATAACATAACAATATATTGAATTAAGATTCCGTAAACATATGATCCTGATGACTGGTATTCGATAACAGTTAACACATTTTCACGAAAGTCCGTATTCCGTAAGTTAATAACTATCCCGTTCTTCCCTTGATTTATGCCTGCAAGTGAATGTCTCAAGGATCTAGTATTTTTTATTATTCTAAATGAAATACTTATATAAAAAAGTATTGAAACGTTTACAAGTCACAGTCCAAGTAATAGAGGATACAAATACTCATCAGAGGTACGGTTTAAGACGAGTAAAGCTCACAGAAAAGAAAAAAGATTAAGAATGTTGTAATGTAACTTAATAAAGAGCTAATAGCAGAAATGGGATCTATTATTATTTAAGTAGCTACAATTTTTACATCGTATGCGATATATTTGCTTGATTGTCAATAATTATGATTGAGCCAATAATAGCGACTAATTACACTAACGATTAGTTTAGAGTGGTGGTCCGAAGAGTTTTTGCCTCAGTTTTTTATGGAACATTCAATTTTGCTAAAATCTGGAAATCATCAAACTGTAGTAAATCCGTTATATTTTGCTGAAATAGGAATTATTTTTACTGATATGTGGAGATAATTTTTGTTACTAGTTAAGATTTATTCCTTGGAAATTACTCTCTTTTTTATTTCAATTTGGCATGTACTAGTAATCGATTCACTGTAAGAGATTTTTGGCAATTACTCCATTGCGGGCATATGAGAAGCCAAAGTGAGCGAGCGGTTTGGTACGGAGAGGATAACTGATGGGCCATGTGGCTGATGATCTTAAGGAAAGTCAGCTTTCGCCAGCTATTAATTAACTGAATCATAGAAAACCTAATTACCCTGGATAAAAAAATGCAAATTCATGATGAGATCTCTTAATTTATTTACCGTTGTAACATAAAATAAAACATTGTTCTAAGTCGGCTTTTTTCATTTGCTTATAGCTTTACATCTCGTCGACGTCCATGTCATTAGAGGTGGGAGGGCCTTGGGACAAGGAACAGGAAGGAATTCGGCCATGGCTTTTTGAAGAAAGCATCTCGGCATTCGCCTGGAGTGATTTGGGAAAACCATGTAAAACCCGAATCTGGATGGTCGGTCGGGGATTCAAACCCGCGTCCTCCCGAATGCGAGGTCAAAACGTCACCGCTCATCCACCACACTCGGTTTCAAGCGTATAATTTTAGATACCACCTTCACAGCATTGGGAATGAGTCACAAGCAGCGGCATATCATTTCTTGTGTTTGATTTTCTGCTGTACAGAAACTGGTATAGTAGTCTTCTGTACGCATCTCTGTAGGAGCTCAGCTAATTTGAGCAGTAGTAGCCCCAGCGTTAAGTGGGCGCCTGGTTGGCCGTCAGCCTGATACGCTGTGGCGTCGCTTTGGTGGCCTAGCTCTTCATTCTCTTCCGCCACAAACCGGTTCCGGCCAGTCACTACAACCCAATGACCTGGAGAGGAAATCATCGCTTCCACTTGCACAACAGAAAATTTTTCCTCAAAGTTTTGTAATGTTACGATTTTTTCTTTAGTCTCAAGTATTGCTGCTTCAACAGTGTGAACGTTTCGCCGCCCTTCGGTGGAAGAATGCACTGCCTGCACCACAAGGATTTACTCAACAGAATATACTGTCTCAAAACAATGTTCCAAATTCTCTGGAGAACTGAAGGATTTTAATAGGGCAAAGTCTAGTGCGATTCAAATGATAAATAATCTAAAAATATATATAATAACATGCTACATTATATGTCCTATGCTTTATCATATTTTCCATTTTATTTTATATAGTTATGAATTAGCTATATAAAAAAATGCAGTTAAATATCTGTCTCAGCGTTATAAAATTAATCGCTTCAGTGTTTGCTGCCTGCCATAAAATTAGGTAGCGATGCATATCAGTATCCGCTATCAGCGAGTATCACCACTGTGTTTTATGAAATCGTTAATAACCACGAAAAAATTGCCTTCTCACAGGAAAAGCAATGTTTACTGAATAGTGACCGTATATTTCGACTTAATTGACGCTTATAAGTATAAACTAGACGACCCGTGCGAAAATTTTGCTAGTAAAACACAATGAATAGTGAGGTTGAATGCTTGTAATATAATGAAAAGTAGAACCGCACTTTGTAGCAAATATTTATTTGTTTAGTGTAATAGGCATGAATCAAAACATATTGCGAAACAGTTAGGAAAATTTAAAACACACTGTACGTACGACAAGCTGTCACTGACCCTAACAGAATACAACCAACCTGAACAAATTGCAGCACGCAGAATATCAACATATCTGTGATATGTCCTGCTGTGCGAATAAAATATTAAAACTCGAATTGTATAGCTAATCAAAAATGTTTCAGTAACAGAAAAAAATATCCTAAAAGCTACTTATTGTATAAAAAAACAGTTAATTAACATTTCAGCGATACTGCTGCTGTAATCTGAGGACTTCGATCTGAACTGTTTGATACACGTGACCACTTTAAGCATCAAATTTAAAAAAAAATTATTTCTTAATTTTACCTAATTGGAGACCTTAATCTCTAAAATGATATGTCATTTATCGATTTCGGTTAGGCATCAAGCGAGGTAAAAAGAAAATTTTATAAATGATGATATTTTTGCCCCTTAAGGGTTGAATTTAAAGAAAGTTCTTTCTTAAAATATGATCTGTCCAAAGCGGATACTATAATATTTTAAACGATACCCCGTTTATGCGTTGTAGAAATATTAATACTTTTGCCCTGTAAGGGTCGAATTTTGAAAAATTCCTATCTTTAAATATAGTGTAACCAACCGAAGACCTTACGAAGATCAGTCTTTAAAATGATACCTCGTTTATAAATTTTGTTTAATTATTAAGGGAGGTAAACGACTCGAGCCACAAAAATACATTTTAAAAATACTGATATTTTTGCCATTTTAGAGTTAAACTCAGAAAATTCCATTCTTAAAACATGATTTGACCATAGCGGAGACCTTAATCTTTAGAATGATACCTCATTTATCTATCTCGGTTATATATTAATGGAGATAAATGGTTCGTGACACAAAAATGCGTTGATGAACCATTCATACTTTTTCACTTTAAGGGTTCAATTTAAAAAAAAAAAAAAAAATCTTTCTTATTATATGATGTCACCAAAGCTGAGACACTAATCTTCATAATCCTACTTCATTTATCGATTTCGGTTATATATCCAAGAAGATAAATGGCTCGAGACACAAAAAAAGCATTTTAAAAATATTGACATTTTTGCCCTTTTAAGGGTTGGATTACAAAAAATTAATTTCATATAATTTAATGTTACCACGGTGGAGACCTTACTCTTTAATATGATACCTCATTTATCTATATCGGTTAGATATCAAGGGAGATAAATGGCTCGTGACACAAAAACGCGTTGCAGAAATATTAATACTTTTGCCCTATAAGGGTCGAATTTCGAAAAATTCCTGTCTTAATATATGATGTCACCAAAGCGGAGATCTTAATCTTTAAAATTATACTTCATTAAACGATTTCAGATAGGTATCCAGGGAGATGAATGACTCGTAACACAAAAAATATCATTTTAGAAATATTGACATTTTTTCCCTTTAAGGGTCGAATTCTGAAAAAATCCTTTCTTAAAATATGATGTGACCAAGGTGGAGACCATAAGCTTTAAAATGACACCTCATTCATTGATTTCGGTTAAGTATGAAGGGAGATAATGGCTTGTGACAAAAAACACCTTATAGAAATAATGATTAGAAAGTACAAAAATCTCCCAGTATATTTGTTGTTTCTGCAGCTTAACTGAGATTAAGGCTGCTATGAGTGAGTTGAAAACAAAAGCCTCACATTTCACACCTCATAGCCGGTTATAACTGGTACGAAGTATTCTCCTTTCCACGAATACATACGCACATCAGTGTATTATCTAACAGTGTTGCATACCCGCAGCTACACCAAGCTATCAGCATATCATAAAGTAATCAAAATAGACTGTACCAAATGCTACATTGCATTCGGCAAATTGATTCTAAATTTTATGCCGTTTTTCGTTTATTTATGGCATAGATCACTACCAGGAGCAACATAAATTTGTTTTTGCTGTATTAATCTACTGAATCAAGACGAAATAAGTTCGTAGAAATTTTCAAACTAGAAACGCAAATATAGATATGAATTAAGAACCGAGTATACATTCATTATAAGTTATCACATTATTTCTTGCAGTTTTGTGTTAATAAGAAAGTATCATAGACATATTCCTAAGGAAATTCATTTCGAAAATATGTAAAACGGCTTGTGAAGAATTCTACTTCGTCCGAGATGCAGCTACACACAGTCCTTTACTTTTTGTGACAAGTGCTGTGTTTTTCAGTCGTTTTTGTGATAGTTTTCTTCCCATTATTCTTTTTCAGTGTTGTTTTTCTCAGTATTTCTTTTGGAGGGCTTAATTCGTGTTGACAGTTGATAGATAGAGGGTTCTCGAAAGTCTGAGTAAATTTATTCGTACAATTCTTTTTTTTTAAAAATTGGGGTAACACCATTTTCAATGTTTATAGTTCGTGGTCTCATGTAAAATACAAGTCGCCTTTTTTCGCGAAACTATGTGACTTTATAATTAGTGATTGAAAATGTACAAACGAACATCCAAAGAAGATGAAGAAATTTAACATAAATTTAATTATGATATTACTTGATTGTTATAGAAAAACATTACTCGCATAAGAAAGCACGATGCAGTAATCGAGTCAATATTTCAAAGATAATAAAGTAGAATGCAATAATAATTTAGCGTTCTCCAGGTTACAAGTGTTCGTCCCAGTTTAAAGTCAACGTCAAAAGTGTTGTGAGGATAGATTTGTACGAAGCGCATACGTATGTTCTCCCATGGGATTTCCACAATTGTCGGAAGTGTGAAGGGAGCTGCCTCACTGAAACAACTGCTTCTGTACACGTTCTGTGAATTAAAAACAAAGATGATCACGTTTGACGGTTCTGATATTGTACTTGTTCCGCTATTTCTTCTATACAGAATTTTCCTAAGCAATTAGCAAAAGCTGAAAAAGGGTAGATTATGAAACGAAATTTGATGACCCAGAAACTGATCTATAACAGTTTGTTATTTGTGATTTATTAACAATAATAAATATCTAATGGAGTGAAGAAAAAAATCAGTCAGTGGTATTGCTAGGACACGACCAGATGAAGCCTAGCTGTGATGGGTGAAGACCTGAGCACAAGCAGAGGTTGCCACTGAGCAGCCCGTATTGATTGCGAGCGCAACAAACAGTTGCATCTTAGCAACCTCTTGACAGCTTACTTGGATTTTGTACTCTTACAACATTATGTCGCGTTTCTAGGTTGCACCAGTCTCCGTGGAGAAAATTGTTTAAGATACATGTAAGACGTTTTAACTTACCGTTGTGGACATCATTAGATTCTATAATACTTGGGTTGCCAAGGTCATCGTAATCTACGTCTTTACAGTTTGGTATTATTACTCAAATTTGTAGTTATAGTGGTACCGTATTAGTGCAAGTGGATGCAGCACTTAATAAACGATACGTCCATTTAACCCCTCAAATTTTAAGTAATGGTATTTCAGATAATTCATGATCATATCCAACACCATTTAAGTTTTATTTAATTGGCTCTTTACGGCTTCTACGACGAGGTCATTTGGGAGCTGGTAGAGGATCCTGCGGACAAAGAATGGGACTGAAATCAGCCATGATCCATTGTAGGTACGGCCCTGGCAATTTTGAAAAATTGATGACTGGATCGGTAATCGAAGCCGCGTCTTTCTCAGTGCCAGGCTCTTAATATTACTGCTCATGCATCAGACTCTATACACAATACTAAACTGAAAAACCATGGTACTCTCAGGTCACTCGATTCTTAGTATGCGAACTATGGTTTTCAAGTAGGGCGGAAAAAGCTGGTTCAGATGAGTTGTGTAGAATAAACCCTTCGGAAATAACTTTACGTAGCAGTCGAAAATATTTCATGGTAACATGGAGCAGATAACACGAAGGTTCACGTGATATTGATGTTGCAGTCATGTTTTATGCATATATCCATCAGTCCCTAGAGAATACAGAACCATTAAGCGAATTATTCAGCAAGCAGGTAATTTACAAATGTCCCTAGCGTCAATTAATGAATAGCAGGAAATGTTGTCTAGCGAGATCAGTAATTTCATTTTTCTGCCAAAGATGCAAACTACTTTTGAATACAGCTTGTACAACTTTTAACATTGCATAATATGTTATTTAGTTTTCTGTAAGAATACGTGTTTGATATTTAATCAAAACGCTTATTATTTTGGTCTCATGCAGAATTTACGTCTGGTTGAAGATGAAAAGTCTTTATCTAAATAACACTGTTAGAACGCTTCGAAGCAACAGCTAAATAATGTTGAAACTGTTTTCTTAGTTTTATACTCAGAAAACTATATATATATATTGTTAGCAATCGTGTGCAATACTTTTCTTTTAATAATAGCTGGTACCCATGACTTCGTTCGTGACTGTAAAGAATTCATATTGACAGCTATAGACATCTAACCACCCTAGTGCACGATGGGAGACTCGATACTATTACCACACACAATTACCAGTCTTCTGCGCTATGTAGTTCCGGCAGCAAGGTAAAATTTACGGATACACACAAGTCTTTGGATGAAACACGAAAATATTCATGATCGACCAATTTCAAACACCATATCTCACACACTCCAACAGTTACCGAATTTCGGCCAACGTTGTGATCGATGGGAGACTGTGTTACTACCACACACAAACGCCAGTGATCTGCGATTGATAGTTTTCACTTAAAAGTGGTACACCGTGACACATGCGTCTTTGGAAGAAATATGAAATTGCCGCAGGTCGACCATTTTCATCCCCCATATCTTCCACACCCCCATAGCTACAGACATCTAACAACCATAGTGCACGACAACAGACACGATTCTACTACCACACATAAACACCAATGCTCTATGCTATGTAGTCGTGGTAGAAAAGTGAAATCTGCGGAGACACATGCCTTTCGTCGAAATACGAAAATATCCTTGGTCGGCCACTAACAACCACCATATATACCACAGTACCACAGTTTCTGAAATTCGGCCGCTGTTGTGATCGAAAGGTGACTCTGTGCTACTACTACACACAAACGCCAGTTATTTGTGATCTATAGTTTTCGCTCAAAAGTGATACACCATGACACTTTTGTCTTTGGCAGAAGTATGAAACTGCCACAGGTCGACCATTTTCAACCCCCATTTCTCCCACACCCCCATAGCTACCGACATCTAACAACCATAGTGCACTACATGAAATACGATTCTACTACCAAACACAAACACCAATGCTCTATGCTAGGTAGTTGTGGCAGAAAAGTGACATATGCGGAGACAGTCGAAATACGAAAATATCCTTGGTTGGCCACTTACAACCACCATATCTACCATAGTACCACAGTTTCTGAAATTCGGCCGCTGTTGTGATCGAAAGGTGAGTCTGTGCTACTACTGCACACAAACGCCAGTTATCTGTGATCTATAGTTTTCGCTGAAAAGTGATACACCATGACACTTTTGTCTTTGGCAGAAGTATGAAACTGCTACAGGTCGACCACTTTAAACCCCCATTTCTCCCACACCCCCATAGCTACCGACATCTAACAACCATAGTGCACTACATGAGATACGATTCTACTACCAAAGACAAACACCAATGCTCTATGTTATGTAGTTGTGTCAGAAAAGTGACATATGCGGAGACAGTCGAAATACGAAAATATACTTGGTCGGCCACTAACAACCATCATATCTACCACAGTACCACAGTTTCTGAAATTCGGCCGCTGTTGTGATCGAAAGGTGAGTCTGTGCTACTACTACACACAAACGCCAGTTATCTGTGATCTGTAGTTTTCGCTGAAAAGTGATACACCATGACACTTTTGTCTTTGGCAGAAGTATGAAACTGCCACAGGTCGACCACTTTCAACCCCCATTTCTCCCACACCCCCATAGCTACCGACATCTGACAACCATAGTGCACTACATGAGATACGATTCTACTACCAAACACAAACACCAATGCTCTATGCTATGTAGTTGTGGCAGAAAAGAGACATATGCGGAAAAGTCGAAATACGAAAATATCCTTGGTCGGCCACTTACAACCACCATATCTACCACAGTACCACAGTTTCTGAAATTCGGCCGCTGTTGTGATCGAAAGGTGACTCTGTGCTACTACTACACACAAACACCAGTTATCTGCGATCTATAGTTTTCGCTGAAAAGTGATACACAATGACACTTTTGTCTTTGGCAGAAGTATGAAATTGCCACAGGTCGATCACTTTCAACCCCCATATCTCCCACACCCCCATAGCTACCGACATCTAACAACCATAGTGCACTACATGAGATACAATTCTACTACCATACACAAACACCAATGTTCTATGCTATGTAGTTGTGGCAGAAAAGTGACATATGCGGAGACAGTCGAAATTCGAAAATATCCTTGGTCGGCCACTTGCAACCACCATATCTACCACAGTAACACAGTTTCTGAAATTCGGCCGCTGTTGTGATCGAAAGGTGACTCTGTGCTACTACTACACACAAACGCCAGTTATCTGTGATCTGTAGTTTTCGCTGAAAAGTGATACACCATGACACTTTTGTCTTTGGCAGAAGTATGAAACTGCCACAGGTCGACCACTTTCAACCCCCATTTCTCCCACACCCCCATAGCTACCGACATCTAACAACCATAGTGCACTACATGAGATACGATTCTACTACCAAAGACAAACACCAATGCTCTATTCTATGTAGTTGTGGCAGAAATGTGACATATGCGGAGACAGTCGAAATACGAAAATATACTTGGTCGGCCACTAACAATCACCATATCTACCACAGTACCACAGTTTCTGAAATTCGGCCGCTGTTGTGATCGAAAGGTGAGTCTGTGCTACTACTACACACAAACGCCAGTTATCTGTGATCTGTAGTTTTCGCTGAAAAGTGATACACCATGACACTTTTGTCTTTGGCAGAAGTATGAAACTGCCACAGGTCGACCACTTTCAACCCCCATTTCTCCCACACCCCCATAGCTACCGACATCTAACAACCATAGTGCACTACATGAGATACGATTCTACTACCAAAGACAAACACCAATGCTCTATTCTATGTAGTTGTGGCAGAAATGTGACATATGCGGAGACAGTCGAAATACGAAAATATACTTGGTCGGCCACTAACAACCACCATACCTACCACAGTACCACAGTTTCTGAAATTCGGCCGCTGTTGTGATCGAAAGGTGAGTCTGTGCTACTACTACACACAAACGCCAGTTATCTGTGATCTGTAGTTTTCGCTGAAAAGTGATACACCATGACACTTTTGTCTTTGGCAGAAGTATGAAACTGCCACAGGTCGACCACTTTCAACCCCCATATCTCCCACATCCCCATAGCTACCGACATCTAACAACCATAGTGCACGACAGGAAAGACGATTCTACTACCACACACAAACACCAAAAGTCTATGTTATGTAGTTGTGGCAGGAAAGAGAAGTATACGGAGATACGAATTTTTGGTCGAAATATGAAAACGCCCTGCACTGAGCAACTTTAATCATTATATCTGCCACATCCCCACAGCTATCGGCATTCGGCCAACGTTGTGCACGACAGGAAACTCCATGCTTCTTCCACCCACAAACATCAGTGATCTGTGCTAGGTAGTGGTGGCTGAAAAGTGAAATATAGGAAAAAACACGTCTATTTTTATATATATATAAGATTTAGAATAATAAGCTTATAGTTTAGAATTTATATTTTCACTTCTTTCTTTGTTGTTCACTTTAAGCAAATAATTAAACATATACTATTATATTCCTTGGTGTAAAATGAGTCGTCGCAATGGCTTTGAATGGTTGATAATTGTACAAAAATGATTTAAGTTTTCGGTGATTCGCCGTCAAGTATCTCGTTTTCTAGAAGCTGGAGTATTGTTTACTAATGGCCGGGTTGCTATTTCTGCATGGTCCGTTTTGGAAAGACACGAGTGTACTGGTGGAATTGACAGATCACTTTGCGCGGAGTAGTTATACTTAAAGGTGAATATTATGTGTAAAAGTGGCAATTATATTAAGATCAATAGAAAAGTCTGTATTGTTAATTCGCGCTTATTTTGTGAGAGATTACTGGGACAGTTGGTCGCCTCGTCTCGCATTCACGCTAGTCGTGAGGTCCACTTTGCGGGGGTGAGGTCGGTCTGCAGCATATATCGACCCGGCGCTTCCCTCCCACATGCACCGCCATCTGACAAACTCGACACACATCCACTGCGTCTACTCTTTTTGTATCCATTTCTTTTATAATGAGTAAGGTTCTTGTGGTCGAGAAATGAGCTGTTTAAAACACACCGGAAGATTATCGCCATTTCTTTGTATGTGGTGCTTCATTGTCCTCCAGCTCGATTGTTAGGATCCTGCCACCACATAGGCACTACTCTCAGATCAGTCCCACAACACTTACGCTGTAGCCACTCTACCACTGCGCTGTTTACATTGGACAATGCCCTCCAACTTACAACCCTAAGGTGTTAGTTCGCAGGCGTCTCGTTTCTAACACAACGCATCTTGCACAATGAATCGCGTCTGCTATATCCTTAGTAACTATGCTATCGGAGGGGGAAAAAGGGGGGGGGTGAAACTTCTGATTCTGCCGTGTAGTGCCTCTTTCCATTATTTTAACAAATATAATACTTCACTACATTCCAAGTAATATATAGAAAATGGCAACAAAAAAAAGTTATGCGTGAAACAGCTGACATAATTTAACATTATCCCCAATTAATTTGCGCATAACTGATTCATTGTACTGTTGTTTAATCAGCAACACTCGTTGTATACGAAAAACCATCGAGCGTTTTGGGTGAATGGTATCGTTCTGGCGTCGCATTCGGGAAGACGCGGGTTCGAATCCCTGTTCGGACATCCAGATTTCGGTTTTCCATGGTTTCCCAAAGTCACTGCAGCTGAAAGTCGGTATTGTTTCCTCAAAAGGCCATGGCCGAATTCTGTCCGTTCCTCGTCTCCCGTCCTTTCAGGCCACTAATGACCACGACACGTGAAACTTCTGACATAATTTCTCCCATAAACTTAAATCCAGCAGAAAGTTCATATTAAAATAACTGCTTCGGAAAATGGGTGCATGTCCTTTCATAAGTCTGATGTATAGTTTGCACTACAACTTTGTTGACACATAGTGCGTTCTTAAATCCGCGATCACTTTCCATTGGCTTTAACCAAGCCTGTACCAGGTTTTCTGATTCATTATTAATGTGATATAATTGCTCCTTGTACCTCAAGATTGTTTCCGCATAGCGAAACTAGTATTTATTTTAAAATATTATTGCTAAGAACTGTCAGATCACCTTGAAGTTGGCTCATTATCCTCCCAACTATCTACATGAAATCTCCACTCCAACTGTTCTGAATTTTTGATAATTTTTATACTAGATGGCGAAACGTGTTATGACGGGACCATGTACTTTTGGAAAAAAAACTTAAATGAAATAACCTTCATTGACGTATGATTTTTATCTTCCCGTTTCACTAGAATAACAAATTCTCTCTAAAAGCGTTACATGAAATTGTGACGTTATGCTACGAGATAGGAGGTCATCTTTGCGGATGCCGTTTCAGATCCGGATGTTCAGTGCTTGTCATATGCAGATGCGGAAGTTTTGCGGAACCGGATGCGGAGTTGTAAAAATAAATTTATAATTATTTAGATTTTAATATTTTATCAAAAATAAACTTAAAATCAAAATAAGTATATTTTTTATCCCAAATTCTACATTTTTTCCTTCTTTCAACAAAAAAAAACGTGAGATGATTTCACAAGTGAACTGAATTATTTACATAACAACGCACGCACAAAAAAAAGAAACAATCTTTGTCATGTGAACTTTGCGAGTTCGCGGCTCGCCTAATTCAATCGTCAAGCGCAAGGCCACGAGACCGCGCACCGCTCTAGCGGGCCATTCACAATTCAACTCGAAGGACCTACGATGATTCGATTTTCCGATAAAGGACTCTTGATGGACCGTTATAGGGATACATGTAGGACGTGTTGGATGTTGTTGGACTCCCAGACAACCAACACGGGTCCTTGCGTTCCAACAAGCTATGGCGTCGTGTCATGATTGGAGGACACGTTCTACGAGTGTCCCGCGAGAAACTAAGAGTGAAAAGGATTGCTTGGAACATTTTGTTGGACTCCATCAGGTAGTAGGAATGGGTGAGTGCATCCTACAGTTGTTCTACACGGAGATCCTAGAATTTGACTGTGAATAGGCCGCTTTACTTTACATGCAAATTCAGACTTGTAAATTTGTCACTTAGATGATACACCGTTCAGTTTTTTGTTACTTTTATTGCAAGATTGTAAGAAAAAAAACAACTATCTTGTTAGCTAAGCGACGATGGGCCGAATCTCGTATGAAGAGAAAAGAATATTATATGTTGCAATGTAAACAAAACTTATGCTATACAGCCGCATTAATAATCGTAAATGCGGAAGCGGAACTAGGATTTCACGCGAAAGTTCGGCACTTTCGTATGCGGAGCTCCGTTAGTAAGAAACAATGCTGTTGCAGTTCTCTCCTACTCTAATATATATATATATTACGGAAATAGAAAGCGATATATAGTCTTATACATGCACTTTCACTGTAAATAATGATTACTAACTTTTCTTTAGGAAAACTGTTGCTTCTATAACATCAAAAGATATAATAACTTTCCAGATTTTTGTACATCATATAGGTGTTTAATTTTACCGCATTCAATTTCGAATAAAAAGTATAGTAATTTAATTTGAAACATAAAACTAAAAGAAAAATATGAATTCTCTCAAATATTTTTTTTTTATTTTGTGCCTGAGTAATACTTTAGCTCACAATTGTGAACGTTTTACCAGCACTTTGACCTTTTACAATGTTCGCTGGGAATAGAGGTGTGACATGTTTAAACTGCAGCGGTGTTGACGAGATAAAGCTCCCAGGAAGGTGTTGTTTGGGGCAAACTCGCGTTAACGGAATACCAATACGTAATTTTTCATTTTTAAGCAAACTTTCAGACTCCAGCTTAAACATACGGTAGACTCGCTAACGGCTCAAAATAATCTCTTCGATTCAAATATGTGTCTTACCATCCTGCAAAGTCATTCTTGTTGATGCTGTAAAGTAGTTACGGTCCCCGCATTTTACGTTTTTATTCGGAACTAATGGTTACTGCACAGTGCGCTCATACTTCATCTGCAATTATTATGCGTACATTTTTAAAATATAAAGTAACAAAATTCAATGAACTTATATCTAATCAGCAACACTCGTGGTGTAAACTAAAGAAAATTCTCGTCCTTGGGAGCGTTGTTTAATTTTCAAACCACAGTGAAAGATCAAAATTTAAACAGGTTTCACGGAATTTCATAAAGAAGCACATTTGTTTAGCAATTCATGTAATGTTGGAGATATGGCTAATAGAGCTACCGATCTGAAAGCGATTGTTTTTTAGCTTCCTTTACAGCTAATACTGCCTCCGCGTTTATTGTTTTGATTTGAATACCGAAAATGTGACTCACCGGTGATTTGAACATCGCTTTGAGATTAGGATAACGTTGCGTTCGGCATCACGGCATAAAGACTGGCAACACTGCTCCGAAACAGGTCGATACGATAGCAGTAGCAAATCATTCGTCAGCTTCCCCCTTCGCTTGCAAGGTCACTGACCTCTACACACGCCGTACTTCCGCTTCAAGTCTCTACACAACGACTGCGGGGACACATTGGTAGTCGGAAGGATGCACGTAAAAATTCCATTCCGCTAACGCAAATTCACGTTTACAGTGTCCTTATCAAATTGTAATCGCGAGATCTTTATATGAAAAAGAACATGAACGTTTCATTTATAATGAACAATTAACGATTCTGGTATAATTATCGGTTCCACAGCCGTCAACTCACTTTTGATTTTTTTAGAAATTTGGAACCCATAACGAGCTGCAATACTGACCACGTAGGGAAGTAATGAGCTCAGGTCGAGGCCATCCTGATTACAGTTTTAGGCGGTTCTCTTTAACTATCTAGGCGAAGTGGGGACGGTCCTCAACTTCCTACTCATAATGCAACGTACACAGATTGCGACAGCTGCTAAATTATCATAAATTAGGCCACCAGATGCTTTAGTACATTAAAGTGCTACTCTCTATCATTAGTAGGCCTCCAGTAGCCTACACCAGTCAACGCGCCGATTAGGCCGAACGGATTTATTTACGTATCAAAAAGAACGCTGAACTGTTAATTTTGAAAACAAATCACTGTAAAAATGTGAACGGAGATTTGAAGTTTGACTTGTGTCTACCTTCCTTCTACCAACATATTACGTATGGCGTTGACTGCTTTTGGAGTGCGTGTTGCAGAAAAAGTGATTCGTCAAGTTACGCACTGAGTAAAATCAGTTGAGTGTCATCAGCCCTCGCAGTTATTATTTTAGGGTTCACATCATTTAATGGTTGATGTAAAAAGTTTTTGGTGGAATGTTAAGAAATATGTAAAGTGTTGAAATTAAAGGCGAAAAAAGATTGCGAAGTGACCTCTTGCTGCAGACGTCGTGATCCAAGGTTTGCGAGATCAAATTTGTTTTATTGGTTCCTGAAATAAAACCTTGCTGATTGCTCACTCTAATGTGTAGATTTCTCTATCTGCGAATTAAACGATATTTCAAGAAAGAAGATGTGTCCATCTTGCGATGGTTATGGTCTTACGGTTGCTTCAATGGGATGCTTGAAAAAAGTTTTACGAAAATTATTAATTACGTTCAGTTAATTGATACAAACTTTATATCAATTTACAAAAATGCCATTACCAGCTGTCTACTGAATCGTTTTGCCATTTTTTGTTTTTGAGGTTACACAGCACAAGAGAGACAAAATGACTGACGATCCACGAGCTTGGTATACGGGACTGCATCATGAGAACTAAACAACTTCTTTGTGTAAGAACGGAGATTTTAACTGTGTAAGATTTCATTGAATGTCTTTATCTTATTTCATGTAGTAAAATATTAATCTTCACCACTTCGACGAGACACATTTTTCAAGTTTTATTTTTAATTCAGATTGGTTCTCGAAACGTCGAAACTGTCGCTATATCATAAGAACTATTGGTCAAATTATTTGCTATATAGGCCTACTAGTTTAACCCCCGTTGCGTCTGTCTGTTTACCAGAAAAACACACGCTCATAATACAGAAATCTGAGTTTAGAAGCATGTTTATCAGACGAGAGAAATAAAAAAATGTTAGCATTAATCCCTCGATTGATTCTCTCATTTGATTTCACACTTAGTTATGTAACTTGACAATGTTTTATTTGCACCTTCCTTCACCTCTAAATTATCTCCTGGTGATGTGTGGAGTAAGGTTCTCTTTTACAAAAATGTGATCATGCGTTTTCTCACATTACACCTTCTCTCTTTAACCTTGAATATTGAACTTTTACCATTTATTCTTAATTCAGGATTCGGTTTACACCCATGTAGCCATTTCCTTTCTCTTTGTTGATCTCTCACTGTGTAGAGTTTTTCCGTAAGTTAGAACACCGATGAATCTTTCCTTATTTACACGCAATAATGACGCTATGAAATGTAATCATTATACCGTTTCTTCGCCATTATAAAAATTTGAATTATTTTAACATTTCCACCGAACGGAAACACTTGCGTCGAATTTGTCACTCTCCGTTCATTTCAGTATTTTTATTTCCACAAGAGAAAAGTTATTCTTATGTCCTAATTCGTGGCTAGGATCATTAACGTCCATACGTATCTGCTTCGTGACTCTTTTCATTACTACCGACTCTAGTTGCAGAAATATTTATGATTCTGCTGCAAAACTGCTACACAGAATTCAATATTAAAAAAAAAAAATATTTTATCAAAATGGAAGTTTCCTTTGCTCTTTTCTTGAGTGCGCTAATTTTGTAGTACACTAATCTATCAACACATTTGAAATCCACCTATTTAAGAGCTTCTTCGAAATCGCTGTGCTAATGCCTTTATACTCATCTTTTCCTTACGTCTGCTGAGAAATTTACAATACAGAGAGTAACACGAGAATCAGTTGTACAACCACTTTATTTACCGGCAGTTCATGATCACAATTTCTTCCAGATAAGTAAAAACACTTTCGATGCAGAGGATGTGTAGAGTGACCATTTGATTCAATTGCAGAAAATTGAGAGCATTTATCTTCTGGTTGCATATGTCTATCTGACCTTTGATACTGACATTGACTGTTTACACACTCGTGTCTCATGCTTTTGTGGCTTCCACGTCTTCGTTAGTTCCAGCGTTTTAACCCACTTCTTCGTTCAGCTGATTTTGTTGTTCACTGGTTTAGCTCGTCGAGCAGTTCATTCTGTGTAGACACGAAATATTTTCATTATATATATTTTATAGATGCAGTTTCGTAGTTTGGAGATATTTCTTAACCATTCTGAGTTTTTTCCTAGTCTTTTCAGTACCTAAAGATGGTGACAAAAGCATTGGTTGGTACTGCTGGGCGTTTTTAGGTTCCTCTTTCGTATTAGGGACGGAAGGACAATTCACCAACACCAGTTAGTAATGTTGGTTGCCTATCCCTCAGCTTCTCAGGAGTATTATATAGGAGTCGACTGACCGGAATCAAAGCAGACTGACAACTGTCAGCCCCGCGAACCAAGTCGGTTTTTTTTAGAATCTCTTTGAGTGTTACAGTACAGGTCGACGCGGCGTAGGTGCGAAATCTTCACAACAATTTAGTAAAAAATAAAACAAATAATACAATGTTTTTTGCTAACCTTATTATATTTATTTAACTCTTCAACAATAGCATCGCTAACTTATTTAACTACGAATCCAATACACTGTCTGAAATTTTAAGAAAGGCTCTGAAAAATTGTAAATGAATAACAACAGAGTGTGATATACATTTCCTGTAATGCCTATATTGGGTGCACATTTTTGTTCCAATTAAATTCGTGAATTTCTCTAAACCAGTTCAATACATCCTCACGAAGTTTCTGACTGCCCAGTAAATACTTGATTTATCGAAACATTCATCAATGACAAACCAACAGCATCATTTATGTATTTTTCTCTAAGTTTCATATCCAGTACCTCACTTGTTTATTCTGCAGTAAACAATAACTCAGTAAAATCAACGCACCTAGTTATCCGAAATGTTGACAAAATGTACGGATCACGGTCGAAACGATCATTCGCCTTGTCACCAGGCAATGATGTAACATAACATGCTCTCCGCGATTGCTTCTTCACGAATAAACAATATGAATAGTTGACATGCCGACCCCGGCAGCGTAGGGGTAGCGTGCTCGCTTCGCGTTGCAGGGGTCGCCGGTTCGAGTCCGGCCGAGGGCATGGGTGGTTTTAATTAAATGTTGTGTTTGTCTTGTGTCGTCCTTACAGAATATAGAATATAATCACACTGAAATTAAATGTCTACATTGTAACAGAAACACACACGTTGAGCTGGCTGTATGGCTAACATGGCCAAATACCATTAAAAAAAAAAAAAAATAGTTTCCACCATAATATTACGCGGTTCAGAACCCACATGCAGTCGGATTCGAGTAAACTGCGCTTGTCTGGTTGGGTGCATACCTTCCAGGGCGTAAGTGTGTATCTTGATACGCTTAAATGTTAGGTAGAGAATAAAGTGAAGGAATATACTGTAAGTGTTAATTACTACCACAGGAAAGTATAACGATTACTAACAAAAACTCATCCAGATGATATTTTTTTGCCTATACATATATTTAGCATAAATAAATTTATATTTCGATATTTGATGGTCGCTTCAGCATTTAGGCATGCCTGAAGTCATTTCATGGGCAGAATTTTTGTGGTGTAATAACGTTCTAGTACATGTACCTGTTCAGGTATGGGCGATAAGGATGATTGTATTTCGTCAAGTGTACGTTTATTTTAAATTATTTCGTTTATATCATCTGAAATGGTTTTTTGTTTAATAATACCATTGATAAAGGGAAATTATCATGGTAAATTTTAAAATAGATAGGAATACAATTTTCATGTTTCACATATGGTGAATTATCATACCAATAATAATTATAATTTTTTACGAAATATTTTACTACAGCATTTTTTACTCATTTCTGTAATACGTAGGAAAAATACTTTTTTCTGAAGACGTGCATTTTAATGTATAAATGAAAATCACCAGAATTTCTGAATACAAGATAAGTACTTTATCAAATATCCATGAAACCTTAAAAAAAAAAAAAAAAAAAAAAAAAAAAAAAAACAAGTAACCGTGCAAGTGAGATCCGAGCCTCGCTAATTTGGGGTTCTGTACTGTAATGAACTAAATATATATCTCGCATGTGTGAAATGAGACGACACAAAACTCACACATATTCAGGTTAGACAGCGGACTCCACTGAACAGGTGTCCAACGTCGCACGCATCTAATATTATCGTTCAGTTACAATCAAATTTATTAGGCTCTGCTTCAGAATGCATTTAAGATAAAATTATGACAACATATGACAAAGTAATGTCAACATAAAAACGTTTTCTTATTTTGGATAAAAAATTATAATGAACATTAAAAGCAAGTGTTTTTAGTATTTTTTTGTTTAAATATGAGGGACAAGTTTAAAATTAATATGTAATATATTTTTTTGAGATAGCCCCAGTAACAAATCGATCAGACAACTTTGATGTCCACTCGTGTCTTTATTTAAACAAAAATATATTAGTTGTCTGCTTTAGAAGCTGTAAACACAAACACGAAGGTGTAGATTTTTTTTTTTTTTAATTTTGGACCAGATTTCTTCTATGCAATAATATTAATAGTAACGTAAAATCTATAAAATAGAATGTTACATAGAATATTTGGTTTTGGGTCATGGAAATATTTAAAATGCGCAAATTTGAAGTGTCCATCTTCTGCGGTGTGACTAACAGCGGAGCGTTAGCACTATGACTCTGTTTTCAGTTGGAATAATAAAAAATAAATACGTAATTTAAATTTCACCATAACCATTGAAATATGTCCTTTCATTTCTCGCCGTTCTTTTAGTTAGCTTGAGTTGTTGAACCAGCTGTCATTAAGTTATGAAACATGATATTTTAGGTGTAACTTGCAATGCCTCAACGTGGAATAAAAGGAAATTTCCATTTTCGCTGAATGTACAGCTACTTTGTTATTAAATAGAGCTTAACATTGAGAACTTACATAGCTCATCTTAGTATCTCATTATGACGGCACTTGAATGGTTGAGTAATAAGTTACATTTTGCATAAATGTTTCGCATATCTTCCTCTCTTTGTGATGAGTTTGAATGATTGCAGTAATACGCGGGCTAATGCAAAATGAGAATATATAGCGATTTTATTCAGTGATACGCCAACATATTATTTATCGTTTGTAGGTTTTGTATCTACTTTGTTTCATATACGCAGTGAAACGACGTTAACATCGGACTAACCGAACGTGAATTGAGTGAGTGAATGGTAACGCTCTGTCCTCGCATGCGGGAGGACGCGGGTTCCAATTCCTGGGGTGATTTCCAGGAAGGTTCCTTAAAAGATCGCGGCCAGATTCCTTCCTTTTCCTTACCCCCACCCCTTTCTCACCTCTAATGACCTACATGTCGGCTAGGCAAAAGGCTATAAGGAAAAAAAATTCAACAGTATCTTAAACAGAGCTTTAATTAGATATTAGTCTGCTACCTGACATGTTGAAAACTATGTATATCATGCTGAAATTCCCAAAAGAGTTGGTTTGACCTATTTCGTGACGTCTCTAGTTTTCGGAGAAGTATTATTGTGGTAGACAGAAGACAGTGAATAATCACACCAGCTGACTGATGGTGTAACGAAACTCTTGGATCACGATAAGCAGGCACGAGTAACAAGAAGCAACCGAGACATTCTCGGTGTATCAGCTGTAGGAGAGCGTCGGTTAGATGAAAATCTCGGCATACTTTTGACCCAGTCTACTTGATGACAGTCTACGACGTAACACGTATCTGGCGCGGCAGAGAACCTGCTAATATACGCATTCCCCAGCTTGGAGGACCGAGAATGTTATATGAATACATTGGCAATAGAGAGAGTTTTAAAGTCAGTTTTATTATAAAGTAGTTATTATGTCACTGCAATATGTTGCGATGACCTGTGAGAGATTTGAAACTGCATTCGCTGTACCTGAGACGCGCATTGTGCTTGTGTTTCAGCGTTTCATATGGCGCCCAAGGTCAGCAAGATGTTCCCCGAGTCGTGCCTGCTGATCGTGGTGGGGCTGCTGATCGGCGCGATGCTCTTCTTCACGAGCAATGTCCACGTCAGCACCATGACGCCCGACATCTTCTTCCTGTACATGTTGCCGCCCATCATCCTCGACGCGGGGTACTTCATGCCGAACCGACTGTTCTTCGACAACCTGGGCACCATCCTGCTGTACGCCGTGGTGGGCACCATCTTCAACACGCTGACGATCGGGCTGTCGCTGTGGGCCGCGGGGCAGACCAACCTGTTCGGCGTCGACACCCCGCTGCTCGACATGCTCCTCTTCTCTGCGCTCATCTCCGCCGTCGACCCTGTCGCCGTGCTCGCCGTCTTCGAGGAGATACACATAGACGAGATCCTCTACATCGTCGTCTTCGGCGAGTCCCTGCTCAACGACGCCGTCACAGTGGTCAGTACTCCTCAGCCCCTCACCGCGCTCTTTCTGTGTCTCTACATTTTTTTCCTTCTCCGTCAGAACTCTATCGACAAAGTAACCGATTCCGTATATCTTAAAATTAGATCAATTAAGCCGTCTGTTTATCCTCAAAAACATCTTTCATGACCCATCATTTTCAGAACCACATCTCGCAAACGTCAGTTTTCTTTCTTTGTACTCTGTAAGTACAAGCTTGACTTCCCTAAAGTGCTGCGTTTTATACATGTAGGTTGTAAAGATATTCTTAGTTTTAGGCCAACGTTTGATACTATAAGACCTCTGTTTTAGAAACAATTCTTCCAAATACTGATCGCTTTTCTCAATTAATTGTAATTTTGCTCCTTTTAAAAAAAAAAAAAAAAAAAAAAAAAAAAAAAACCTATCCTACATTTAACCCCGAATCTATCGTATTGCAGCGAAAATGTCTGATTTAGCCCTTAGTATTGATTTGTTTACATTTAGTTAAAATTCCTCTCCTCACATAATGTTGATGTCATTCAACGTTTCGGCCGACATGCTTCTTGTTGCTTCTAGAGCAGATTGCGCGGTGACGTGTTCCGCACAAATGGAAAGTTCGGCGCTGTGGAAGGTTCAGCCGGTCTGGCCAATTAGATGCTACCAACCCGCCGAACGTTCAAGATGTGTTTATTAGAGCTTGCGGAATACCTCGAAACGCGGGTCTGCACTAGAAAGAGGCAGAAGCCTGTCGACATTTTACATTATAAAGCGGCACCAGCCGGATAGCGTAGAAAGTAATGAGTCCGGCCCAGGAAGACTTCGACTACATCCTCTTTCTAAGAGCACAATTCAGTAGCGATTCTCCCTATGTTGATTGCTTGTTTTTGAAAACTTAGGCCACGTTAAAACTTTTCTTTCACTTTCCCTACATACAAGTTAAAGGATAATTGCAGCATATGTTATCTCTCTTGCTAACTAGTGCTTGTGTATCGTGATTCACCACTTCTAATTTACCCATCTCATTCTTACACATATCATATATATTATTTCTATAAGGTACTTTTTTTCCACAAGCCTGTATCTTCCTTCATACTTAACCGAAATCAGTGAATGAGGTGTCATTTTAAAGCTTATGCTCACATAATATTTTAAGAAAGAAAGTTTTCGGAATTCGACCCTTAAAGGGCAAAAATGTCAATTTTTCTAAAATGTGTTTTTTGTGTCTCGAGCCATTTATCTCCATGGATTTCTAACAAAAATCGATAAATGAAGTGGGATTATAAGGAGTAATGTCTGAGCTTTGTGACATCATATTTTAAGAAAGAATGTTTTTGGAATTCAACCCTTAAAGGGAAAAAGTATAAATTTTTCTACAACGCATTTTTGTGTCACGACCCATTTATCTCCCTTGATATCTAACCGATATAGATAAATGAAATATCATATTAAAGACTAAGGTTTCTGCCGTGGTAACATTATTTTTTTAGAAATGAATTTTCCGTAATTCTACCCTTAAAGGGCAAAAATGTCACTATTTCTAAAATGCCTTTTTTGTGTTTCGAGCCATTTATCTCCCTGAATATCTAACCAAAATCGATAAATGAAGTAGGAATATGAAAAGTAATGACTCAGCTTTGGTGGCATCATATATTAGAAAGATTTTTTTTTAATTTAACCCTTAATGGGAAAAAGTATAAATGGTTCTACAACACATTTTTGTCACGAGCCATTTATCTCCATTAATATCTAACCGAAATTGATAAATAGGGTATCATTCTAAAAAGACTAGGATCTCTGCTGTGGTAACATAACATTTTAAGAAATGAATTTTTCTGAATTGAACTCTTAATGGGCATAAATGTCAATATTTCTAAAATGCGTTTTTTGTGTCTCCAGTCGTTTATCTCCCTTGATAATTAAACAAAATTGATAAACGAGGTATCATTTTAAAGGTCTTCGTAAGGTCTTAGATTCCGTTACACCACATTTTAAGAAAGAAATTATTCAAAATTCTAAACTTAGAGGGCAAAAGTATTAATATTCCTACAATGCATTTTTCTATCAGGAGCTATTTATTTCCCTTGATACCTAACCGAAATTAATAAATGAGGTATCGTTTTAAATATTAAATTATCCGCTTTGGTCGCATCATATTTTAAGAAAAAACTATCTCCAAATTCAACCCTTAAGGGACAAAAATATCATCATTTCTAGAACTTTTTTTTTTTAACCTCGCTTGATAACTAATCGAATCATTTTAATGCTCAAGGTGGCTGCTTTGTTCACACCATATTTTATTAAAGAAATTTTTTGGAATTCGACCCTTAAAGGGCAAAAGTATCAATATTATTTCTACGGCGTGCTTTTTTTTATGTCAAGCCTTTTATCTTCTTTGATACCTACCCGAAATCGATAAATATCATATCATTTTAAAGATTAAGGTCTCCAGTTTGGTAAAATCATAAATTAAGAAAGAAGTTTTCGGATTTTGGTGCTTTAAGCGGTAGCACGTATGAGAAAGTTCAGATCCAAGTCCCTAGATTTGCAGCAGCAGATATCACAGAGACGTGAAGAAACTTCTTTTTATTCAATAAATAGCTTTTCGGATATTTTTTTCTGTTATGGAAACACATTTTATTCGCACAGCAACAAATAACACAGAGATGTTGATATGTTTTGTGCATTTTGTTCAGGTTGGTTGTATTCTGTTAATGTCTGTTTTAAATTTTCCTGTTTCGTAATATGTTGTGAGTATTTTGATGCGTACCTATTATACTAAAAAATAAATATATGTTACAAAAGTACAGTTCTACTTTTCATTATATTACAAGCATTCAACCTTACTATTTATCGCATTTTATTTGCTAAATTTTCGGACGGGTTGTCTAGTTATGAATTATTTTCCTATCGCGATATTTTAGTCCTGATTTCATTAAAATTTCATACAAATTTCGTATTTTGTCACATATAACATTATGCAAAATTTTCCAAGAGCACATACGCTGTAGAAAAATACTAATTCCTCGTGGTAAGTTCCTTCTAATACTAATATAAACGCCAGGAATGTTTCTGTGGTACCCTAGTTCTTCATACCTGAATATATCACTTTAATTAAGGTCTGATAAAGTCTTTTACTGTTCCCAACTTTATGATATTATATTAAAGGAAAAGTAGGTTTGATCGCAACTGTCCTAACTCAATGCCGGATAGGATGGGAGAACGAAACCTTGAGAAATGTTGTTATGACTTGCTGAACTTTTCTGCAATGCACTTCGACGGAAGAGTTAGCAGACAGGAGCGGTGAAGTCTGAGGGAGAAACTTATATATAGAAGAAAAATTTCTGAATGCTTCAGTTAAGGTAGCTGAGCTAGATTGCCATTCCTAATGGAAATAAAAATCTTTAGAAGACGTACTAAAAACTTTATGATTACACGGTGATCTTTTCTGGTGTAGATCAAAATACAAAAGCCCACTGTAGTGTTAAGAACGTGGTGAACAAAGTATAGCCAGTGAAAAATCTCTTTTTACGTAAATGAAAGAATTGCCACATTAAACCGAAGAATAGGTAGCAACCAGTTGTCTGTGAAAGACAGTTTTGCTCTTGAAGAAGGGAAAAAGGAAGATACATGTCGAAACTTCAGAAAGTGGTCTTCGGCACCAACATGTCGGGATTTATGATAATAAGCGGTGATGTAAACGCAAGAGTCGAAAATTTAACTGTCAGTAAATTAAAATGGTATGGAGTTCTTACATCTTGATTCCTTTTAACAAATTAAAGTTGGCCTACCCGTTTTTTCGACATAATGATATTCGCATATGTGCTGGGAGTGCTTAAGGTTCCAGATCACGCATAGGCTATGTAATGATCGTCTCTGCTCAATCACAAGCGTGTCTGCAATTGCAAGGATCTAAGTCTCAATGCTCAATCAATTTGTTGGCTCGATGGCAGAGATTATGTTAAAACCGCGTGCAACTGAAGAATTGTTCAAAGAATTCTTATTGGAATATGAAAACGTTAGGAAGCATTACCGCCATAGATTAAAGGGTTAATTCCACACAAATCAATAGTTAGCTATATAGTCGAGAAATGGAAGAGAGAGAGAGAGAAAAAAAGAACTGTATTGAGAAAGGTGCTTACGAAAGTATAGGGAAGAAAAGGAAGAAGATAAGAATATGGAACGAAGATTGCGAAGGAACAATAGCAGAAACGAATAAGTCAACTTTTGTGAAATGAGGTCAAATATCTTACCAGAAAATCACATCAGGTATACTGGAAAAATTGCGTAACAAAATGCGTACATGGAGGACAGGATGTGCCTTACAAGATAATAAGACATCCTAATCATGTGGGAAAATATGTAGCCCAAATACTTAGGAATTTATCATGCAAACCTATATAACATGTTCAATAGACAGATTATGAAAGAATAAATGGCAACATAGCCCTAATAACATTGGAGGGATAGATAGAAGTAATACGAATAATAGGAGGAACGCAACGGTAATGGAACTCATAAAGTGCGGAAGTTCGTGTCTTTACGCACTATTACTTCATCTATATACTAGACGACCCGTGCGAAAATTTCACGAAAAAATGATGTGAAAAGTGAGGTTGAATATGATGTCACCAAAGCTGAGTCATTACTCTTCATACTCCTTCTTCATTTATCGATTTTGGTTAAAAAACCAGGGAGATAAAAGGCTCGAAAGACATAAAACGTATTTTAAAAATATTGATATTTTTACCGTATAAGGGTCGAATTACGAAAAATTCATTTCTTAGAATATAATTTTACCACGGCGGAAACCTTAGTCTTTAATATGATATCTCATTTATCTATATCGGTTAGATATTAAGGGAGATAAATCGCTCGTGACACAAAAATGCGTCATAAAAAAAATTATTCTTTTTCCCTTTAATGGTTGAATTCCAAAAACATTATTTCTTAAAATATGATTTCACAATGCTGAGCCATTACTCCTTATAATCCTACTTCATTTATCGATTTTTGTTAGATATCCAGGGAGATAAATGGCTCGAGATATAAAAAACGCATTTTATAAAAACTAACATTTTTGCCCTTTAACGGTCGAATTACGAAAAACTATTTTCTTAAAATATAATGTTACCATGGCGGAGACCTTATTCTTTAATATGATACCTCATTTATCTATATCGGTTAGATATTAAGGGAGATAAATCGCTCGTGACACAAAAATGCGTTATAGAAAATTTTATACTTTTTCCCTTTAAGGGCTGAATTCCAAAAACATTCTTTCATAAAATATGATTTCACAAAACTGTGACATTGCTCCTCATAATCCTACCTCATTTATCGATTTTGGTTAGATATCCAGGAAGATAAATGGCTCGAGATACAAAAAAAGCATTTTAGAAAAATTGACATTTTTGCCCTTTGAGGGTCTAATTACGAAAAGTTCCTTTCTTAAAATATAATGTTACCACGGCGGAGACCTTATTCTTTAATATGATACCTCATTTATCTATATAGGTTAGATATTAAGGGAGATAAATCACTCGTGACACAAAACCGCATTGCAAAAATATTGATACTTTTGCCCTTTAAGGTACGAATTTCGAAAAATTTCTGTCTTAATATATGACGTCACTAAAGCGGAGATCTTAATCTTTAAAATGATACTTCATTAAACGATTACAGGTAGGTATCAAAGGAGATAAGTGACTCGTAAGACAGAAAACAGCATTTTAGAAATATTGACATTTTTGCCCTTTAAGGGTCGAATTCCGAAAACTTCATTCCTTAAAATATGATGTGACCGAAGTGGCGACCATAAGCTTTAAAATAACACCTCATTCATTGATTTCGGTTAAGTATTAAGGAAGATACAGGCTTGTGACAAAAAAATACCTTATAGAAATAATATATATGATTGAGTGCTAGCAGGAAGGAATAACTCCAGCAGAATGGCACCTACTTAGTCATATTGTTATTTTAAAAACCCAGGCAAGAGCGAATCTAACCTTTCGCGATTGGGTTTCCGTGCTGTGATGACCTGGGTGAGACGGCAGTCACTTGGCATATAAAACAATGCTTGCCGTATTGTCAGGTTAGGCAGCGGCCTCCGCACCACGTTGCCGCTCGCAATGCTAACGCTATCCTTGAAGTCCATGCAGTTTCAATAAGCGTAGGTACCTTATGCAGCAATGCACTCTGCGTTAAGAGCACTTTCAACACAATTGTATTAATATATGGCAAAGTAACGACAAAGTACAAATGTGATCTTTCCTTAAATATAAATCTGTAATTGGCCGTATTCTATTTGTCTGTTTGTTATGACATCGCGAAAAAACTGTCGATCAGATTTCAGTGAGGTTTGCATTTTGAAAGCTTAGGGTCTTACTGAAGGCGGAGCCTGAAACGTAAACATTATCGTACCTCAAAGTGTTTAGAGCCATATTTCTTTCAATTTCCGCAAGTTAACCAAGAGAGGAGCGAAAAGTGAATAGTGTGGCACCTAGATATTGCACGCTAATGCTATCTTTTTTGGGGAGTCTTCGTTTAGGAGAAATTGAAGCTTTAATATAGTATATTAATTATTTGATTAATTTATATCGGTAAAAAATCTTTATGTTTTTGATAATTTTTCAATGTTTGTGGCACTACATTTATGTTGTTGTTTTTTTTTTTCGAAAATTTAATTTATATATATATATTTATTTATATTTTTTTATTTTTTTTGTGTCAGCGGACTTCCGATTTTGCGTTTTGGATTCTCTTAATATCATTGTTGATATTTTGGTCTTTGTATTCGTTTAGCTTCTTTTCAAGTATTTTTACGTAACTTTGATTATTTAGTTCTTCAGAACATGCTCAGAACACAATATTTAAATTTATTCTGTTGTAAAAAAACACAAAAGAAGTCAGTTAATTGAGAGGGCAAATTTATGAGTACGAAGATTGTTATACCTTCATACTCTGATAGCGGTGTACAGGCAAAACAATTAATTTTTCCAGACATAAACTTTTAAGCCCGATCGTGGAGAACGAAAAATTTCGCCTCAAAATTACAAAACAAGTAAAAAATACATGAACAAAAAATTTACAGATTTGCGGATAAACGGCGTGTGCCACTTCCCAAAATTGTGTTTTTAGTGTGCCGGTTTATTGAGGGTTTTTTTTTTTCAAAATATGAGACATGAAAGGTTATTTAGCAAAGAATTACGTACAAGTAGTAAGTCGCCGCGAATCATAGGCCTGAGCAGTTCATATCAGACGAAAACATAGTGTGATTTTTTGCTTTGTTAGGCGCTGGAATGTGTACATTATCGTGGGAAATGTTATGAACAGTGTCACACGGAATACGTAAATCAAACTTTTCACAGAATTAGAGGAATCACCGACATAAGAAAGTAACTAGGACCGAGGAAACTTGTTACATGACAGTGAGGGTTTTTTTCCGTTCTGGATTTTTACGCGAGAAAATCTACGGCTGAAAGCTACTTACAAAATATATGTGTCATTTAAATACACGATATAGTCGATGTTGGAGGTAAAGTTTAAGTTATAGGTAATAGCGTTTCAGGGACAGATCGGAAACAAAATATTACAAAATGGTCACCTTCGTCGACTGCTCATATTTTTAGTTTTCAGTGGGGAAAAAAAGTAAGTTTTTAGCCCTCTACTTGACGACCTGTAAGTCCACGCGTTTCGACCCCCTTATTTCCAAGTTACTCTTTAGAATAAAATTTAAATAAATTTTAACTACGATATTCGATTTTGCGTCAACGAAACACATATCAAGTGTGACATACTGCGTAGAGTTACAGCGGTGTCAGCTCTCTAACTACAGCGTGCAGTATCTAGTCTAAAATTATTGGCAGAGTGATGAAAGTAATTAGCCGATACTATTTCATCGGATTAAAAAAGAGGCTTTAGAAAAACACGATATTATGCGGACAATGTTTTCATATTAAAACCGATTATCGAAAAACGGACGAAATTAAATCTAGAAACCCACATTGGTTTTATCAGTTCCAAAAAACTGTTGACCTGATAAACAGATAGAAACTGTGGACAATATTGAATAAAAGATGCTATAAGAATCGTAAATTAGAATTCATTAAAGGCAAATTACAAATTTCTGTATATAAGCTAGACGTGAATAATTCTCAAACGCTAAAAACCAACGAAGGCTGAAGCCTTTCTCCGACAGTATTTGGGAGCGTTCATAAACAACATGGATCCGTTTGGGGGGGGAAGGAGTATGGCTAGTAATCTACGCTGGGCAACGTGGGGGAGTGGGGAGGGGTTACAAGCCAAGCCACCTAGCTTTTCATTCATATTATTTGTCACAGTTAAAATAAGGTACTGAACACAAAACAGCGTGTGAATATTTATTTCCGTCATTTAATTATCTCCGTATGTAATTTACGATAGTCTGACAAGAGAAAACTGTACAAAATGTCTTCTGGAACCAGGGAAAAAAGCTATGTGTAACGTGGGGGGAGGGGGGTCGGGGAGGGGGATGTAGAGGCAAAAGCCACGTCGGGCTATATGGGAGGGAGGGGGTGTTCACAAAAGGCTAAAATGGAGCTACGTGGTTTATGAATGCTCCCTTTAAGAAAAGGGTGATTCAAAACAACACCGACAACGCGTTGTGTGATAAATATTGATTATGTTTCAAGGGCTGTCCCATGTCCGGAAAGGCATGGATTGGCCGCTGTTGAGTGTCAAAATTTGTTGCGATTGTTGCTAATATCCTAACCGTTATACAATCTAATTCCTATAACTTTAAGGATGATCACCAAACTGTGTACGCTACCCTATGAAGGCGTTATACTCCTCTATAGTCCATGGTTCGCATCAGTAAGATACTTCTCTAACATCAGACTAGGATCATATCTCACGAATTCATGCAGCTGCTAAAATACTGAGCACACGGCATACGCGAGAATCTTTGTACAGATTTAGGCTCTGTGCTGGCGCAGGACGTTACAGTTTCGAATGCTACACGATGTGAAGCTCGTATTGGATTTCCTGACGAAATTGGAACGGAAACCCATCAATATATCCGAACCGTTCCCAATCATCAACGAACTACATCTCCCAAACGATGCTTCACCGGACTTGAGTCCCCTCCTGAAACATGGTCCGTTTGCCGTTCATATTAAACGTGTTGTTTTGAACCACCATTTGCACGTAGATGGCACATACAAGTAAGACAATATGCTGCCTTATTTGACTTCAAATCTCTAATAAATTCGTTCCGTGAAACAAAAAAGAACAAAAAAACAAAATTCTCTTACCAGCACACTGTCGTAAAAACTACCTTCGTTTTTCAGTTCAATTATGCATTCCATCTGTTAAGCTTCTCTTCTCAGTGCGTTGGCATATTTGTTGTTTAGACTTCTTTTTTATTTCCCCAAAATTCTGTTTGGTCTTCCTAAATGCAAAATCCGTCTAACTACAATCATTTCCCTATATACTACTATTCTCTTTCTCTTGCAAACTTTTTTTTTTTTTTTTTTTGGTTGGGGGGGTTTCCCCGTTTTTGCTTATCTGATTTTTGAACTATCTGTACTACTATCTATCGGCTTCATTCTGATTATTTTTAAAACTTCTTTAATCCGTTAGTGATACAAGATGTATTTTTTTCCTGTTTTGAGTGTCTTCCTCTTTGATGTATTCCATTTTCCTTATGTTGAGCTTTCTTCTTTTCCTTACACACGCCTTTCTTCATGTTTTCCTTAGACCCGCGTTTTCAGCCTCTGTAGATTTCTGTTTCATATGATATTCAGGTAATCTGTTTGTTACATACTGCGTCTTAATTTGATTGAAATTTCGGTTTGCACTATATCAATATTTGACGTTGGTCAGAGTCCATGGCAGAACTCGGTTTATGAATTTCTGTTTAACCATGATGAATTCTAGCTATCTACCCTTAACTCCACGACGTTTTCTTATGACTAGTTTATATTTTCACAAACGCTGTCTACTTCTTCACTCATTTGTCTCTACTGAACCGTTATTCCCTAAAGTATTTCCTCTGGTGTGGGATTCCAGTTGCCCTTGATTATTAAGTATTTTCCACCCTTCACGTACCAAGCTAATGTTTCAGTATCGACATATATTTAAAGTTCATGAGCAGACTGTTATATGATTTCTTGTTGTTCGAGTTAATTTTTATTTAGCAATGCCCTGGTATTTAGTGGGAATGTAATATTATGGATGAACTTTTGCTATCATTACGTTACGGCTCTCAAAAAAATTATTACTCTCCAAATACTTTTAAATGCGTCTCTTTTTTGCGAGCTGCTACCGAATGTTTTAAAATCTTTCGAAGAATTTCGTATGGGAAATAAGGAATTGCTCCGCATATCATTGCAGCATTTCAAATCATTGTTTATTGGTACCATGTTCTGTTTGAGAAATAAGTTTGTAAAATCGTGTGTAATTTATTTATTCCAGTTTACTGCAAATGTACAAATTCCCATCCTGGCCCCAGTGGAGTAGTGACCAAATCGCTAGACTCACATTCAGAGGCTTCTAGTTAGGCTAGGATAATGTCGGTTTGCTGAGCCCAGCCATTATAGGTATGAACCTCAAAAGAATAATGAAGAGTTGAAAACTGGCGAAGATGTTATTTAGTACCTAAAAAAATATGTTCTGAAAAGTCCCCATCTCTGACGAGTCCGCGTCATAGTTTTTTTCTTTTTTAGGTCAAAAGTTGTAAGTAGGTCTTAAATGACATAGTCAGTACAAACGTATTATAGCTCTTAAAATATCAACCTTTGTATCATTTCATTGCACTAAACGTAGACAATTAGGAGAGGCTAAGCATTGAATGAGGGTGTAGTTTTGGAGGTAATTATTGTATCTAAAAGTAGAAAAATACATTTTATCATGAGGTAGATCACAGATTATTTATCCTCCAATCCACTTCCCAGGTGGATATTTAGATCGAAAATGCATTTTTAGGTGTCTAAAACTACTAAGTCAAGAGCTGCAAGCGAGCAGCTTTCCAGCAGAGCGTGTTTCATCATTTCAGAAAAGCTGAACAAACTTTCTCCTGGACGTCTGGTTGATCATTGCGTTATTTACAGTCACGTATAAGAGTGATATCAGTTATGTCATTAAAGTGTGTTCAATGTAGTTCATTGATATAAATCCTTACAAGTCGTTACATATGTCTGAAGTTTCCGCATAAATCATAATGTGAATTAAGGGAATACTATGTAAGTCAGTAACTAAAGATAACCTATTTATGTTATGGTTTCCATTACACTGTATTCTAATTTTACTGTTTGTAATACTTTCGTTACATATGATTATCAGACACATACACATTATACTTACGACGGCTCAGCTGATAGAAATTACCCAAAATAGAGATAGTAATCATTTCTAGAATGCCCCTGCCGAACAATCTTGTCCCCTTTTCTCCGCTCTCTACCCTTCTTGCGAGACACGCGTGGAAGACACAGTGCACTGTTTCTGCATTGCCGAGCCGTCATTTGGCCGCCGATCTTCGTTTGTCCTCCGAGCCTTCGTTTGCCCACTGAGCTTTCGTTTGTCCACGGAGCCTCGGGAAGCTCCAGCGGTCACAGCTAGAGAGGACCCATCATAGCAATAACCGAGCGAGTTCGAACGACTAGACGGCAATTTGCACGAGACTAAAAGGCAGAAGACATGGCCTTTTTTTATAATTAACTCAGATTTGCTGAAAAACTATCACGGTTATCGATCCAAGACCTATTATCAAAGTTGTGGAACGTAGTTTTATCGTTAAAATAGTATATCGGTCAAGTTTTTTGACAAATGTTCGGCGAGATACCCATCGAAACATTGAAAAACAACGTGCTGAGCTCGGTATAAAGCACCGTTCCTCTCCCTTCCCTTCACTGACTGCATCATTCTGACTTCCTGAAACAGTGCGCTGAGATTTTGTGTACTCTTAGAATTATATATAAACTGACAGAAAAAACCTTGAAAATGACTAAGAAATTTGGAAAAATATAAATCAGTTTGCACATTTAATAATGAAACAATGAACGTGTTTTGTTTTTGAACTCACTGAATCAACCTTATGTCCAGGTCGTCATCGGGCAGCGTTAACACATGCAGATCCTCTGCAATGTCCAAACATTAGCGAACACTCCAGCCCGGAACGCACACATTCACATCGATTTCTACAAATGCTCTTACAACTGCAGGACACCAAATTAAGGAGATGACCAAAATGTATTTTACTACCCGAAGTTCGACCAGATTTTACATTGAGAGTTATAATGTTTATAGAGAGCAACTTCAAACGGATCATCTGCGGATATTATATCATCTTGATGAGCGTTTGGATTTACGAATGTCTTCACTTTGACATGCAATACTGAAGAACCCTCCAATAAATTCAGCCTTGTTTTTTCCTTCGCCGAAAAAGGGCACTCATAGTGTCACACCCAGTGAATGTGAGACAAAAGAGTATAGACTTTTTCATGTCTGTGATTGATTTGTAGACTTCAGCCACGTTGAAGACCTTACCGGTGGTTTTGCTTGTGGTAGAGTGAGCGACGTTTATCCGACAGTCTTAACTAGCTTTCGCTTCAACATTACCAGAATATCCGTATCATCGAAGATAGCCGCTGCCTCTTGACCGCTATCATGTTCAAGTTCAAACGATGTAATGCTGGCATCCTAGTCTCTTTTGCACTGAATGGCACGAAGACCCGCAGTCTGGAATTTGTTCGCAAGTAATTCGACAAGCTGCTTTTGGCTATGACTGTTTTCAAAAACTCAAATTGGTGTTAAGTGACTACCGCGTTATGTTGAACGAAAACGTTGGCAGACTTCTATCTCTCATTGACGACGCTTTTCCATTTTGACAGGTTTTCATCCAGATCGTAAACGATGATGACCAATGAAGAAAACTTATAACCGGCAAAAGATTCATATACTTCACACAGCTGACCTAAAAGCCACACCTCAACATGTAGAAGATAGCGTCCGTCGATAATTACAATTGTTTCTTCAATGAATCTATCACTCGGAGCGTCAAATGAAGGAAAATTTTCAGCGAGGAAATATTTTAAATATTTACGAAGCGAAAAGTAATCCAGTAATGATGGAGGTTTATGGGCCAGCTGGTATTTGTGATAAGACGTGGGGTCATTATCAATTTTCATTATTTAGACTATTCATATGAAGAGCCGGGAGTGGTTGACTGAAACGACGTCATTTCTCACTTTTTACGTAATTGTCATGTTTGACAACGGTCTGACTTGAAAACTCCTCTTCAGTTTCACATCACCAAAACTGCAAATTCAAATGCTCTTCAAAGCATCTTCTTGTCCTAACGTTGTAGCCTGATCACAGTTGATTGTCTCATGTGCGACAACACATATAGACAGAAAATAAGTGAACTATAAAAACAATTTTTGGTTAACTTCTAAGAGCAAACCAGAGGAAGCATCAACTATAATCGAAGAATGGATTGAAGAGAATCTAACACTTGTAAAGGACAACGGACAGTTAGCCAATCAATGAAAATCTGTAAATCACTGTCGTTTCCTGTTCTCTGACTGTCTCTGAGCTCAATATGTTGTTCTGTACATAAAACACGAAAGTATAAGTTTTAAGGAAAATTTCGGCAGAATGCAATCAAAGTACAGGCAAGTGATAATTGTAAAAATATACAGCACACTGCAGAAACAAAACAGGATGAGGAGGTGCAAACAGTTTTTTCAGCGTGCGGCAGAGTTTCATATGTGCGGGTCTATAAAAGAATCCCCTTTGTAAAGCCACGTCCATGCACATGCACCACCTTCATCTTCACAATTACCATCATAGCCTTCGTCAGATTTTGTTCGAATGCCATATCGGATAACGTTTCTGATGAAAACTCATGCCCTCTGCGTATGATGAAAAATTCGTCTTCGGCAAACTGTCTAAAATGCTTCGGTCATACGCAATGGTACGCGGCGGTTTCAGCCCAACGCTGATTCATTTGTACTTGTTTCGACGCATAACTCGACAACCGTTTGTCACAAAGAGACAAACGCTATGGTTATACCATGTTAACGCTGAAACGGTGTTCTACAACTTTGGTCATAGGTCTTGTCCCCGTAACTATGATAATTTTCCAGCAATGCAGAGTTATTTTTTAAAAGAGTAATGTTTCGTACTGTCTTCGTGGTAAAATGTGAGTATATTTTTACTTTTATACAATAATTGTGCCCGATACCACACTTATGCCTCTCCTAATTGCCTAGGGTGCAATAAAACATAACTAAGACTGACATTTTAAATGGTACAATGAATTTACACTCATTTGGCCCTCAAGCCCCTTTTAAGCCCTCTTGATATGGAAAAAAAAAACTATTATGCGGACACCCCAGAGGTGGGTACTTTTCAGGATTTGTTTGATATGTGCCAAATTTCAGCTCTACATTATTATTATTATTTGTGGTTACCCCAAAAATCTGCCTATAACGCTTGGGCTAGCTGTACATCAATCGGTCGTGAGATATACGAAGTGGCTACACGACGTGAGGTGTAAAACCTAAAGCTTTAAAAACTTGGAATAGATATTCCAGTATGTTCAAAACTTTTTTCAAAAGTTCATCACGTCGAATTTTTACATTTAATAACGTAATGTAACAAGTATTAACAGAATGTTACCAACTTCCTGTAAAAAGACAAACTTGCGTACCTCAAACGGTTTTGATCATCAACTTCAGAGAAGCAGCATTATTTTACGAGAAAACTTTACAGGAACGCATTACTGAAAACACACAAGAGGCCGGTAACTCAATGACATCAAGGTAAAACAGCACTTAGGATGCACATAAATAGCTGCGGTTAATGTAGTGATGACAAATGTAACGCTTCAAGTAACATTCCACTTGAAAAAATTTCACTTCACGCCGGCAATGAATGTAACTTACTTTGCACAAAGAGTAAATTCATTCAAATACACATCTTTTGAATTTTATACTCATCACTTCAAAGATTTCGCAGAACTGCAACCAAACACCGAGCGCCGTGGGTGAGCGGTTAGCGCTCTGGCCTCCTTTTCGGTAGGACGGCGGTTCGAATCCCCGTCCGGGCATCCGGATTTGGGTTTTCCAGGGTTTACACAAATCACTCCAGGCGAATGCCGGGATGCTTCCTTCAAAAAGCCATGGCCGCATTCCTTCTCGTTCCTTGTCCCCAGTCCCATCCTGTCTCTATTGACCTCGACGTCGACGAGGCGTAAAAAAATTAAAAAAATGCAACCAAACATATTTTAAATCTAAATTGTAATATTTCACAAACAAAATGTTTCAGCCTCTTTACAATTTTTTTGTTTTTGCTCTAATAGTGAAGTTTTAACAAAACACGGAGAGTATTGTACAATCACTGGAGGAAACGAGATACATGCAAATATACTGATGTATAGATATAACCGACTATCGTTCTTAGCGTCGAAACAAACGTTTGCGCTTAGAACTAGTGCTTTATGAAGCCAGTATGCAGTTCAGGGCACTTGTCTTGTGACATTGTCGGCAATAAAGTAGATAGTCTCGTGTTTGTCGGTAATAAAGTAGATAGTATAGTGTTTGTGACATTTACTGGTGATAAAGTAGATAGTGTGTGTGCAGTCTCTGATTTATATTAAAGTAGATAGCATGTGCATAATCTTTGTTTCATTGTTTTGAGGTAGAGAAAGGGTGTTATTAAACGAGTAAGCAGCTCAGTGAGGTTGTATCATGATCTTCTAGTGGGAAAAATCAAGTCTGGAAAATGTTGCGCCCGTCGCAGGGTTGTGGCGAATGTTTTAAATTGCAGGAAAACGAGTGATTTCACTGAAGGGGGAGGGGAGGTACGGAGGTAAATAAAACTTCCCCATGGGTATTGTCCACTTTGTTTGGTTGGGAAAAATTAGAAGCAGGAAGAAATGATCAGGGAACGAGACGTTACGATCATGAAGCGGCATTAAATTATCAGGTTCACTCAGGCACAGCCTGCAGAGGCGGAAGAGTAATTGCATGGGACCCAGAGCACACGCATTAACATACTCGGATATGCAGCCGCTTGTTGTGTCTCACTACCGCTACCCACTTAGATTAGGCATAACTCTCGATTTTTGAAGTGAAACTTCTTTGGATGCGGTAGGGAGAAATTTTGAGTGTTACGGGATTATGCGTTACGAGTTGCGCGTTAGCCGGCTACTTCTCATGCACCGCAACGTTCTGCGCATGCGCAGAACCCAAATGTATGGTTTAATGACATCAACAGTTGGCGACTTGTGTATGGTTCAATGTCAAATTGAAAATAAGATAAACATTAGGATTGTAGCAGTGTACATTTCCCCTAGTCAAAAGTTAGATGACATTATTGATTATTTACATCATTCATTATTACCGTATACAATTCAATTAATTCATGAAAATGATATAAAATTCCTATGATTTTTAGTAGAAATTTTAATGCCAATTTTACATTAGACAAAACCAAGAAGCTGGTTGAATATTTATGAAATAGTTTCAATTTACTTTTTTCAAAGTAATCCGCAAGTTTTAAACAAGAAATCTAATACGACAACAGATGCAGTCTTACGAGGTACGTGAATCATACTAAACGTAAGTCATACTAAACGCAAAACATATATTTTCTAATAATAACTGGATTTTGTAGGAATACCGCATTATTTACATGACAATCTAAACTTTCGGCTGCCATTCTGCAGCCTTTATCTGAGATACTATTTATAGCATCGAGTGCCAAGCGTCACAGAGAAACAGGCCGCTGTCATCGTTGAAATTGTTCGTATTCTTTAAAATTTCTGCTGCCTCTCCATTCGGTAGAATGGCAATTGAAAGTTGACTGTCAAATAAATAATGCAGCATTCCAACAAAATCTAGTTGTTATTAACAAAGATGGCTACGGAAGCCTGAGAATTCATATATTTTCTATTTCAGTTACGACAAACCTTTGAAACAAATTCACCAAATACAATGGAAGTATGATACTAATAAATAGCAATATAAATTAGTATTGATAACAGTAATAATCATTATCATCAACATACTATCTGTAAATATCTATCTGATAAAATAATTTTTATCTGTTCTAAAAAAAAAAAAATATTTTGCTGATGACTCTTACGTCCTATTGACTGTAAGACGGGTTATTAGATAAGTTTTCCAAGTGGTTCTCCCGTATAAAAGATGAATACAGACCAAGGCTCGATGCAGTACTCCATAATTTAAATTTCAGCGACTCTGATAATCTAGCAAGGTGCCTTAAATTTTTTTAAATTTTCGTTTATTTACAAGAATAACTTCGAAGGAGAGGTCTTCGGTGTGGAAACCGGAATCAGAGAACGATAACTGTGGGTTTATACGATAACACTCCAGGTCAGTACCGATCAGCCAGGTAGGAAGAGGTGGCAAATGCTGCTAGCTCCGCGCCTTCTGGGGGCCTCGCATCTTAATGATCTGGCTTTAATGAATATAGAAAATGATCTACTTAGAGGATTGATTTAGCTACTGTTATCTCTAAATCTGCCCACATTAAATCATGAAAGGTAGTTTTGAAAACGTGCTGTTTCATTTTACATCATACACTTTTATTCCTAAAGCAAATCAACAGCCTCTCGTTCACATTTGCTACAGGCCCCGCGATGTCTTAATCCGGCCCTTCTCCTGATATCATTCGTCCTAGTTGGCCACCACTTACGATAAACTGAGTTGAAAAGTGTGACGTTTTAAATTGTCTATATGGTATATACCTACAGAAAAGCCGTATCTGCTAAGCCAGCAGAATATTTTTGTGGTTTGATGAATGTCTCAGTATACAAAAGATCGTGAGTTCAATCCCTGTGTTGCGAAAATATTTGTATTTCCTACGTGAATTTCTTTTCGCTACTATTTGCTGTTAATTTTTAATAAAATTCACCAAAATAATAGTTTGTTTTTCTTCGAAAGATTAACAGGAAAAATACACAGAAATAAAATTTTAAGATGCATAGAAGTTTCACTTCTTGCGCATGCAGTACATACTGATACACACACCGGGTGTTTTTTTAAGTGAAGAGGACGAATGTCATTACGATGGGAGCTGCTACCACTTCGTTCATGCGGGCTTATTTATCTCTTGTTACACATTTCTTTGCTAGCAAAGGCTTGCTCGTACGTGGACTATTAATGATCTCGATAAGAACAGATTCTTCAAGCCTTGTATTTCATATTTTATGTGGTCTGAGTACAAAGTAAAAATAACTAAATCAAACATAGTAGTACACAGTCCAGTCACATTAATGTGACCCCCTCTAAAAATCCAGAATAACCACCTTTGGCAGAGCTGACCGCTGCGAGGCGTGCAGAAAGAGAGTCAATTAGGTTTCTGAAGGTGTTCACTGGGATGTTGAGCCATGCCGACTCCAGTGCCGTGGCCAGCTGCCCTAGATTACGCGGTTGAGGATCCATGGCGCGAACAACCCGATCAAGGTGGTCCCACAGATTCTCGAATGGGTTTAAATCCGGTGAGTTTGCTGGCCAGAGGAGTTAGGTAAACTCATCCCGGTGCTCTTCGAACCACGCATATACACTGCGAGCTGTATGACACCTCGCATTGTCCTGCTGGTAGATGCCATCATTCTGAGAAAAAATTATTCACATGTAGGGGGGACATGATCCGCAAGGACAGATACGTACTTGTGCTGATCCATCGTGCCTTCCACAATGATGAGTTCTCCCAGTGAATGCCAGGAAAACATTCCCCAAACCATAATGCTCCCTCCTCCACCCTGGATCCTCCCGGCAATTGTTGCAGGGTGTTTGCTTTCCAACGTCCATTTGTCCGATGGAGCATAAAACGTGATTCATAGGAAAAAGCCACCTGTCGCCACTCTGTGGACGTCCAGTTGTGGTACTGGCGTGCAAATTCCAGCCTTCGTCGCCGATGAACAGCAGTCAGCATAGGTGTATTAACCAGGCGTCTGCTGCGCAGGCCCATGCGCAGCAACGTTCGCTGAACCGTTGTTGAGGATACACTCTTGGTAGCCCCTTGGTTCATCTGGGCGGTCAGTTTCTCAACAGTTGCACGTCTATTTGCCCGAACGCATCTCCGTAGCCTTCATTCGCCTGTGTCACCTATAGACCGTGGTGCACCACATGTTCCACGCCGCTGATTTTGAATAGTACCATTTTGCCATGCACGGTATACTTTCGCCACGGCGGCACGTGAACAGTTCACAAAATTAGCCGTTTCCGAAATGCTTCCACCCTTGGCCCGAAAGCCAATAATCATGCCCTTCTGGACGTCAAATAAATCGCTACGTTTCTGCATTATGCGAACGATTGAAATGCTTTCCGATGCCCTAGGACATCCTTCATATACAGTGCTGCCATTTCTACGGATTTATCCGTAGATCTACGGATTTTTATAAAATGTTAGGATTTTCGGATTTTGTTAAAATATCTACAGATTTTTGCTATTTGTTGATTTTTCCTTATATTCGGATTTTGTTGAACTTTGAGCGTATAGTGTTAATGCATTACAGAATTGTCAATAATTGTTAATCGTTTCCTTGCAACCGCTAGTGTGAACTAACGATTGAAATAAAGCTCATATTTTGTTTGATTATAGATTTTATAGATCTTAAAAGACTAATACAGAACTATCGGCGCACGGTGGCACGGCTTACAAGTAGTGTTGCCAACCGTAAAGCTAGCTGCCCACCAGATTCAACTCCTAAAACCACCAGAAAACCACTAACAAAAAGCGGCGCTACTCTCGTAACCACTAAATTTTCCACTAAACAAATACTTGACTATTACGAAAGAATAATGGGTATATTATTAAAACAGTTACATTTATTATTACATAATACACATTAAATTTCTGTATAATGATCAGTACATCAACATGCAATAAATTTTTAATTCAACAAATCATCAACCAATTATTTAATCAACTGCTATTCTATATTAACTTATCTTCTTCAGATAAATCAGTTTTTTGTTGCTGCCATCGTCATCAGTAGATTAATACGATTCTTACCGAGGGTGGTGGTGTAACACCTAGCGTTCTGGCCTCACATTCGGGAGGACGGCGGTTCGAATCCCCGTCCGGGCATCCAGATTTGGGTTTTCCATGGTTTCCCAAATCACTCCAGGAAATTTCCGGGATGCTTCCTTCAAAAAGGCCATGGCCGAATTCTTTCCCATTCCTTGCCCCCCATCCTTTCCCGTCTCTAAAGACCTCGCTATCAGAGAGACGTTAAGCAGATAAAAAAAAAGACATACGATTCTTCGGTACCAATTTGCTTTATAACGTATTTCAAAGTCATTGCAGCACTTTCCTACCAGCCTCAAGCTGTAACGTATTCTTAATATTGCACTTAAAATATTCAAGTTCATTCTGTTCCTCCACTTGTTTTTTATTACATTCATACTGTTAAATAATCTTTCAACATCGGCATTGGAATGTGGCAGTATCAAAAGAGTAATTGCAAAAGTCGCTAATTCCGCAAATCTAGGACCTACTTGAGCATCTTTGAATCGCATCTATTGTTTTATTCCATTCCAGTAAATGAATTTGTCACCACTGATCATCGACTGTTGCTATGAATTCTGCACTTTTATTGAACTCAGCTATTATGTCAACTACATTTTCTTTGTTGTTATTTATTGCTTGTTTAACACTTATTTTGAATTTTTTTCATCAGTATCAAATTTTCTGGCAATCTATTTTTTTTATAATCAAATACAGGAGTTGGAGAGAGTGCAAAAAAGCGCTGCTAGATTTGTTTCTGGAAATTATCGCAGAATGCAGTCAGTGACAGATATGATAAAAGAGCTGGAATTGGTTTCATTGCAAGACAGGAGGAGGGTGAAGAGGGTCATGGGAGTGTAAAGGGCGTATACTGGCGATGAGGCATATTGGTGTAGATATGAAAAGTAGTGCATGGAATGGAAAAACTGACCATGACCACAAGATGGCACTCGATTTCAGGCACAAGGGTGTGAGAAGATTCTCTTTTTTAGGTAAGGGTGACAGGGATTGGAATAAGTTACCAAGGGAAATGATGAATAATTTACCATAAACGTTGAAATAATTTAAAGTTAAAATTTGTAAAGGGAATATGTAGGTGGGTGCATGAAAGGGGGAAGATGGGTGTGTAGGGAAATTGCCACCAGAGCATGCGCTCCATTGCAAATTAATTAAATATTGTTATTTCTTCGATTGCGTTGATCGAGTAACGGATAGTTGAAAATATTTATCCATCGAAATGTTTCTATTAATAATTTTCATCAATTAATTTGTTGTTGTTGAAAATAATAAATGTTTTCTGCACAAACAAACCATGTTTAGTAGAACTTGAATGGTTTAATCATTTGTAAAGTTGAATATCACGAAGTCAGTGTTCATATTTGATTGAAAACAATAAATCAGTGATCATGACATTACGGAATTATTTTATAATAAATGAACATTATTAAATAAAATAAACGAAGAAATCGATTAAATTCTTAGAAACCTTAATCGATAAAATCAATTCAATTAGCTGTTATTGTCCCCTTTAACGTGAAATGAAATAAAAAACTCAGTCAACGTAAATGTTTCCTGCGCAGTAAAAGTAAATGTTACTGAAATAAGGTAGAAATATATCTCGAAAAGTGTAAGTGGCTAAGTTTTTGATTTTTCACTAATTGAAACTGGATTCTACTGAACCACTAGAAAAATCCACTAACCACTAAAAGCAATATTTCTCCACTAAACGGCGGGTCGAAACCACCAGTTTTAGTGGAAAATCCACTAAGTTGGCAACACTACTTACAAGAGAGAAGGATTAACCAATATCCGAGAGTCAAAGTGTTCCCAGTATTTAACATCTCCTGTTACTGAAGATATGCCAAATTTAATGTCAACAAATAAAATAGATAATATATAGTTCCTCCCCCTCAAAAAAAAAAAGAGTAGGCACAGCAACAGCAGCAGCTGCGATGAAAGTGACGCTATATAAAACATGTTAAGAGATATTTCTTACTTTCAGTTTAGAATATTATTTTGTATTTCGAATTTTAAAGACCTGGAAATAAAAAGTATTCTTAATTTTGACTCTCTCTTCAGTAATTATTGTTTTAGTCTTTTAGTTATCGAGTCTCCGGATTTTTTTTACCAAATCTACGGAAATTTTAGCGGCCATCTACGGATTTTCAAAGCGAAGAAGCTGGCAGCACTGTTTATATACACTCCACTGTAATGTGCTGCCACCCATTTTTGTGATTGGTGATTTCACGTTGACGTTGAAAGTAGGTGGTGGTCACATTAATGTGACTGGACTGTCTATATCCATTTGTTTCCGCTTGGAGGAAATAAGCAGTTAGTTACTTCAAGAACTTACTCGAACTGTGATTTGAACTACAGGAAGTAGTAAGTTTCTGTGATGCGTGTAGCTCCTATATTTCTCCTACTTCCCCCGTGTGAGGTCCTGGTGCCCTTTTCAGTCATACTCTATTACATACCGAAAACAAAAAATCTTCGTTTAGAGAAAACACATGGATATAATTTTGCATCATATAGTGAGATGGCAGGATTTGGATAAGTTGACTGAAGGTGGGTAACCGCACATAGTACAATGATGCTATCTTGCTGTTTATTTGAATAAAATCACGTAAAGAGATAATAGATGGATTCCGTGAACCCCAGGCTGATGAGGTTATGCGGTTGCCAGTGTGACGACTTTTTGCAATAAATACGTCTGATAACATCAGTAGCTGTTTGTGGGACTCAGTTCTGGATTTTATGCTATTGTCAACCCTGACTTCTTCTTCTAAGAGATAAGGGCAGGCGCTCGAGTAGTGGAAACTTATTTAGTTGCATAGCTATGGTGAGTGGTCACCAGCGAGAAGAACGACTCTCCACCCATCCCTTAAAAAAAAAAAAAAAAAAAAAAAAATGTTAATTGGAAAACAACAGTTGAGGCCATTAAGATACACTGCAATTGGGCACGAGCTGCGCGTTCTCCCGTGGCTGCGTCGTTAGCGGAATCCCCGATTTTCATGATGCATTGGACTCTATTATTATATCCAATCCCTGAAAACATTTCGATTGCTAGAGGTAAATTACTTTTAGTGTCAGGCAATAAGCAGAATCGAAGGTATATTGTGGAAATATTTACTTCAGGATGAAACGTAATTGCCTCATTCTATTCTTGGGACTCTTGGCAATACAATGTTTGAACATACGTCCAGTTGTTTATGCGTTAACTGTTAACAGTTAACTGTTAACAGTTAAGAAGTCGAAGTAACTAACACCTTATTTCTGTTTTTCACTCCATTCACTGGTGATATATCTTTTGAAATTGAAATTCGTATTTCGACACTTGTCTGATTTACAGTCTTCCCACAAAATGCTTCAAGTCACCCTGTTTCGGTTTTATAGTGATTGTCGAGGAACCGTATCTGTCCAAGAACAAATCTATAGTCTTTTGTTGTCGATTGTCAAGTGTCTTGCACGGCATCCTTGTCCGAAGAATTGCTTCATTTTAGCAAAAGTACCTACACCATCTAACTTTTTTTTTTTTTCTTTTTTAAATTCCTCTTTAAAAATGAAACACTTCCACACATTCACCTGAGACCTTACACATTCATTCACATTTGAACACCACATTTATCGAAAATTAAATTTTAGGTACACTTTTGTAATTTCAAAATTAGACCTGAAGTAGAATATTCAAAAATTGCTCCTAACTCATATACTGATAACTATTTACTTGTTCATTTGCAAATTTGATTATTTTTAATAAAACTGAGAACAAAATGATTATTAAGAGTTGATATAAATATTTAGAAGTTACAGAACCGTCATTTATATTTGTTATTATCTATATAATTCAGTATATATGTCAACAAAACATGGCTGCATAAATACCATTAATTTTTTTTTAATTAAGTAATTCCTGTTTGCTGTTATTTTGTGAACAAAGGCTTTCTTTGTCAAGAGAGGACAATGAAGATGAAATTCATTCCAGCCAATCTTTGCTGGTAGGTATAATTATTTAAGAAAACTATTGCTAGACTAGGAGCTCAAATACTCAAACTTTCAAAGGATGAGACACTGATAAATATAAAATTTTGTATTGGTTGAATCAATATCAACCAACTGCAGTTATTGTTTTCACAACAGGCTGCCATACTGTCTGAATAATATATATTCAATTGTTGTGGCATTATTATTTTAAAATATCATGCACAATCTGTTAAACATTCAAGCTTACAGTTTTCAATTTTTGCTCTGAAAAAAATTAATATGATAATGACCTTGATTAAAACTATAACAGTGACATTTATAAGCTTAGGAATAAAAAAAAACAAATAATCAGAATCTAGAACACCTAATTTTTTGGGTAACATTTCGTTGAAATGCAATCATTGTTTCTCAGATTGCTGAAAAAGTTTTGCACACTTACATTTTTCTGTTTATCATCATCAGTGAATACTTATGGGTACTGATAAGTATTCACTATTTAAAACAAATACCAGAGATTCTTACCTGCAGATAAAACAGTAGTAATTATTACTACAGATGTGAAAATATAAAAGATTTACTTTTGGTTTTTATAGTATTTTACACTTATCAGATAGCCTTGATAGCAAATTTTTGGACAACTATTTCACTATCTTCACCACATATTGTCATATACGAGCATATTTCTTTGTACGGTCAGTCATCTTGAGCTCTAGGAGGCAGTTTACAGCAGTACTTGGTCACGGGCGGTCGTGTGTTTCATGTCTCCATTAAAACTTAGAAATTATCATTCCTGCAGGTGATTGAATTTGGCAGGAGATTTCGGGACATAAAATTTTCATACACTGCAACATCATCATCAAATATTTAGCAGTCAGTAGTGAGCAATGTCAAATATTATCATGAACTGAAGCAGGGGCGGATCCAGGATTTTGGTTTGGGAGGGGCTTGAGCGAACTTTGGTTTGGGGGGGGGGGCTTGGCTTGAGTGGATTTTGGTAGGGGGGGCTTGCCTTTAGTGGATTTTTAGCTTGGGGGGGGGGGGCCTTGTGTTGGGCAAAAGGTAGTATTTATAGTCTCCTCGGCCCTCAAATCCGTACAGCTAAAAATAAAGGTCTCCATAATTACAATGTCGGAGATGGACCTAGATACTTTTTTGGGGGGGGGGGCTTGAGCCCCCTAGCCTCCCCCTCCTTGGATCTGCCCCTGAACTGATGGGTTTTACTAAGGTTTTCACTAACTTATGAGGAATTGTGAAAGTTTCATCAGAGGTATGATTTCAAATGAGTTAGTTGGACAGAGCTGGGCGGTGTAATGGTTAGCGTTCTCGCCTCGCATTCGGGAGGACGGCGGTTCGAATCCCCGTCCGGGCATCCAGATTTGGGTTTTCCATGGTTTCCCCAAATCACTCCAGGCAGATGCCGGGATGCTTCCTTCAAAGGCCATGGCCGAATTCCTTCACATTCCTTGCCCCCCATCCTTTCCCGTCTCTAAAGACCTCGATGTTAAAAAGAGACGTAAAGCAGTTACAAAAAAAAAAAAAAAATAGTTGGAGCTACCTGCTTTCTTCTTAAAAGTAACTTTTATCATTTGGATGTGCAACCTCCTGCCTGTTAGGTATTAAAGGTTAAGTTAGTAGCTTGGCGACCAATTATCAAGAAACCAGGCATCTTACAAATCCGATTCCATTAGTATGAATTTTATAAGTAACTGTCAGAGTTAACAGCTAATATCCACTCCTCCCTAATCAAGGATTATGTCATTACAATATGCAAGGCAAGCAGGGGTGGCACTAAGATTCTTGCCCCCCCCCCACCAGGTAAGTATTCTTAGGTCCCCCCTCCCCCCACAATTTTTTTATTTTAAACTTTGTTTTTCATAAGTCAGACAATATTAATACAACAAAATCAAATAACTATTTAATGTTTGATTTATATTTAGCCTGGCTGGTGGGCAACCTTCAGAGGCTTTGGCCCTGGCTTATTCCCCTTTAATGCTGACCCTGGAGGCAACCCGAAACCAATTTATTATTTGAGCTCTTTGATTTAACACAAATAAAGTTTGACATACTTACACAAGACATTGAAATAATTTATATTTTTAGTATATGTGATATGTATAATTGAAGATTCATTAGTGTCTGCCTGCAGCCAGTAACAATACAGACGCTTCCACTGGAAAAAGCATGCTTTGTTTATATACAACTGTCGAATAATACCCTTGATTTGAATTCCATGAAACAATGCAATACTCTGTCATTCAGTAGGATTAATGAGTCAAGTTGAATTATGGAGGAGGCATTATATATGGCAACCGCAGTTGCTGTCACAAGGTCACCAAGTAGTGAATGCAGAACTGTCTTACTGCTTTCCATCAATATCTTCCTTAATTTAATTTAATTGCAATGGAGCACAGGCTCCATTGGCAATTTCCCTACACACCCATCTTCCCCCTATCCGGCACCTACCTAGATTTGCCCTCTACAATTTTTATCTTTAAATTCTTTCAAAGTTTTTGGTAAATTATTCATCATTTCTCTTGGTAACTCATTCCAATCCCTGACACCCTTACCTACAAAAGAGAATCTTCCCACACCCCTGTGCCTGAAATCGAGTGCCAGATATATAGAAATTGAAACTGACCACTAAAGTTAGAGGAATCTTCATACTGTAGTAGAAAGAATAATCATATAATCACAATTTTTAGAACTGATGTTACTTTTTGCTACTTATGAGATAACTTACAGAGGAGACAATAACTTTGACATGCATTTCATCCCTGCCTGGAACAAATATTAGGTCCAGTGATTGCTGAATGCAAGAAGTATTGTGCTTTACATTCTGTCAATTCCTGAATCCTGGTTCATCTTGATAGGTCTGTTTTGCTACTGATCATGTCATTAGAATTCTTTTTTAAATAATTGTTGCTTTGAGATGCTAAGGATTTTGTGTATCAGGGTTTACAAAACCAAATTTACTACATCTAAATTGTTATTTGAGCAAATGTTAGTTAATTATGGTCCAGCTAAAAAAAATATTTATTTAATTATTTTCTTTTCAGGTGCTATACCATATGTTTGAATCATATTCAGAAATGGGCCCACAGAATATCTTATATACTGATGTTCTGTCTGGCTTTGCATCATTTCTGGTTGTTGCACTTGGTGGAACTATTATTGGAATTATCTGGGGCTTCCTAACAGGACTTGTTACACGTTATACAAACCAAGTTCGTGTTATTGAACCCATATTCATCTTTGTTATGGCCTATTTAGCCTACCTTAATGCAGAAATTTTTCACATGTCAGGAATATTAGCGTAAGTATATACCCTACTTGCTTCTGAATTAGAAAATCAAATTTAAGCTAGAACTAAATAGCAAAATAGTTATTGTTCTACTATATTACTTTAATTTTGGTTTAAATAAGAATTTTCATTCATTTTTAACATACAAATTTAATTTTTCTATGTATATGTTTTTTAGTGTTTGTGACTATTTTTCACCTGAACATAAGTCACCAATTCTCAAGATAAAAATCTAAAATACTGTACAGCAAATTTTTTAAACAATTATTCAAGGCATTGGACAGTTTCGATTATGTTCTAGTAGACAAAATCTGTTGACTTAAACTATTTTTCAATTTTATCAAGAAATTACATGTAATCCCAAGTATTTTATATGGTAGATATAATGATGAAATGCATTATTAAAATGATGAACACCACATTAAAATTTAATTTTAAGATAATACACAACATTAAATAAATGCTGTCATCCCAGCTTATATACTGAATAAATTAACCACGAGTTATAACATTTGCTTTTTATTTTTTAGTATTATTCTGCTAATTACAGTTTGTAGGGAAAAAGAGCTGGGACTGGTGCAAGGCTCCTTATTGCTGTTGGATTTATAAATGGCTCCTAAATCCATATGAATCAGAAATTATGAATGTCATGGGGACGTTGAAGTCAACGGGATGCCAATGCATTAAAAACATAAAGGGGTCCCGAGTACATGTAACCCTCTCAAATTGCATATGGAATGGCTTCTTCCTGGTCAAATATTCCAGAGGTAAAATAGACCCCATATGGATCTCTGGGTGGGGATTGCTCAAGAAGGAATCATCAGAATGGATAGAAACATGCTATGTGATGGAGCATGGAGTGTTAGAAGTCTGAATAGGGCAAGTAGACTAAAAAATTAAAAAGGGAAATGGAATGACTTAAAATTAGATATTGTTGGAATTAGTGAGATTGAGTGGAAAGACATACAGGATTTATGGTATAGGGAAAACAATATAATTAGCACACAAGCTTTCAGTGGAGTTAGTGGTGTGGGATTTGTAGAGAGAGGGAAACCAGATGACTTATTACAAACAGTTTAATGACATGGTTATATTGATGAGGATCAGAGTGTAAGGTAACCTAGAAATTCGTAATTTCATACATAAATTTGTTCACAGAACAGTGAATTCATTTAAATAGCATGGTACATCAGTTTTGAAGTCATTTTTTTATATAATTCGAGCCATAAATCAGATTCAACAGTCATAGAAAGTCAGAAAGTAGTATTAGAATATAGGGTATTTGGATTGAAAATGTTTTTTAAAGGTAGACATTGCCTTCATATCTAGAGCCATTTAGAATTATAACTAGTAAAATTGTAGAAATCTTGGAGCTAGAAAGTTCTACTAAATAGTTTTAAGACATTAAAAGTTGGAAGCCCGCATAAAAAATTAAGACACAATCACACATTTAAATTTCTAGAAGTCATACTTTGGAAGATAGAAAGTCAGTTTATAGCATAAAAGAAGCGTAAGCTTGTCTTACACAGCACATTAAAGTTTGAAATGGTTCACTGAAGTTTAAAGATTGATTTTAGAGCGATTTGTAAAAACTTTAAGCAGATGTGGAAATGCCAAAATAGTCAGTTTAGAAAAATATAAGTAAATTCAGTAGTAGAGACTATATTAAAAAGAAAATACATTATGATACAAACAGTTTTCAATAAGATACAGGCAGGCCCACCCTAAGCGGGCGTGCAAGGCGTGCGCCGCACGCGGGCGGCACATCGAGGGGGGGCGGCAAAACGAGCGATCGACAGTCGCCACCCCGCGATAGTTGCCACTCCATTGTCGCCGCGACGAAATTTGCAGTGTATGCTTCGGGCGGCCGGCAACACTCGGGATGGCAACAATGGGGGCGGCAAATAATGTTTGAAGGGGCGGCAATCTCACAGTTTTCTGACCCGGTTCGGAAATTTCCTAAATCCACCACTGGCTGTAGTTAGACAGGGGGCGGCATAATCGGTATTGCACGCGGGTGCTCAAACAGCTAGCGGCGGGCCTGGATACAGTTAGTATTTTGGTCAGTATGGAACAAAGTAAAGTTTTTACAGTTTCAAGAAAATGTCACAACAAGCCGGTACTTCCTGTTTCATCATCCTGAGACCGTCTACTTTAGAAATTCATAATAAATCGAGGAAATCAGATATCAACTTCAAACTTTATAGATAAAACCTCATAGAATCTGATAAAGAAAGTTTCAGAGCTGTCAGATATATAGTTTTGAAATTAAAACTTATGTAAGAATTTTGGTTCAACCAGTTAGGAAATAGTAAACACTGCGATTTTAGTACCAAACGAAGGAGGAGTAAATTAGAAGCAAGTTAAAAGTTATTTCAGCTTCATAGCCCTAAAACTGTGAAAGTTATGAACATTTTTAGAATTGCAAAGAAAATAATTTTTTTACGGCCAAACCATTAAAGTTACAAAAAATTCATAAGGATTGATTTTAACATTTATAAGGCTGCCTAGCTACTGTAAAAGTTTCAGACCGATAGGAAGTTTTTAAAAGGATGTTAAAGACAACTGATGTAGCAATAACCAAGCACAGAAGAATATTTTTGAACATGCTGAGTGGGACTATTTGCTTGTCCATAAATACCCCCCCCCCAACCTCATTGGCACTCAGTTGCTAGAAATCACTTGAGCAGAACGTGTGTCGGTTGGGGTGCACTTTGCGTGAGTACACAACCGGCATAGTTAAGTGAAATTTCAAGATGCCATCTTAGAAATTTAGTGGTGCGGTGCAACTTTTCAATGATCCTCATGTGACTATCATTCAGCTATAGGTTTAGTGGGGGTTGGTCTGGTTTGAATTACTTATCACAGCTTGCAGTGAATTTATTAGGTGAGGATTTTTCATTGCCTGAAAGATTGTTCGAACTTGTATTTCTCCAGAATATATTAATGATTTGAACTTTGAATTAGAAGTGGTGACTTTTATTTGATGAACCTACCTTTTCATTATTGAGGTTTTTCAAAATAGTGGTGACCGCAAACTGTAGAACAATCGAATTATCCAAGGCATTCAACACGGTTACAGTTGATGATATAGTGATTATCTAAAACCCCATTAAACATTATATTGTTACAAAAGCTAAACCTGCTTCATCCACATTATTACAGGTGTATATGCCAATTTCACAGGAAGATGATGAAGAAATTCATAAAATATATGATGAAATTGAAGAATTAATACAATATGTAGAAGGGGAAAATCTAATAATAATGGGTGATTGCAATGCAGTAGTGGGAGAAGGAAAAGAAGGGAATGCTGTAGGAAGTTTAGGTAAGGGAGAAAGAAATGAGCAAGGAAGCAGGCTGTTAGAATTTTGTTAATCATATAAATTTATTTGGGTGAATACACCATTTAAGAATCATGTGCGAAGGATATGCACCTAAAAATGTCCAGGAGAAAAGCAGTGCTGATATCAGTTAGATTATTTCATGGTTAAATAGAGATTCAGAAATCAAGTAGACTGTAAAGCATACCAAGGAGCTGACATAGATTCTGAGCAAATCTGATAGTTATGAAGTGTAGCCTGAAATATAGGAGAGTAAGAAAGCGAATCAGACATAACAGAGTTAAGGTGAACAAATTGTAAAAATAATATAAGAGAAAAAAAATTGCAGAGATCGTAAATGTGGGTCTAAGAAATAACTCTGAAAGGAATTCAAGTGAAGACAAATGAAATGCACTGAAAAGAGAAATAATCAAAGATGGTAAAGAAAAATTAGACATTAGGAAGCAAGTCACCTGAAAACTTTGGATAACAGAAAATTCTTTGGAGTTGATGGCTCAGAAGAGAAGGCACAAAAATGCTCAGGATGAAGCAAGAAGAGAACAGTATTGACATTTTAGAAATCAAATAAACAGGAAATGTAAGAAATTAAAAGAAAAGTTGTACGTTTTGACTATGGAGGCCATTGTTCTGATTCAATCAAAAATGTAGACAGCAAGGAAGATCCCGCAAGTAAGAAGACTTCTTTCCACACCATACCCATGCCTATTAGGAGTGTCGAAGCCTTCACACACTGGCGAATCTGAATGTGAGGCCATTGAGTGAAAGTTTAACTATCCATGCCACTGACATGCTTTGGATGTCGTATGCCGGGGACTGTAAGATTGACAGTGGGGACTTCCACCTCTGCAGGGAAGCCTGTAACAGTACAATGAGACGGCACTTGCTGGTGACCCTCGTTGTACGACAACATGGTGTTCTGTGAGCTGCCACCACTACTGGGTGCTCCACCAGTTGTGGACCATGGAGCAATGCCTGCCTGCAGTTTGTGTGACACACTACAGTGTTAGAGCAGTGAGATTTTCTCACACAACAGTCCCTGGCTGTTGTTTTGAACCCTGGGAATCTACGACCACCATGCGCCTACCACGCTGCTAAACCCGGTTGAACTAGAGTGCCGTACTTACGCTGCTGACGCACGTGGATAATGTAAACTTGGTGACATCGCGATCACTGTGATTTGAGTTCCCTGTGCAAACAGGGTCCCTGAGCCTATGGCTAGATTGCAGACAGCCTCCACATTACTGTAAGTGTTTCTTATGGTGCCATATTGCGAGAGATATCCTGCTCTTGCAGACATTTTGGGTTTAGCTAGTCGTGACATATCTTTGAGTAAAAAACAATAACTTTCATACAGTAACATCCCACCACCAGGACCGGCACTAGGATTCTCAGGCTCTGGGTAAGCGTTCTTAGCAGTGACGTTACCAGTTGGAGCCTGTTGCAAATTCATAAATTTGTTGGATGTGGGCCCTCCCTCAGGCCAGATAGGTGACCTTTCTTTTTTGGTTCTACCACTGTCCGGGAGACAATGGGCAGATTCTTAGACCCCAGGGTCCTCCCCCTCATCACCTCCCCCCCCCCTCAGCAAGCCGGCCTGGGGTACATTTGTCCCACTTCAAGGCTCCTATCACCTTATGCTGGCTGTGTCCGCTACATCTGGACTTTTTGCACACCGGTTATAATCACTTGCTTTATTAATTATTTGTATCAGAATTTCTACTATTTGTGGTGCCCATGATGGTATTATGATCATTAGAATCCTTTATCCACATTAAATGTTATAAAAGTATAGTTTGCTTTGATTACTGGACTGGGGATAAGTCCCCCTCTGTCCCAAGTATAAATTTTAACTACATACATTTCTGGTACATTTAAATTGATGTTTGCTGTGAAATTAGTGATTATTATATTGCAACTTCCTTTGTGTGTGTTGAAACATTACAACTGTATCAAACAGCTACAGGACAGGAGTGATTCTAACTGATTTTAATAAAAGTATTGTCTTCACACTTTTGAAAAAAAGCACAAGTTGACAAATGTGAACATTATTGCACTATAAAGCTATCACATTTCAAAATTACTGAACAGGATAATATTCAGAAGATGAGAAAATATAGTAGAAAAATGATGATCATTGTGGGAAAAACTGCAGTACAAGAGAAGCAATGTTAACTTTAAAATTAATACATGAAGGGCAGATCAAGAAAAACATACTTTCGTGGCATTTATTGGTTTAGAAGATACTTTTGATAATGTCTAGTGAAACAAAATTTTAAATAAATCAGGACTAAAATATTGAGGTATAAGAATACTTTAAAATCTATATAAGAATCAGGAAGCTATAATTAAAGTAGAGAATCATAAGAGACATGCATCAGTTAATAAGTGTGTATATCCCCATTAATATTCAACTTGTATGTAGAGAAAGCAATAAAGGAAGTGAAAGAAAAATTTGAATGTGGCATAAGTGTTCAAGGAGAAAATAAATTATTATGCTATGATTTGCTGATGATACTGTCCTGTTAGCAGAATGGACTCAGGATCTTGAGACATTACTAAATAACATGAACAAAATACAGAAAGAAGATTTTTGGACTAAATATAAACCAAAACAAGACAAAAGCGATTAAATGTAGCAGAAATGATAGCAATAATGGCAGATTAAGTTTTGAATAAAATCAGATGCACTATGAGAATTCTGAGAATCCTGATACTTAAGAAATAAAATTACAACTAATGATTGAAGCAGGAGTAAGGATAAAAGCAGAATAGCACTAGTGAAAAGAATCTTCTTGAAAAAGAGAATTCTTTTAGTTTCAAATACTTATCTAACACTCTGAACAAACTTTAAAAAATGTGTAGTGAAGCATTAGCTTTAGGAATACCAGAAAGAAGGAAAATTGAAACATTTAAAGTGTGTTGTTATATAAGAATGCTGAAAATTAAGTAGACAGGTAAAGTATGAAATGAATGTGTTTTGCAAATGATGGATGAGATAAGAAGAGGCAAAATGGTTGGTCATATTTTAAGATGTGCAGGATTGTTTAATTATTTAGTGGAAGGAACAGTCAAAGGCAATAAATGCAGAGGAAGACAGAGATCAGAATATATGAAGCAGATAAATAGGGAAATAGGTTTTAAGGCATATTTTGAGATGAAGAGCTTAGTGCAAGATAGGAAGAGATGAAGGATCATTACAAACAAGCCAATAGACTGATGACAGTAAAAAAAAAAAAAAAAAAAAAAAAAAAAAAAAAAAAAAAAAAAAACAGTTCAGTAAAAACTGAAAAGTGATTTGTAATTCAGGTGAAACAAAATTATTAAGTTAGGGTAAGTGAAAAAGAAGAATGATAAGTTAAATTCGGAGTGAACAGAAGGGTGGCCAGGAGCTGCTCAAAGATTGTGGAACAATTGGGTTAGCCTTATGAAGGTTGTAACGCGAGTGTTAAGAGTGCAGATTTAACAAACTGTTCTGGAACAGGGGTGGAGCTGGCTGGGGGTATGCTAGCCGGCAGGACAGAATAGTGAACGTCAGGGTTAAATGGAGAAAATAGAATAGAGTGGACAGGCTATACCAAGACGTAATCTCTGGTGTATGAGCTGTTAAAGAAACAAATGATTGGTTGGTTAGGTCTCGTGACGACCCAAAGGAATTACGATTAGCTGTAAGACAAATGAGATGACAAATAGCCATATTGTAGTAGCAGTAATTTCCAGGCAGTAACGTGCTTTTGTATGGTGTTGGGTCCGCATGTGAGCCATGTGGAGTGTTTGCTGGGTCATGGGCATTTTCTGTTATCTTGCCTAGCAGTAATGTGAGCTGCGAAGACTGTTAAATTCGTATGGCCACCTGATCAGATCAACATGTGTTATTTAGAGCACCGGGTTTTCTCATGGCAAACCTGTCTTCTTCAAAATGAGGTTCAATATCTAAACTTTTATTACATTGTGGAACTGGTACTGGCCTGAGTATTTGTGCTTTGAAATAAACAGTTTAAAATTGATTTATTGGAATCTGGTGAATATTGTCTAGTGACAAACATTTACTTTAGTAATCTTCCTGAATTTCCTGGACCCCAGGTGGCAACCATTATTGGCTTTCAAATCTGTGAGAAAACCTAACCAAGCATGGTGGGTGAACGGTTAATGTTCTGGCCTCACATTCGGGAGGTCAGTGGTTCAAATCCCCTTCCAGGCATCCAGATTTGGGTTTTCCATGGTTTCCCCAAATCACTCCAGGTGAATGCCGGGATGCTTCCTTCAAAAGGCCTTAGCCGAATTCCTTCCTGTACCTTGTCCCTAATCCCATCCCGCCTCTAATTACATCAACATCGATGAGGCCATAAGTTAAAAAGAAAAAAAAGTAAACCTACCCAATGCTCAGCAGTATACCAGTACGTTCCTTCCACAGTCTAAATTACTATCATCTCTGTTAAGTCTTCAAACAATGTCAAGTTACTGAAGAGTGTTTTCAGAAGCCTGTGACTGAGTAACAAGAACATTAGTAGGTTAACTGCAAGTTAATGGCTGGAAGCACACCCAGCAACCAAACATTACATCCCAACCCACAATTTATCTTTACAAGTGTCAAACACTTTTGGTATATGAGTGGAGAAACTGTTAAAACTGTTACCAAAGTCAAGTAGCAAAAAGCATCATGCAGATGTAGGAGTAGTTAAGGTGCAGCACATCTTTTAAAGTATAGGAATAATAAGTTTATGCTGCTAGGCATAGCATGGAAGAGATGTGATTCTGTTTAAGAAGGATTGGTAGCAAAGGCTACTAATTAACAAGTGTTTTACACCTAGTGCAATGCTTGGTCAGGTAACGGAGGGTGTTTATAAGAGAGGGTAGTATTGTTATAGTGAAGGATACAGGAAATAGTATTGTTTGGGATGAGGGTTATAGTGACCAAAAGAAGTTGGTGAAAGATGCACAGAATATCAGGGTGAATTGACGCACTTTATGCATCACAGTGATCATCTTGAGTTTAATCTGAATAGTGGCAGTGGTGTTACTTCCATCAGGTATTGAGTCTATCATGAATATTTCATTTTTGGGGCAGCATTGGCAGGTTTTAAAATCTACATGGAAAGATAGAGTAAAAATGAGCAGATCTGTTGAAATTTTAATATCTATGCAATCAATGACAAAGGAGCCTGTTACAGAAAGGGATAACATTTATAGGATGAAACATTCCCAGTTGATCAATATCGTGTGTACTTATGAACTATTAGGGCAGAGAAGCATTTATCTGTCAACTAAAAAAAAAAAAAAGGCCAGAACAGCCCAAGGCTCTATTCTTGAGTTATCCTGAATTGCAGTGTACCTCATGTTTACATTGAAACATGTTGCGCCATTATGGGAGCACACAGATTTCTCTGTCTTCTTTGTCAGTCTGCAGAGATTTATCTTCAGTATCCTAGTAGTAACATTTCTCGAAACTGTCTCTGCCATCAACAGTGTTCAGAAATCTGGAGCTACTCTCACATTAATCTCATAAATAAAGGTTCTGATTTCCAAAGATTTATTATTTCTCGTGTCCAGGACATAACATTACAAGTTGAAAAAAAAAAACATTAATTAATTAATATTAAACTATAAACACAATTAAATGGAATGTGACCAGAATTCTGCAATCTTGATGGCCTTCTCGTTTGCCCTATAAAGGTCGTCGATATTGCAGGTTTCAGGGAGATTCCTGCATATCAGAAGATGTTGTGGGTTCTGAAGCTCACCACATTCACATAGATCGTTGTCAGTAGTGTAGCCCCATTTTTTAATATTATATCTACATCGGGACACTTCAGTTCTTAATCTGTTTAGAGCTTTCCATATAGCATATGGCTGATTACACCCCGCAGCTGGTGCCTCTTTGATGTTCCTCCACTGTTCTTCAGGCAACGAATTTCACCATAGTTCTAGACGGCGTGCTCCAGTAGAAGATGTTATGGCTGTAGTTGATTGTACGAAGCTCTTCCTTGACCTCAGCCTTGTGGGTTGAGGTTCGTGTCCAAGCAAAGGGTGTCTGGGGTCTGTTTCTTGTTTCCTCTTCTCCCTCTCTGTAGCTGTTTTCCTACCAATGTTAGGTGGTGCTATACCCATGATTTGGTATATTTTACTAATAGGAGTTGGTTTTAGGCAACCTGTTACAATGCGACCAGTATCATTCAATGCTACATCAACTGCCTAATTCAAACTGATCAATCAATAATTTGCAGCTCAAAATCACAATTTTGCACATTATACATGATTACACAAAATGTATGCTTAGTTTTTTTCAGCTGATATTAATTATTTAGAGATTAATGCATGCACACTATATAAATTAAAACTTTGTAACAAATAATTTAATAACATATTTAACAAGTTTTATTAAACTTTGTTATTTTTTCTATTTACAGAATAACATTTTGTGGAATAACCATGAAAAATTATGTAGAAGCCAATATATCTCATAAATCACACACAACAGTAAAGTATGCAATGAAAATGTTGAGTTCCTCTTCTGAGACTATAATATTCATGTTCCTTGGAGTTTCAACAGTGAATGATAATCATATCTGGAACGCTTGGTTCGTGGCACTAACCATCATATTCTGCTCCGTATACCGTGCAATTGGAGTGATATTGCTGACAGCTATTGCAAACCGCTTCCGTCTTCACCAGCTGACGCGGGTGGACAAGTTTGTGATGTCATATGGTGGACTGCGAGGAGCTGTAGCTTTTGCCCTTGTACTGCTCATTGATCCAAAGCATGTGTCTCTACAGCCAATGTTTGTAACAACTACTATTGCTGTTATCTACTTTACAGTATTCGTACAGGTTAGTTTATGAAAAAATGATAACGAAGGTTCTTAACACTTAACACGAGTATCTAATAGTTTATACTGTAGTTTTAAAATCATTCTATGTAATGCCTGGTTCTCTGAAAGGTTCATAGTGTATCAGAGTTTTAATCAAGCTTTTCTAATTTCACCATTTTGCTTTTTTAAACTAAATATATAAAGAAAGTTGGTTGAAATCAAATAAATATTTTTCCATTACAATTATGTTACAGACCTGCTTTATTGCTTACAAACATGTATTCAGATGACTGTCACAATACTTAAAATAAAAAGCTTCCATTATGTCAGTTCACCCTCACCATCACTGGAGTTCTTATGATAAGTAATGCATTTTTCAAATATAAGTTATAGCAAAGGAGCAGGCAACTGCTTACCCCAGATAATGCCAAACCAGTGTTGATACACAAAGTAGTTATCCACATAGATGTTTTGTTTCCTTGAAATACATACTGATTTTTTTGTTATTTTATTTGTTTAGCAGGTTTCACATATAGTTGTTGCCCTGGAAAATCATTTTCATGTATTTCTTCTTCCTGCTAATACTGAAGTTTGTTACCCAGAATTTTTGTTTTCTGTTAGAAACAAATAGATGAATATGATATCAGAGGTTATTTAATTCTGCTTGGTTATATTTCAAAATGATTGATGTTGTATTTGTTTTGTTAGATCTTAAAAAATGGAAATTTTCATCACCTTTATTTATTTTTTTTTTTATTTTTTTAAATTACAGGGAATAACTATTAAACCATTAGTGAGAATACTGAATGTCAAACGAGCTGAAAGAAGAAAGCCAACCATGAATGAAAGGATACATGAAAGAGTGAGTCAAAACAAATTTTTTCCAATAATTGTAGGAAATAAATATATTCATTGATATTATTATCTTTACCCCTAACTGTATTAAGACATTGCCAGATAAAACACTCTGTAAATCTTAATTAGAGAATAGATTATCAGTTCTAATCCAGAATTTGTTATTTAAATCTCAGTTTTAGATAAATTAGTCAGGATAATTACATTCTTAGTTACATTTTTGTTAATACATTCTCCAGGAAACTTTTTACAGCTACTAAAATTTAACAAAATAAGATCTTTAATGGTTTTCAAACATAAAAACATAAAATCTAAAGGGAGGAAAAATGTCTTGCTACGAAAAGAAAACCTTAAATTTCAAAGATCGTTTGGTAACATTTGAGAAGCTGTAGCCAAATGTGAAAGGTCAATAATAATCCAGAACAAACAAATAGCACAGATCTTATCACCTGACATAATAAAAAAAGATTATAGTTTTGGGATATAAAAGGTAAGGAAAGTAGAAGAAATAAAATTTTGAGATGTCTGGTAAATTGACCTACACCAGCTTTCTGAATTTGGAGGAACTAGGTGCTATTTTTGGAAGCTATAGTATTATGAGTGCTTAATAGATGATGTATATAGTTGAATACAGTGTTAGCAATGATATGTACCATAACTATCTTTAAAATGTTTTGAAGTGACTGTAGTAACAGAAGAAAGACATAGTTATAAGTAAGTTGACAACTAACCGTGTAGTTTAACTATGTGCTACATGAGGCAAATTTTACATATCCGGATACAAAAATAATTTATGGAATACAAGTGACATCAGAAGAAAATAAAACCAATGAAACAAATAAAACACAAAAATTCTTGTAGCTAAGATAAAATTTTAAGTAAATTATTAAAAAGGCACAATCCCCATTGGCTCATGTTGTTGCAACACCATTATGGTGCCCAATACCTGACAATGAGATTAGCTCATTCGAACACCAGTGTTGGAATAAATCTTCATCACCAGTATTTCGTTTGGAGGGTAGGCGAGGTGATGTTGCATGATTTATAATCACCACATTGTGTGCCAAAATCCTGGATTAAATCTGAAAATGCTCTACTATACATAAGGACTGAGGGCATAAAAGACTTTCAGTTGTGTTCATCCATCAGTTGGAGATGTAAAACTCAGAAGACCCTTTGATAGCTTTCAGAAGAGGTTTGAATAGGCCCTCTCCCTTCTTTTACCTCTATCCACAACAAAAACAACACAATTCAGTAAATGCATGCATAGTGTTGCAAACTGAAAAAAAAAGTTTTTTTTTCAGCTTTGTGAAAAAAAAAACATGAAAAAACTTAGCACCCTTGTTCTTTTTCTAATTTTTTTTTGGTAAACAATATATTTGATAAATTATAGTTTTATTTACGGAACTTACGTTTTACATGTCTATTTGGAATCTTACTGAATCATATAATGTCTTACATAATGATTCATAAATGTATATATATAGGTACGGTAACATAATTTTATTCATCCTCTATGCCAGTACCACATTCACTAGTATCAGTACTACCAACACTAGTTTGGTCGGTGTCAGAATTTTCTGTTTCTTCTTCTGTCTCCTCTAGATCCATAACTTCAGAATTAGTTACATTTTATTTTACTGGTTGTTCTTATATTGTACGCAAAAGATTTTGAGATTGCAATTTTAAATTGTGAGAGCAAAGTACACGCTGTGCATAAAGACTGTACCATTAATTCTGTATTACGGTCTATTAGGTTTGAATTTAAATCTATTATCATACAAAACAGAAGCTTTATTTCTTTTTCAATCATTGATTTACGCCAACGGTTACAAGGAAACGATTCATAATTACTGACAATTTAATGACTCAGTATCACTATACGCTGAGAGTTTTAGAAGAAAAAGAGGCAAAAAACTGTAGATAAATTTAAAATTCATAACTTTTTGAAAAGATCCGTAGGTCTACAGATAAATTTGTAGGGCTGGCAGCACTATTTCAAATAGCGAGTATCAATCCAAACAACGGGGAACGGGGATTCTTTCTCACACAACCTAGCCTCTTCGGGGAATCCCCTCATAAAAGAAAACTTCAGTCAATGTTGCCAATATTTTTGTAATTTTCTTTTCTACTGAACCAGAAAAATATAGTAGATTTAAAAATTAAGATAAGTACTTAGTATAAAATCTAAAACAATCATATTAAACGATAAGTGCCTTACAAATTTGAGATTTAGTAGTTATAAAAGAAACGTGTCCCAGAAAAAAGGTGGTTTTTTTTAAGTCAGAATATAAAACTTTTTATTTTTTTTACAACACTACTCATGCACTATCACAGTATCCACACATACACTAACACTTAAAAACACTATTGCACTGGGGAAGACAATGGGAAAACATCCATTTCGTTTCCTCAGGATATTTCTATGACTGTGTAACATCCTCCATTGTGCCTGTGTCCAGGTAATGGAGACAGCATGACTTTTGTGTTACCACATACATAATCAGTCCTTAAAGCAGTATATATTTCTAGTTAGAAGGAAATATGCACTTCAAAACAGAGAAGTGACATATATAAATAACCATCATTTCTACGTTTCAAGTATTCGCAAAGAGTATTGAAAAGTTATGTATCAAGGTATCAAATTAATAAAAGATATTATAAGCACTGTATTTTCTCATTACTTCATTCTTAAATGGGCCATACACAGACATGGCTTTCATTTCTTTTTACTGAAGAACTGAATAATAAAATGTCACCTACAAGGTTTTTTCTCAGGGTTTTGCTAAAGGATTTGACTGAGTTAATCATGAGCTGTTGATGAAAAAATTGAATACTATGAGATACTTGTAACCACAAGTAAATAGTTTCTTTCATACATGGAAAACTAAATGTAAAAGGTTTTTTGATTACAAAATCAGTGAAGATTCTTCAACATACTCAGGACTCAGTCCTTGGACCCCTTTGTTTCACAATAGTTGTTTTCTGAACACTTATCTATTAAGGCTACGAACATGTCCATTGTTAATGGGCCCAAACTTATTGAAAAAAATAATAATAATCTAGAAGTAAATACAAATGAAGTAGTCAAAGAATTACATATGAAATTTGAGGTAAAATTGTCAAATTGAATTTAGGTGGAATACATTAGATTTGAATCAAGAAATTACGACTAGGAAACTTTACTTAAACATTACAAAAGAAACTTAATTTTAGAAATAATTTGATAATAGTGACAGTGAAAATGCTGTTAGGCAATGAAAATTAGTAAGGATAAGGAAAAGTAAACTGTCACTCACCACTGATGAGGGCAGGAAGACCTCGCAAGAACCAACTGTGGAAGAGGACAAGCCAAGAGCCACAGCCTTCATCCCGTACGCCGGCAATGTATCAAGGAAGATTGGCATAATTCTATGCCGACAAAACATCAAGTGCGTGTACCGCCCGCCGGCCAAGATTAAAGCCCTACTTGGCTCGGTTAAAGATGATTCGGGTCTCAGGAAACCTGGCGTATACCACATACCGTGCGAGTGTGGAAAATCATACGTCGGGCAGACTATTCGCACGATCGAAGAACGGTGTAGGGAACATAAACGCCACACCGAACTAAAGCAGCCGTCAAAATCCACAGTTGCTGAACATTGTCTTGAAACACGGCATAAAATTAAATATGAGGACACCGAAGTTCTGAGAAACACATCTCATTTCTGGGACTGTGTGTACAAGGAAGCCATCGAGATCCGGCTACGGAGTAACCTCATAAACAAAGACCGGTGGTTCCAACTAAGCCAGGCTTGGAACCCAGCACTGAAGCGGCTCCGCAAACACCAGAGCCAAGGCACTATGCACGACGGAGGTGGCATAGAGACTGATGGCCACTGCTCGACACGCTGTAACGCACTGCCCCCACCACCGCCATCGGAAGGCCACGACGGGAGTGGGAGGGCAGGGTCGGATGGTATAAATATCGATGCGTGTGGAGCAGACTAACAGTCGCATCCTGGATGCATTCCTCACACCGACCACTGGACGCTACCTGAAGATGATGGCACGTTACGCCATCGAAAATTCGTACATCTATGACCAAATGACCCGGCTGCACCCCAGAGAGATCTTCAAACATTAGATCCGCCGGGAAAACTTACGATTACACAATAATTATGAGGCCCATCCCCTTAGACAGATTTCCAACACCAACATCTATCCTTCACAATCAACAGATCCAACCACCTTCCAGGAAATACACACTTTTCTTGGCTTCCAGGGTCACTTGAAAAGACTTCTTGTTCTCCTCATTTCCCTGCTCATTCCTGAAATTTCTCACCTACCTATCTTTTGCTTTCTTCCCTAGATTCACAGAGCTGACAATCCAGGGTGACTTATAGATGTGGTATATCAATCAACCACTGAATGTCTTTGTGTAGTAGATATGTATCAACTTGGACATTTTAACACTGCCTATGATATATATATCATCTTAGCCTCTTTCCAGGATATAACGATAGTCCACTTCACAACATTGCATCCCCACCACTTCCATCACTCCCTTCCCATGTCATCCAATGTCCAGTCAGTCATGAGATAAACTTCAGTGTTTCCACACTCCCTTACCAAATGCCCAATTCCTCCTGCACGAATAAGGCTTTGAACCGAAGTATTGTGTGTTGGTTTTCACCTCGTATATTGTATACTTGTCACAGCCTTCAACTATGGAGAGTGATGGGTTATTTACCCTATCCCTATATATAATAGTTATCACTATGATTATTATTCATCTTCTCTTTCTTCTTCACCCACAGTTTACAGCAACTGACCTGTTGTGACATTGTATTTTGTTATTGGCTCTTAAATGTCCAATCATCCTCTTTCCTCTGGATTAATATTGAAGAGCACCTTTTGAAAATCCACTGGTTTCTATTCTTTCTAGATATTATATCCACTTGTGTTTACACCTGGATATTACTGCGTGGCTTCCTGATATTTGAATCTACTGTCTAATGTTGTTATTATGTATCTTATCCAGGAATGGGCAATCTTTATCAACTCTCAGAAACCCCATTTCTGCTACTCCTATTTTTCTTTCATCTGTCAGCTAAGTTTCACTCCCATATAGCTGCTACTTTGTAAAAACTTATCCTGGTTTCCTTCAGAGCTTTCTTGAAACTTCATCTTGGAACAAGATACATTTTGCTTGAAAACTAATCTTTTTTTCCCTTCTATTTCAAAATCATTTCCCATCAATATTTAATTCACATACTAGGTAAGTGAACTATTTTTCTTGTTGAGATAACTACATATGTTATCACAATTTTTGATTGTATCATATGTTTTCCTGTGTTTTATTGCTGGAAATTTTCAGATTGTGCTACTTAATTAGGTGTTTAAACTGTTACGAAATTCAAGTGGGTGCGCAGACTTCTGCGGTCGTTGTCGATGTTATCTTGGTTGTCTGGGTTGAACCGCATATTGACGCGGTTCAACCCCGACAACCAAGATAACAGTTACAAAATTCATTGGACTTTGACTTCAGAGTTCTGTATAATTATTTCGTTGTAAGTGTATTAAGATTTGATTAATTTGGATCCCAAGATTAGATATGTGCTTCCATTTTCTTAGAAATTGATCTCAGTAAATATTAAAAAGTGCAGGTTGTTAGGAACTTGCGCTTAGTTGGTGTTTAGTACCAAACACTTAGTCTGAATCTCTAACTGTGATGTGTTGCCTTTGGAAATAAATATTGTTCTTGCTGTTGATTGGTTACCACTGGATTGGATAACCTCAATCAGGAAAGGTATGTAGAAATTAAAGTCCCTGTTGCTATTGAAAATTTGAATCGTCACTATATTCTACAGAAAAAAAATTACAAGCTCGCAGAACAATTCCTTCGGCATCGGAATTCTTCACCAAATTAATTGATTGCTAGAACTAATAAATGATTCAAGTCAGGCCAACCCTCATACCCCTCACTGCTTACAGTCACATGAAGGTTGTAAGTATTTCAAACGAGCACCAAAAATTCTAAGATGGCTGCCAGAAACACTCCTGCCTAATCCTTCGTGCCCAAGCACGGGCCAAGGCGACATGGTGTTTGCTCAACCAATTTTTCTGACTGGCTGTGAGGAGCCCAAGTGCCCCTTATTTATAGATACGGCTTCCCAGAGCGTGAGAAACTAAATTTTTCTTCATTCTCATGGTGTCATCAAAATTTTCTGAATATCCAAACAATTCCAAACGACTTGAAATTTTAACCCAAGATAGCTCATCTCCTAAACGTTAAAACTCATCCTAGTCAAAATTCTTGTATCTGTCCTTGTTTTACCATAAAAAATTATTTTCTTCGAAATTCCATAAATGTTTATAACTCCTAACATTTTAGAGCCACAAAGTTGAAATAACCTTTAAATTGCTTTATTTTTTATCCTCTTTCATTTGATACCAAATTCCACTTTGTTACTAATTTTAAACTGGGTGAATGAAAATTGTGAAATTTAAATAGTATATATTTCCTAATGTATTGAAGTTGTGGCTCTGAAAACTATTTTAAACGATTCTACATTAACTCTTCAAGAAGGTATCATCACCATCTAACTGTAATAACAGTTCTTTGATAGCTTTTCCATCATTTTATAAATTCACCACCTCTCCCTTATAGTTTGAATGCTTACCAAACTCCTACCAGATACCGCCATCACCAGATGAATTTTAATTATTTCTTTTTCAGATAGCAGCCAAAATATGGCATAAATTCAAAAACCATTTAAAGTTTCATGCCCAGAAAAAATTCTCCTTTCATTTAAACATAGTCCCTCCTTTGAATTTATTTATATTCTTTAATCTTAACTTTCTCTCCTTCTTTACGTGAGCTGTTATTTTCATTAGAACCTCCAAAAATATCCCTTCACTTTTAGCTACCTTTCTCAAAATTTAATATGATACATAAGCAAAAATCATGCTCCTTTTAAGTTAGAAATCATTTCCCTATCTTCAGAACTGTGTCTTCTGGAATTTTAAATGTGTTTATTGCGTCATTCTGCTTTCAGAAAAAACTTGATTTCAAAAAAAACCAATATTTCTTTAGGAAAAATTCCTAGCTGTGAAGTTACCTATTTCATTTTACTATACATGACTTAAAGTAGCTCTGAAAGTGAACGTGATGTTTTCCATTCAAAAATTATCTGACTTGAAATATCCAAGCAAATGACTGTAAACTTGATTTGCAATGTTATTGAGGTGAGCTCGATGCTCAATAAAGAAATTTGGTTATGAAGTAACAAAATCTTAGGTTACCTGACAAGGTATTAAACTACAACCTTGTCATAAAACTTTGTTAATGTAAAATTTATCTATGGTTTTATTTCTTGTGCAGTATAAATACTTCAATTGTCCCTAATAATATGCTTTACCTTTCCATCATTATATGTTGGAGGAAACCTCTCTGATTCAAGATCTGTATTATGGTGATTCCTTTAACCTTTTTTTTTTATTTCAGATATCACAGATAAATTTACATTCCAACCAGCAATTACTGAAATACCAATTCTCTTGTCATTTTTCACAGCTGATATTTGTCATCTATTTTGTGATCTGTCCATTTCTGAGGCTTTTTGATGCTTACAAGTCTTTTTACTTGAGAAGAGGACCAAGCCTGTGCATAACCCCCAAACTGTAGCATCAGACACTTGTCTATCAAGGTTATCATACCTGAGCTAGAAAACCCCAGTTCTCAGATGTCAGGATTGCACCTTCTATACTCTACCGTCTGCTACACTCTACATGCTTTGCTCAGGGGTTACATGGCTTTCACCTATCATCATGAATTTTGTATATACTAACTGTTACATGTCCGATATCTCAGAGGTCTTAACCTCAGCAGGTATCCACAAAACAAGATTTTTTTAAAATTATATATCCTGCACTACCCTCCCTCCATGATGTTCTGTTGACGAAGGGCCATGTGTCGAAATATTCATTGTTTTTCCTGTTCTTGTATTTTTTTGTGTGTTCACCCCATGAAACCATCATCTAAGGTAAGTGGTGGTTCATTTCGCTATCCTTTCTTTTTTTTTTTTTTTTTTTTTTTTTTTTGTAAATCCTTTCGCTACTTAGTTCCTGTTATTTCCTGGTTACTATGTATGAATATATTAAATGGAGCTGTAGGAGTAGCAAATGAGACTCATTGTAAATATACTGAATAAGTCTTCCAAATATTGTAATAGTTTTGGCACTAGTTAATATTAATGTTGAGTTTGTAGCAACTACTTTTTAGGTGAGAAAAAGATAACAGATTTTTCAGTCACTTATTGCTGAAAATGTATCTGACCTCTTATTTAAAGAATGGTTTAATTTCCACTTTTTCAGTTCATGGATCACCTCATGGCTGGAATTGAAGACATCTTAGGACAACATGGGAATTACCACCTCAGAGACAAGTAATATACCTTTTGATGACCGAGCTATTGATTTAGTGATTTGATGTCTATAGCTAAGTATGATATATTGTTAAAGTATGATAATGCTCCTGAAATATAGTTATATAATAAACTTTAACTGATTCCAGATTCAAGCACTTTGATAATAAATTCATTCGTCCATATTTACTGCGAGATCATAAGGGAGCGGAGCCAAAAATTTTGGAGACATACTCCAAGCTTGCTATGAAAGACGCCATGGAATACATGCGTCGCAATGCATCCACTATTGGTAATATCTCTGGCACAGAATCTATGTCAGCAATATTTAGAAACTACACTTCAGGCAACATTAATGGAAACATGAGTTCAAACTTCAATGGAAGGTAGGTTAGAGTAATCTAAAGCAAAAAAAAAAAGTCTAACAATAGATACATCACTGTTGATTCATTCTTATCTCATCACTCTAGCACATCTAAAAATCTGTTTCCAAATCATGTCATACATTTACTATTTCATCAATTTCACAACTTAAATATTCATCTGTCATCAACAACATGGCTAAGTTTACTTTATTATTTAACTAACAGTTAATGTATCCTTGTAACCCCACAGTCTTCCTTCTAAATTTTAAGTTTTATCTACTCATTAGTATCTAAATGCCTGCCCCATGCTCAGTAACCTTAAGTAACATGACAATGTCCAGCACTGATACTGGGTTAGTTGGTTCAAGTCTTGGTGGCGGAAGAAATTTTCATCATCAGGATCTAGTCAGCAGGGTAGGAGAGGTAATCTTGCTCATTTCCTAATCACCAGATTGTGCACCAAAGTCCTGGGTTAAACCCCATACCTATTTGTAGTGTGTATGTAGTAAGGGCATATGACACTTGGTGATGATTTGCCCATCAGATTGGAACATTAAGCCTGGTGGACTCTTTAGTGGCTCTTGGAAGAAAAGGCCTGAATGGGCATGCACCAGATTTCACCTTTTTTAAACTCTCATCCACAGCTAAATTCTAAACTGATTATCACAATCATTCACACTTACAACACCACTTATGAACACTGTCACACTGTGGAAAGAAACCACACCAGTTCAACATACCAGACATTTGCATGGACTGATAAATATTCCCTATTGTAACCTGCTTACACTCAGATGTGGGCGAGGTGTTTATAAGAAGAATAAAACTGGTATCTAAACTGTATCCAAAGGATAAAATAATTTAATTCTTAGGATGCATGCTGTACTCTCCACACATTTTTGCCTTGCCATGTCTTCTGGCTGTTTTCATTCAAAGTTAAATCCACGTTTTTGGGTCAAAAATACTCACAAATCTGCTGCCACAGAGTATTCTTGCAATCAAATCCCATCTAATTTTTTTATATCACTTTCTAGCATATTCTTCCATACATATCCATAGGTAATTGAAGTTTCCATTCACCCAATACTCTCTCCCCAACTACAACTGTTTCTGATTTGACCCAGTATTAAATAGACATTTTCACAACAATTACAACCCATATCCAGCTACAGCTATATTCAACACAATTTTGCAATTGTTTAACATCAGCACAATGATAGCCCTCCACCTCTAATATAGTTGTAAAAAAATCTTGATATAGTAATAACATTTTGCAAGAAGTCCAATTTTTGATAAAATCTGGTTGTTTTATCAAATAAAAAAAAAATACATGCATGTAGATGGTATTGTTGGCCAAGAGATTCAAAGGGGTGCTGAATAAGAAAAGTTTTCATTTGCCACACATTCCAATTGTAATGGATGGACCTTCAGTTTCAAGTGTAACCATGGACTTTCATGGAATTTATCGTATGAATAAACCAAGTCCCAAAGAAATCTTCTTGGGTCTCTAGCCACATCAAAATCATGATTGTCAGGTGTGCTCTGCTCTCATTACACTCATTCTGTTTAACTCATTGAACCTAAGAAAAGAGTATTAATTATTTGAAGAAATTCACATTAAAATTGCTGGTTGCATTCGGATAAGAACCCAGGCCACTCAGTTTCTGAGGTGGGAACTCAAACCACTGTACTATTAGAGTGACTGAATACTTCAGGCCTTACACAGAGGAAAAATCAGCAGTGCTGTTAAACTTGTGTTCTATCCATCCTTCACTGATCAATACAATAAACAGATCCTATATCTACACGATGACACAAGTTTACATTTTAAATTATTTTACAGATAATTTCTTACAACTTAAAGAGGAATGTTTAAATTTCTTTTAAAGGTCTAAACTTTAATACATACAAAGTCATTGAAAACTTAAAACTGGGACATTGCACTTTCGCAAAACCAACCATAAGAATTAATCTGCTTACACTAGTTTCTATGCAACATTGATTCCTTTGAAGGTGGCCTGCATTTATAAGCTTTTAATTGTGACCTTGTCCTTAACATCATTCTTTAATCACTCTTCCGTCCATTCCTTGCATTTCCATTTGTTACATGTTGCATGTAATGTACTTTAAATTTCACTTTAATTTGTTACATATTTCCTACCTTTTAATAGAACCATATTTATTCATCATCAACTTTCCCTGAATTGCTTATATTTATGAATATTATTAAAAATAAGTTAAGATAGGGAAAGTGGGACCAATTGTAACCCTAGATGAAGGCAGTAGGGCAGCAATATTTTCTTTCATAGGGGGTCAGGGATTAGAATAAGTTACCAAGAGAAATGATGACTAAATTACCAAAAATGTTGGAAGAATTTTAAGTTGAAATTTGTAGAGGGCAAAGGTAGGAAGGTACAGGAAAGAGAGAAAATGGGTGTGTAGGGAGATTTCCAACCACATGTGTGCTCCATTGCAATTAAATTAAATTAACCCAGAAAATGTGCATATATGCAACACAACATTTTGGTAGTGAACCTGAGACACATGACGAGGAGATCTGACGTGATCATCCTGGTACCTGCCACATGAACGAGGGAGGAAAGTGCAATAATGGGGGGAGCACAAAAATACTGAAAAGATGATTGATATTTTGGGGAAATATTAACTCTGAAAGGGGGGAACATCACAAAATAAATATGATACACTTTTTTTTTGCTGTCATCTGTCTCTTGACTGGTTTGATAAAATACAAATATAATTATAGAAACAGGGGGGAAATATTAAATTTAAGTTTTATAAATTATAAAAGTCATCTTATTTGACATTTCCACTTTTTTGGGTCATCTGGCACCTTCTCTTCCATATCTGATCATCACTACAAGTTTCTTCCCGCACCACTTGTCTCGAATCAACTCCATGTGCCTTTACATTTTTCTTTACTTGATCCATCCATCTTGCCCATGGTCTTTCAGTATAATTATAAATATCTGAATAAATAATAATAAGTGCTGGGTATACTGGAAGGGTTAATTGCAAGCTACAGCCATGAGTATGGATGCTATTAAATTTGTAGGCTTGACCATAAATAAATGTTGACATCAAGAGAGACATATGTGAGGGAGTAAATCCAGTTGACTTTGATGGAGTGGATATTGTTTAGGGAATTGAGGAAGTCTAGTAAATGATTGTCACTGTGGTTCCAGATCATAAGTGCATATATGTGAAACCACACCAGACAAGAGTTGTGAGTAAGACTTTGTTGAGCAATTGTTGCTCCAGATGGCCTAGGAATAGGCTTGTATAGGATAGGTCCATGGCAGTGTTATCTGGTAAACTTGAGAGTTGAAGGAGAGAAGCATAAAGTGAGCTGAGGAAATGAGAAAGTATGTGCTATGGATGCTGAAGAAGGGTTGTATTTCCAGGAAGTGCTCCATGGCACCAATGCCCTGACACTGGAGGCTGTTTGTATAAGGGGAATTGATGTCAGAGGTGATAAAGAGGAAGTATTGTGTTGGAAAATTGTGGGCTGTGTTTAAATGCTCTAGTAAGTCTTAGCTATCTTATATGATTAGAGGGATGTTTTGTACAAAGGCTCATTGACAAGAGCCAAAATCTATCTGGTTTGTGATACATATTCTACAACTATAGGTTGCCAGTATTGTGGATTTTTTTGAAGAAGATACAAGATGGGTTTGCAGGTATTCTGCAGACAGAGATGTTTGTAAGGGGCTTGAAGGTTAATAAAAGTACCAGATGTACAGCACTTCTTGGCATTTTGAAATAATAGGATGTGTGGTATTTGGACAGTAGAGTAATATCATCAGATAGCTATCTTGAAGACCCGCCTCATAGTCACTGTGGGCCATGATTAAGGTGTTTGGGATGATGATAATAATGTTTTCATTATTGTATAGTTTTCTCAAGTTTTGGTTTTCAGTAGGTCTGAGATTGTTGTTGTGGAGAATGGAGTAACAGAAAACAGATTGAAGGTAGAGGGAATGTGAGGATATCCATGAACAGAAAGAGGGGAGGGTTCTGGGGAAGTTTATATCATTTATATTTTGTGTTGTTTCCTCATTTCCAGTGGCAACATTTCTCCACAATTACCGAATCAGTATTTTTCCTTCCCTTCTTTTCATTCACTATAATAAGTTGTAGTTTGTGCCTACACGTTGCACATAATTTTAGAATAGTTCATTAATGGATGAATTAAGTGCATTATTCTATCCTTTGATTAATCAGTGCACTTGAAAAATTGCATCAGACCAGTCAAAATTACAAAAATACTTGTACATAATACAGAAAGTATTAAACAAAGTTAAATGCTTTGTAATAAATTTGAGAAGAAATAAACTTGTCATGTACCCTTGGCCTGACATGAACTCAAAAAACTTTTTTTCTGCAGTATTACATTAAAATACAACATAAGGCTGGCTGACATACAACAAGGTTCTTCCCATCTGCACTAATTTTTGTTAAAATGGAGAAACAAACAAATGACTTCATTTCAATATCATAATACAGCTGATACAGCCAGAATTAAATACAATTTCAAGGAATATTACAAATAAAAATACATGTTATCTTGTTCCAGTTTAAGACACTAAATTTATTTGACCTAAGCCTTGCATTATTAATTAAACTCATGATAAATACATGTATTATGACAAGTAAGATGAAGGCAGAAGGGCTGCTATGAACCATTAAACACATTAATCATGTGGCAAGTCTCACTGTGTAATGGAACAAGGCCTTAAGTCATTTATTTAAATACATAAAGTTAGTTTAGTATCAGCCTGCATACAGGCAAGAACTGGACTGGTATCAAGTGTTATGGTAATGCTGAAAGCCTAATACAAAGCCTAAATAGCAAGTATACAGTTTCTAAAAATAAATGCAATCATTTTGTTTATATACAGGGAAAGTTTGTTAAATGAAATACACTGAAGAGCCAAAGAGTAGAACTGCCTAAAATCATGTAGGGCCCCTATGAGCACGCAGAAGTGCTGCAACACGACGTGGCATGGACATGACTAATGTCTGAAGTAGTGCTGGATGGAATTGACACCATGTATTCTTCAGGGCTGTCCATAAATCCATAAGAGTATGTGGGAATGGAGATCTCTTCTAGATGACACATTGTAAGACATCCCAGATATGCTTAATAATGTTCATGTCTTGGGAGTTTGGTGGTCAACAGAAGTGTTTTAACTTATAAGAGTGTTCCTGGAGCCACTCTGTAACAATTGTGGATATGTGGGGTGTCACATTGTCCTGCTGGAATTGCCCAAGTCCATCGAAGGCATGCAGGTGATCAGCCAGGATACATACGTACGCATCATCTGTCAGAATCATATCTAGATGTTTCAGGAGTCCCAATTCACTCCAACTGCATACGCCCCACACCATTACAGAGCCTCCACCAGCTTGAACAGTTCCTTGCTGACATGCAGGGTCCATGAATTCATGAGGTTATCTCCATACCTGTACACGTCCATCCACTTGATACAATTGGAAACGAGACTCGTCAGACCGGGAAACATGTTCCTAATCATCAACAGTCCAATGTCAGTGTTGACAAGCCCAAGCGAGGCATAAAGCTTTGTGTTGTGCATTCAGCAAGGGCACATGAGTGGGCCTTCAGCTCCGAAAGCCCATATCGATGATGTTTCGTTGAATTTTTTGCATGCTGACACTTGTTGATGGTCCAGCATTGAAATCTGCAGCAATTTGTGGAAGGTTGCACTTCTGTCACGTTGAACGATCTTCTTCAGTCGTCGTTGGTCTTGTTCTTGCAGAATATTTTTCCGGCCGCAGTGATGTCGGAGATTTGATGTTTTACCAGATTCCCGATATTCACGGTGCACTCATGAAATGGTTGTACGGGAAAATCCCAACCTCATTGCTAACTCAGAGATGCTGTGTCCTGTCTCTCATGTGCAGACTATAACACCACTTTCAAACTCATTTAAATCATGATACCCTGCCATTGCAGCAGCAGTAACTGATCTAAAGCTTGCGCCAGACACCTGTTGTCTTTTATAGGCGTTGCCGACTGCAGCTTCGTACTCTGAGTGTTTACATATCTCTGTGTTTGCATATGTCGATACCAGTTTCTTTGACTCTTCATTGTAATTTGACTTATAAACTTTGAGCACAAAATAACTCGACAACTGAGCAATGAGATTTGGAATATATAATAAAACAACCTTCATTTGAATAAGTAATGAGCATATAATTATCAGGAAGTTAGTATTTCAGGTGAAAGCTAAAATTATAAAGATACAAAAAAATAATTCACTTCAGTAATTTATTACAGCTAAACTGGGGAATAGTTTGAAAAAAAATCATAATAATTTAGTATATCACATACCAAATTTGGTAATAATCAGTCAAAATTCAGTAACCATGGGAACATGTCATGATTGGACTTCACAGAAATGTATGACACAATGTAGAATATTTTAAGCCATTTTCAGCAGGTGGCTATTTAAACTTGTGTGTTGCTATTCTAGTAACAGCCAGTTGATGGATTTTGTAGAATTTAAGCGCAAAGTCTGTGTCGTTTGCAGATATAGTAGGCCAGATTTCCGACTTAAAATATTTTCGTACTTATACCAGACTTCGAATTATTTTGATGAAACAATTCTGGTAATAGAATATTTGCAGAATCACATTGAACTAGATTTATTATCAAGAGTTAAACAATTGTCACATGTGAAGAAAACTATAGCTTAGTATGCAAGTCTAAATTAAAAGGATAGTTATTTTGGGTAACTTCACTGAATGAGTGTTATAATTTTGAATGTACCAAGTCATAGAAGCTATACTGTGTCATCACATAGGCATTGAGTCTGTTAGACATTTGTTTACACAGGATGTAAATTCTGTTTACAGCAACCTGAAGTTTTGAATAATATTAGTGATGTAAACTTGTTGCAGCCTGTCTCGCTTCTAAACGTTCTAAAGTTTATACCAGCAACAATGAAGCAGGAAGAAATGTTGTGTGGCAATGTCTCTATGGAAAGACCAAAGTAGGAGGGCAGCTGCAACATAAAACACTCCACAAACGCAAAAGAACACAATATTGTAAAAAAAACTTATAACTGAGATTGCATGGGCATCCATGGGTAATACACAAAAAGAAATGTTGTTAGTGGTGTTGTCCATGGTTTCCTCCAATATATAGCTATATCTTCTTGAAGAAGGACTTGGCCCAAAATGTGTTTTTGGAGTGCTTTGTTTTTGTTTCTGTTGCCCTCCTCCCTTCAACTTTGATGAGTGATGGGTATATTTTACCTTTCTTTTCCATAAAAATGAAGGTTTACAATAAGTGTATTCCCTTTTATTTGTTTGTTGCAGCCCTCCTTCCTTTATCTGCGGTGAGTAAAATTGCCACTTTAGCTTGTGCCCCTAGCAATTAAACTAATAATAATAATGAAAGTGTAACTGCTAATGTAAGATATTCCAGATAAAGCAATAATTAACTCTGACTACAATATCACACTTTGCTAGTTATCTTCCTTCCACCTACCTTATGATACTAGTTTTCTGGAATTATCTGTGAAGGAAGTTCTTTCTTCCAAAGGGGTAACAGCAATTGCCATCTCCACTTGGATGCTCTATCAGAGTAAAGTATTTTCTTCTCATATATTGCTTTATCTCGTCATGAACTTTATTGCATATTTTTCTAGAGCTGCCAGAAACTTGATGACGATTTGTTTGTCAGGCTTGACATTTCCTTATGCTCATCAGCAGAAGAGAAAAGAATATATATAAAAAGGGAGGGAGGGGGGAGAATGTGCTTACATTAAAAGATACACAAATCTGAAAGAGTTTTTCCCTGTCTGTCATTGCATTAACTGTTTGGTATCCTCTCATGTTTTTCATTTTTAAATAGTGTGATGTTTCATAATATTTATGACTCTTATTTACTTGCAGTTTCAATCAACTTGACTCAAGCACTTGGAATATTGACATGCAGGAACTGGAGTACAATCCATCGAAAAAGGATCTTACAGATGCTAAAATACATCATTTGCTGGCAGAAGAATTGTGCAAGCCTTACAGGAGGGTAAGACCTTCAGCAGCTCTGGTGAGAGGCTCTTTCACTAACAAAATGTAAAACTCCATAAGGGCACAAAAGTTTGTAAACCACCAGTTTATACACTACATCTGTTTACTACATATGTTCATACTAAAATTCTGTTTATTAGGTACTTTTAACTAAGATCATTGATTTCAGGTTACTTGCATTGATTTACGAGTTGTCAGTTTGCAAACAATTCAGTATAAAACTTTTTCTTGCCATGCATCAAAGCAGTATTGACAACAACAGCAAAAATTTGATGCATGTGACTCATTGATGCAGTCAATACTATTAGGCTATTCTAAAACGAAAATATCTCCAAATTTACCTGGTTATTTTTAAGATTAATTATTTAAATTTTTCCCTCCATGTTTCTTGCAATGGCTTTTTAATCCTCCTGATGAGATCATTCTGCTCCATTAAAAAATGAGACATAAAATGATAGTAGTTACACATTCGGCCTGTTGTCTACAGTTGAGTATCCTGTGTATAACTCAGTAGCTTGTATATCTGTTTTTTTTTCACGTTAATTCATTTCTCCTTTTATAGTAGTTCATCCTCATATCTGTTTGCATATTTCTACATATTTTTAGAAAAAAAAATTTGACCAGGAAACATATTGCCTTATTTGTTTTAGTATTGGTAGATGAAATAATGTGTGTTTATATTTCTGCCATCATGTTAACATTAGAACCTTAGTTTACTCTTAATCCCCAACCCAAAGATTGATTTGCTACTCCTATTTTAACTTGGCATCAAAACTACAAAGTGTTTACAGTGGATTTCAAGTACACAAAGGTAAAGTTAAGACTTTGTAAAAATGCACCATTATTGGGGATTTAAAACAAGGAATGCATAATATAATAAGTTACAAATTTAAATGGATCATAACAAGTTTGAGCTAATTTCTATGTAAGTAACAAAATTATAAGAGTGTGTTATAAGTGTATTCCTCTACCATATGTTAGTAAATGTATTTACTGACATATAATGGAGATTCGGAAATAACTTAAATAATTAAGATAATAATTAAAAGAAAGGACAGAGAAAGTAAAAGCATAACGAATGCAGAGGGGCAGTGGGGATCACAAAAAGATGGACACATTTTACATTATTTAATTATTCATGTAGAGAGATGATGAAATTAAGGAAAAAGGAAGCTGCTTTTAGGCGATATAAACAATAAAGGAAAGTTGACAGCTGCAATGAGAGAAAACACAAAAGGCGGACACACAAAAACAATATTTCGCTATTAACCTTCTTCATGTCATAGAGAAGCGAGCCATTTTCTCTACTACACGAAGAAGGTTAATACCAAAATATCGTATTTGTGTGTCCACTTTACATGTTTTCTCTCATCGCAGCCATCAACTTTGGTATGTGATGGGTTAATTTCCTTTTATTTTACTATTTTTTTGTAGAAAATAATTTAAATCAGATTATGAAAGGGGTGTTACTATTAAATTCATATGTAAATAAAAAAATTAATAAATGATAGGTTTACTTGTAGGGTCCTAACAAAGGCTGCAGCTATGGGAACATCAGAAGTCAATGATATGTTGGTAAGCTAATTTCCATCTACAGTGTTATGGAAGCAGTATAGCTCCTTCCACCTAAAACATTTGTGGAAGTGGTTAGAGTTATCAGATATGGCATAGGCTCAGCCTGAGTCAATCTATTCCTGGGCCATCTGGAGAAACAATTCTTAAACAACACCTCAAAGCCCTTGCGTTTTTGAGATACACAGGTAATATTTTTGGATCCACAGTAAAATCCACCTCCTAGACTTTCTAAATAATAGTTCAACTTGGCTTAGTCTCATATACATATGACCTTCTTGATGTGGACATGTCTCTATGAAAAGGTGGTCTACACACTTACGGTCACATTGAGCCCCCAAATTAATAGAGATTCCAGCACTTTGGTAATTACCATCACTCACACACTACTGCACTTATTATTCTTTCCATACTAAACATTTCCTTCCTTATAGCTTTTTCATTCATGGCAGATGCACCCATTCAGATGAAAAATAATGCACTAGTATTCCCAAAAGCCTTCACAAACTGTCATTTCATGCTGCTATCATCCCAACCTAGAATAAAAACTAATATCCCGTGCTATGATTCATGCTTTACCTAACAAATACCATCCTGCATTCTGAAATCTCACCTTAACTCCATAGCTATCACCCAATCTTCTCTTGGTTATGACTTCCTATGCTCCTTCACCATATATCTCCTGCTCCACAGAATCTGCCAGCAAAATTTGCAGCATTCATCCAGCTACCACTTCTACCTATTCAAACCCTACAACAAGGGGAAACTTTTCCCATTTTTGGACATCCCATATGTACAACACACCTTATATGCCAAATGTCCTCCCTCCACTCCCTTCAAATATAGATCGCAAAGTAACTTTCCATTAAGATGAATTGCTACTGGCAAACAGTTTACATTGGCAACTTAGACCAACCATTGGCAACTCAAACCAGTTCTAACAACTCTAACAGCTACAACAACTGATTTGCAGTGGAAGCTGTCTGTGTCTTTTGACAAGCTACATCGCTTTCTTATCTCTGTACATAGGAACTAGCTTACTAACATATTCTAGATACCTGACATTCCACAGGGCTCAACCTTCCGTAAGACTTGACCACTAAACCTATCACTTACTATCATCAATCTTATATATGAGAGGGGTTTAAAAAGTTCTCAGAATTGACTAGAAAGAAATGACTAACCTCAGTGAAATTTTTTATTTTTCAATTTAGTCTCTATGTACAACCATACACTTAGTCCAGAAATGTTCCAATGCCTTGATCCCATCTCGAATATTAGATTCCTCCAGTCCTGCAAAATACCCACAAACTACGGCTGCCATTTTTATGTTTGAAGAGAATCTCGGTCCACTGAGGAAAGTTATGTGTGTGGGAAAGAGATGGAAGTCTGACGGAGCCAAATCAGGCATATAAGGTGACTGTGGCAACAATTTGTATCTAAGTTTATGTAATTTTGCCATGGCAGTGACACTTGTGTGAGGGGTGAATTGTCTTGATGAAAGATGACTTTCTTCCACGTCAAACCTGGCCTCTATTTGCGTAACTTTATCTGTAGTTGGTCCAGAAGATCAATATTGTATTGTCCTACAATTATTTGACCAGTGTGAAGATAATCTATCAATAGAATATCTTTCACATCCCAGAAAACTGACAGCATAAATTTTCCGGCCAACTGTATTGCATTTGCTTATTGAATGAATATATTTCTACTCCTTTGACTGTTTTCTTGTCTCCGGAGTATAGTAGTGGACTCGAGTTTCATCTGTGGTCACAAACCAGAGCAAAAACTTGGTTAACTGAAAACGTGTCAAATATTTTCGGACATTTCCATTCTGATGCATTTATGATCCAGTGTGAAGAGCTGCAGCACCTGTCTAGCACATAATTTTCTCATCTCCAATTCTTCTTTTGAAATGTGATATGTCCATTCAGATGATGTCCCTGGAGCTTCAGCAATTTCTCACAATTTCAGTAGGTGTTTCTCCATAACCATTTTATGCAGTTTTCATTAATTTCTGGGGTAGTGGCACATCTTGGTCGATCACAACATGGATCATCATCTAAGCTGTCTTGACCACATTTAAACTCAGTGTTCACTTGGAAACAGTTGAATATGAAGGAGTCCCCCTGTGAGTTCTGAAAATTGGTACGAATTTCCTTTGCTTTCGTACCTTTCTTTACAAAGTGCTTAATCACTGCTGAAATCTCAATTTTTTCCATCTTCACAAATAACTTCCCAGGAGCGATAATAAATAGATTTTCGAACTACAGTGCTCTGCCTGGAGCACGGACGTGTCATGTGTTTACCCCTAACAATGACCTATTAATATACAGGAATCTCATTGCAGTAGCATTGACAGTATCATATAACCCAAATTTTGTTAATATATCACCAAAATTAGCTGAAAGAGGTGCAAGCTAGTATAAATTCTATTGCAAATCAGGTTTAGAATCATTTTCTTAGAGTTTTCAAGTGATAAGTAAAAGTAAACAATGATATTCAATCAAAACCTTTGTAAACATTGGCCACATAAAGTGTTTCTTCTTATTTTGGAATAGAAAATGCTACATTCATTTTCAGAGGTGTAGTAGGTTATAAGGATCAGTATGAGGTATGACAGTTTTCAGATATAAAGTTGTATTGAAGAGATAATGGATTTTGAAGTTGAATTAATCACCTGTCACAAACGTTGAGAATAATAGTTAAATAATTTTCAAGCTCCCAGTTTTCAAGCTTTAAAGCTTAAAAGTTGCGTTGAGTTTTATGACACATTGTGTAAAATTTTGAAATCTGTAAATTAAAGTTAAGTAACGTTTTTGTAGGACTTTATGAGAAATTATTATTCATTGACAAAAAAGATTTTTTTGACATAGTATAATTCGGCTAAATACAGAGGGGGGAGTATACTTAAAAGAAAGTAGAATTTTTCCTGAGCACAACGCAGAAGTTTTTTGCAAAAATCCATGCAATACTTTGGCCAGAATAGAAATTTTGAGATAATGGCAGTTTCCGGTTTGAATATACGGCCAGATAGAATTAAAATGATGTAGGGAACTAAACAGCAGTTATAGTAGTTGGATAGTACCACTATCATATAGGAAACTGCATTCTGAAATGTTTAAAACATATTTTAGCCTTGTAGCATCAATACTTTGGGAGATATAGGAAATTTAAGTTGAAAGTTAGGAATTACACTATGATAGAAAATTATAAACAAGCCACTTTATGCACCAAATGACCGGGAAAAATTATGAGATCACTTTAAAAGAGATTTAGCTTCATAGCTCAAATACTCTGAATGTGAGTTTGAATTTTGGGGTTATCCACTTCAGTAAATTTTTTAGGTAACAATGAAAGGAAAGAAATGCCACGAGGCAATATTTATATGGAAAGGACTGATAAAATACACTCAACACTCACCAAAGTTGAAGGGAGGAGGGCAGCACCAACACACACAAAAAAAAACCTCACAGAAAATACAATATTTTGGGTTAAAACCCCTTTTTCAAGTTAACAGAAGTAAGTGGCTGGGCTTGCGCAAGACTTGCGTTCACCGCAGCCCAATACAGCCAAACCACTAGAGCTAGAGAAATTTTCATAAGGATTGATTTTGACGTTTGGACAATGGACTACCTCTCACAACAATTTTAAGGCAATTAAAGGACAAAGAAGTTCTCATATTTTCAGATGTATCATAATATCCAGATAGGTTGCAAAATCCATTTGAATCCCTATCTATAGGACCCTGGGAACAGTGGGGGGTGGGGGGAGGCAGTGTTTAGAAAGCACTCATAGGGGTAGGTCACGCATGGCTTACAGAGATGATTCAACCCGGAAGTTTGAAGTAGACGCTAGGATCGCATATCGGCCATGTTGAACTAATTATAACGTTAAGTGCATAAATGATCATACTCTCGAAGTAACTGAATCTTAAACAGTCAGGGGTTTTTCAGGAGTTATTTGCAGCTTGACTCATGGTTTCTACCTGCAATCTTATTATGTTTGGAAAAGAAGTTTCAATGCTGTAGGTTGGTCTCTGAGTGATGTATTTATATTTGGAATATAAAGTTTGGTATTTACATGATGGTCTACAGTGAAGATTATTGTAATCCTACCTTCTCCTAATGACGTTATCAGTTGGATGGCGACTGAATGACAATCTACCCTTAGGCCACATTAATGGTCAAAGTTGAGGATAGGCTATTATGTACTTACCTCGCTATCAGCATATCGTCTGACAATATCTGGTAGTGATCGCAAAAACTTTCAAAACCACCCTCATATATAAATTTAATAGTGATTCCACTTCTTAAATTGATATAAATAATTTTGTTTATTTACTGACTTATTTTTAACACTTTTAATTTGTTTCACCATTCCCAGTGATTATACTTTCCTATAGTTACTGATTGTCTTCTTCATGTTCCCTCCCTCTGCCACCTGCCCAATCCACTATAATCAGTATTGAGACTCAGTTTATGTGCAGTTCATATTTACTAGCCATATGTCTTATCTCTTTCCACAAATAACGTTACTCATTGAAATATTGTATAATATGTTCATCTTCTGCATTTGTAGTTGCCCTTCTATCTTCCTCTTTGGCAGATTATATGTAACAAGAGCTTGCCCTACGAATGTGCATGGTTGAAATAATATTAGTACATTAGAATGATATTCAAGCAATGGAATAATTAATTCCAGTAGAACAGAATTTTCTTCTCAAAGTTAATTATATTGAAAATCTTGTTGACAGCATCTTAATCTTTATTTTTTACTTAGACTACTAAAATTATTTTCAGTAATATTTTAATTACAAGAATTACCTCTCAACTGTAAACTATCCCACCAAGAATTCTATTGTGTGGAGCTAACTTTTGTATCATTGATACTACTTACAATATGCATGATATAATCACCATAATAATGCAAAGAAAAACGCCACTATATAATTAAAGTAAGAAGGAATATTAAAAGTAAATCCATCACTTATGACAGGTGAAGGCAGCAGGGCACTGACAAACACATTAAGCCAAACACAATTTACAATACTTTGGCTTTAGGTATGATGTATCAGTAGGGGTGATACATATGTCAGGAGGATGTTTTCATACCAGAGCACTAGAAGATTCAGCTCATAGTTAATCTCAGTTTGTATGCATCAGATCACTTATCACATATGCCTCACCTCTGCTGATGAATGAAACCAAAATAGTGTAGACTGTGTGTGGTAATCCATGGTAAGTAGTGTTTTTACATGATGATATAATCATTAAAAAATAAGTAAAGAACAGTTAATATATTAAGTGTTTTAAGTAACTGTTTATGTATAGGTTATGTTGTTCATACATGTCATTAGTCTAATAGTATTTATAATTAATTTTATCACCTTATGATCATTCCCCAATTCAAAGTCAAATTAGTCTAAATAAGCAAATAATGCATATATTAAAGTAACTTTAAGGCAAAATTTTCATGCTATTGTTATTACAAAAGCATGTGACATTCTGTTTCAGCACCGTCGACTGAGTTATAGTAGACATGCAGTAAATGACCGGGATTTGTCTACACAAGTCAATTATCGCATGCACATGAACATTCGTAGAATGGTTGGTGAGAGGAAACATCACCATAAGCGAAGTAAACGCCTTGGAAAAGTGAGTATTGTATATCACTTTTGATTAGTATTTATGAAATGCTCTTGGGTAACTAACTGAGAAGAATGTGTTATCACACAATATTTTGGTGATCACAATCACTGTCGCCATCTTCTGGTGAAGTGCTGGATGTGGCTTTTTTTTTATTACTAGCTGGTACCCACGACTTTGTTTGTGTTGGTATAGAATTTGAAGTGACAGCTAACCCCCATAGTGCATGATGGGAGACTTGATGCTATTACCACACACAAACACCAGTCATCTGCGCTATGTAGTTCAGGCAGCAAAATAAAATAAACGGACACACATGTCTTTGGCCGAAATACGAAAATATCCTTGATCAACCAATTTCAACCACCATATCTCCCCCACTCCCACAGTTTCCAAAATTTGGCAATCGTGATTGACTGGTGACCCTGTGCTACTATCACGCACAAACACCACTGATCTGCGCTAGATAGTTTTGGCTGAAAAGTGATACACCATGACACATACGTTTTAGGTAGAAATACGGAAGTGCCGCAGGTCGACCACTTTCTACCACCATATATATCACACCCCTACAGTTACTGACATCTAACCACCATAGTACACGATACCACTACCACACACAAACACCAATGGTCTATGCTATGTAGATATGGCACCAGAGTGACATATACGAAGACACATGTCTTTGGTCAAAATACGAAAAAACCCTTGATCGGCCTCTTTCAATCACCATATCTCCCACACTCGCACAGTTACCGAAATTCGGCCAACATTATGATCGACGGGTGACTCTGTGCTACTACCACACACAAACACCAATGATCTGCGCTACATAGTTTTGCCTGAAAAGTGATACACATACGTTTTAGGGAGAAATATGAAAGTGCCACAGATCGACCACTTTAAACCACCATATCTCCCACACCCCCATAGCTACTGACATCTAACTACTATAGTACACGATAGGAGATACAATACCACTACCACACATAAACACCAATGGTCTATGCTATGTAGTTGTGGCAGCAGAGTGTCATATACAGAGACACATGTCTTTGGTTGAAATACGAAAATGCCCTGCATCGACCACTTTTAACCATCATATCTCCCACATCTCCACAGCTATCGACATTTGGCCAATGTTGTGCATGACAGGAAACTCCATGCTACTTCCACACACAAAGAACAGTGATCTGTGCTAGGTAGTGGTGGCTGAAAAGTAAAATATAGGAAAACACATGTCTATTTTTATATATATATATATATATATATATATAAGATTATTATTAGGGGGGAGCCCCCAAAACCCGCTCCTCCAAGCATGGCAGTCTTCCTGTTATCTACTGCTCGCCTCTGCACATGGATTAAATTAGTAATTCTAGAAGTGATTACAGGAATGGGATTGTAATGTATTGTTATTATTACTCTGCATTTCGCTAAAAGTGGGTGCCAGAGGATGCATTGCACCAATCCTAATGTGTAGCCATTTGTTCATAGGAAAGGATATATGTGATATGGCAGGAGGCACCCATGGGCTATTTTTAGGAACCATCCCAGCATTCGCCTGGAGCAATCTGTTTACTCATCCGGTAAATCCTTCTTATTCCATTCCCTAATTGCTCCTGGAAAAAATGAGTATAGAAATAAATCTGTTCTGGCACAGGTTTCTCTTATCTTATTTTCACAGTCGTTCCTAGATATGAATGTTTCTGGTAGTAATATTTGTTTGCTGTCGTTCCAAAACAAGTCAGTCGTGAATTTTTCTATTAGCTTCTGTCAACAGCAATGCCTTCGGTGTTCCAGGTCTTCCCAATCTAACGCATTCAACATAACACTTATGCTTTCTCTCCAACTATATATACCTGTCATGAATCAGGTGGCTCTTCTTTGGACCTTCGATTCTCTAACTGCTTTTGGGATGGCTTCCATGATATGTGGAAGACAAACAGAATGAACGTTAGTATGAGGGTCTGCACCGTTCTTCTCTTCTAGGTCTCGTAGGGTTTTCTCCAGACGTCGGACATTGGAGCTGCCAATGATAAGTAAACCTTTTCCTAGCATCGCTCACGATCTGTGAACAAATATTCCCTGCTGTGCTTCCGGGTCATTCGCACTAAAATCTTCAACCTCCTGCAAAAACTGAAATGCATTACTTAGTGGTAAAGATATCATTTTTCCGTCAGTTATTTTGGAATTTTGTTGCCTCTCCGATGCACACGGTCCCAGACGTTCCCGGCAACAGATACCTGACAAACCTCACTTGCTGGTTCTACATCACTAGCCTCTGATCATTCTTCGACGCACTGCTGCCCCTAGTCTAGGATGCTCCATACCTGTGCTTGAAGAGATGCCATTCTAGTAAGAATCTCTTCTAGAGCCTGATGCCTACTGGAACACATTGCACAAACCATGTCACCTGAAACAGCCAAAAACAGAGCTACAAACAAAATAAACACAAAAGTTGGCGACTGCTGTTAACGGCTGCAGGAGCTCAACTCACTGGCTCGCTACCTAAACAGGAAATATTCAAAGATAAAAACAAAAACTATCTAGCACAATTTAAATCACACACAAAAGTCGGCTACTGCTGCTGAAGCTCAACCAACTGGATCACTACCTAAATAGGAAATATTCAAAGAAAAAACTGAAAACTATCTAGCACAATTTAAATCACACACAAAAGTCGGCTCCTCCAGCCAGTGTCCCCAGAGCCACCGATGCATACTCCAAGGCAGACACAGCTATCCACACAGCAGCGGTTCGCCGACATCACTGCCAGCCTGCCCCGCCGACATCACGCCACCGCACCGACCCAGCGTGCCATCTTCTTCCTGATGTCGTCTTCTTCAGTTTTCTTGGTCACGCCGAGTGACACAGCAACTGATATTCAATGTACCTGTTGCACCTGAAGGTCTGACGCAGATGATTCAATTCCCGCGGTAGGCTGTCGGCATCACATATTGCTCCCACCCTATGTACAAGGGTGGTGAGCACCATCTTGCATTGTGCTAGACGGTGAGGGTTACACACGTTCAGGTACAGGTCTGTGTGCGTCGGTTTTCTGTAGACACAGTGTCCTAGAGTCTCTTCGGGTTTCCTTTCTTTAAGAATATTTAAGAAATACAGCTGGCTTTCTTCTTCGACCTCTATTGTAAACTTGATGATTTCATTTATGCCGTTCAGGTTTTTTTTTTTTTATTTAAGGGCATTTGACTTCTAGACCATACAGCCAGCTCAAGTTTATTTCGAATCATCCAGTGTTTTTCCGTTTCTCCATAGTGTATTATTATCCAGGTAACTCTAGACACAACAGCATGGACATGACATACACACACACACACACAACACAAAACAACAACAACAACTACACTAAACACCCATGCCCATGGCCAGACTCGAACCGGCGACCTTCGGCACTTGGAGCTAACACTCAAGCCCATATGCTACCAAGGTCGGCTATGCTGTTCAGGTGGTAATGATTGCAGTCTTTCCTCGGCGTAATACTAACATTAAATGCAGTCGTATTTCTTTAGTCGCTGTTAACAGGCTATGAAATATACTTACATCAATCACTGCAGTAATTCTGCACTTCCTGCCAACCAACTCGGCTGATTAAGTGAAAGGTTGCTGGCTTACTCACACTAATCATCATCAACTTGTTAAGATGAACACAGCATGCACTTTTAATGACATGAAAACTGAAACAGCTCACTAAGTTAAACCACCAGTGATTAATAAAATAGTTTGGCTGTATCCAGAAGATTGCACAGTTCATACATTAGGAAAATGTTCATGCCAACATATAACCGTTGTGTCACTGTCCACCATTCACACCCGCTGAAAGCAATGTTCTTTCATCAGGTTCACAGTCATGACACAAACGTTCTTGAGTCCTTCCGATATCTAGCGAGTAGATATGTGGCCTTCCTTCCACGTAATCACTGATACACACACAAGTATCGCATCCACAACATTCTTTTACTCAAAGCAAAAATGCACGCATAAAGCGTGCATACGCTCTACCCACTAGAAACAGACTGGTGCTATATTTTTCCATGATACTCCTCTCACCTCACCAATATCGATACTTCCAACGATACTGTTGTATCGTTACACCCCTCCCGATAACCATTTGGTGAAAGATGTGTTTTCAAAATATTTCTTTCGCCACCATGTTAACACAATGACCTAATGAACATTACTGCTGGTGGTTACCCAGTTTATCATTTACAACCTTACAAAACAATCATATACAAACATTAAAATAAACATACAGAAATGAAAATATATCAAAATACAATGACTTAAGCAACTATTTCCTTTCCTCTTCCTTCTTTTACACTTTGTTCCTTCCATCTTTCATGTCCTAGAAAATACTACGAGTATATGTCCACTTATTTCATCAGGTTCTATGACATTAAAAACAACACTGTCCAACCTATCATAAGACACAAGCTAGCATAAGCACGTTCCTGATAAAGTTGCGGGTTGCTTATCTGCACACAACCACAGGGAAGTAGGGATTATACCACACTCAGGTAATGACAAAATAACCAAGTAACAATTTTTCTTGGCTGTACACAAAGCTAAATTTCTTACATTTCAGTTGGGGACGAAATCACAAAGACAAGTGTTATATCAGGAAATGCGCCAATGGAGGGTTAATCAATGACTAATGATGCACTTTCAATAAGTGCTTGGTCTCCCTAGACTGTTCATGTTACCAGGAGACCAAACACAAAATAAGGATTCCTTACCCTGATGAAGGCAAAGTCGATGAGCCAAAATGAGTCAGGACCAAGCCTCTGTGCAAAGGAATTTCATTAAGAAGGCACACCAACCTAGTAATCAGGTATATCAACTCCTTCAATGCTCTCTCATCTAGCAAACATATAAGGTTTAAGTGATACCACATTATAAACTCCTTTCAATCGACAATCACTCAGATACACTAGGGTAAACACATTTTATCTCAGGCTGTCAATCACTCTAAAAGAGCCTATCACACAGAAACTAGAGTATTTATATTTCACTCTTGACACTCGAGGATTTCAAATGTGTTTGCACCAGCACCAGGTCAATCTTAGCATATGTCATCTTTCTCCCCTTCTGGTCATGTCTGTTCTTCCTCTCCTCTGCTTTGTTGCATAAACTCTCTTTTGCTGATCTTATCCCCTCAGCATAATTCACTTCCTTGTTCTCAGGGTATTCAATGAATCTGTCCACAATGCGGGGTGGTGGCTTCCGGAACATCAATTTTTATAATACCAGACCTGTAGAATCATGAGGAACGTTATTCAACACATCTTCCATTTTGTCCACCTGTGAGGCTGAACTCTTATGCTTGTCATGACAGTACTTGCAAAACTAACAGCCAATTTCGCACATGGCTCTATCAATGATGTCCCCTTGAGGATGATAACACAATGTCTTCAGCACTTTAATACCTTCCTTCTCAAGTCGACCTGTCCAATTCTTGCTACTGAACTGTGGCGTGTTGTCAGATATAATTCGTTTTGGCTTCCCAACCTCTGAAATATACTCCTCTATAATCTTCCCTGTGAGCACTTTCGCAGTCGCCTTCTTCAGGGTGTAAAGCTTCAAGTACATAGAAAATGCGTCCATTACCATCAGTATTTGTGTGACGTCACCCCTCGACACGGGAAGGGCCAAACATGTCTACTGCCACCAGCTCCCCTAGATTGTCCGGCACAATATTTTTCACCTCTCCCTTCCGAGCAACGTTGTACACTTTAACCCTCTGACATAGGTCACAGGAAGCTAACAGCCTCGAGATTCTCCATGGCATATTGTTGAAATAGCAACTCTCCCGCAGTATGCAGTAGCACTTACTAGGGCCATAGTGCCCATAACAATGGTGGCGCTGCATAATGAACACATCGACGCATGCTTCTGGTAACCATAACATTCATTCTCCCTTCTCCTCAGAAACATGCTTGAACAAAATAGATTAATGTACACAGTAATATTTCTCCAGTTTCTCTCTATATCCCGGGTCAGTTAATTTCTCCTTCACCATCCTTATCGTCTCATCAGCGTCTTGCAACTCAGCCATGTCCCTTAGGCATGAAACTACTTCATCTTCTTGTGGTACCTCCCGCAAGAAATTCATAAAGGCACTATTTTCAGTCATTATGGCCTCTGTCTCCTGTTTGAGTCTGATGGGTAGCCTCGACAGGCAGTCAGTCACCTCATTCTCCATCCCCGGCCAATACTTGATTTCAAATCGGAACTCTTGCATCAGCAAGGCCCACCAAGCAACCGCTCATTAGAAAGGTTAACGCCTTGTTGCCGGAATATACTGTCATTTTCCTTCCAAGAAAGATGTGGCGAAATTTTTTTGAACTCCACAGTATCGCCAAACATTCCTTCTCACTAACTGATTACCGTCGTTCCTGTCCACCAAACATATGACTCGCAAAACCAATAGAACGATGCGCTTTCTTCCACCTCTTGGAAGACCTCACCATATTGTGAGCTGTCTGTTGATAAGCACGTCTTCATTCTCAATCCGCGTGCGCCAGAGTGATATTCCTTGCCAACTCATGTTTAATTCTCTCTAAATCCTTTTTGCACTCTTCAGTCCACACCCACGATTTCAAATTGCTTAACTGTTCACTATTCAGAACTTGTCCTTCAATGAACTTTCGATAGTATGCACATAGCTGAAGGAAACTTTTCAATTGGGTTTTGTCGTAGGGTCTCGGAAATTTCTCAATGGCCTCCAGTTTAGCTTAATGCCTTCTGGCATTATAATTTGCCCCAGGAATTTCAACTGTTTCCTAAGGAAAGTACATTTCTTCCTTTTCAACGTCATTCCTCCCTCTCTCAACGCTACAAGTACTTCTCTCAACATATCATATAAGTGTACCTTATCTCTCAAGTGTCCCCCGAGCACTCGGTCCAGTGCTGTAATGAAAGTAGCACCTCCATTATTGAGCCCAAAAGGCAGAACACAGAACTTACAACACTTTACTTCAAATCAAAACGCAGTATATTTGTGCGATTGCTCTGCCAAAGTTACTTGCCAGTACATACTTGTCAAATCAAGAGACGAGAGGATTTAGCTCCATGAAACCTCCGGAGTATTTCGTCCGCCAGTTGAAGATAGTCCCTCTCTGTAATTTGTATTCTATTCAGAGCTCGAGCGTCCAGCACTAATTGCACTGATTCATCCGCTTCCTTAACTACTAACAGTGGGTTGACATATTCGCTTTTGGACCTTTCAATGATACCATGAGCTTCCATCTTATTCAGTTCCTTCAGTTCACAACAGTAATCAACTAACCGGCCTGCTACACTCCTGGAAATTGAAATAAGAACACATTGACGCTGGTGTGTAAGACCCACCATACTTGCTCCGGACACTACGAGAGGGCTGTACAAGCAATGATCAATCGCACGGCACAGCGGACACACCAGGAACAGCAGTGTTGGCCGTCAAAGGGCGCTAGCTGCGCAGCGGTTAGCCACCGCCGCAGTCAGTGTCAGCCAGTTTGCCGTGGCATACGGAGCTCCATCTCAGTCTTTAACACTGGTAGCGTGCCGCGACAGCGTGTACGTGAACCGTATGTGCAGTTGACGGACTTTGAGCGAGGGCGTATAGTGGGCATGCGGGAGGCCGGGTGGACGTACCGCCGAATTGCTCAACATGTGGGGCGCGAGGTCTCCACAGTACATCGATGTTGTCTCCAGTGGTCGGCGGAAGGTGCACGTGCCCGTCGACCTGGGTCCGGACAGCAGCGACGCACGCACGCACGCCAAGACCGTCACATCCTACGCAGTGCCGTAGGGGACTGCACCGCCACTTCCCGGCAAATTAGGGACACTGTTGCTCCTAGGGTATCAGAGAAGACCATTCACAACTGTCTCCATGAAGCTGGGCTACGGTCCCGCGCACCGTTAGGTCATCTTCCGCTCACGCCCCAACATCGTGCAGCCCGCCTCCAGTGGTGTGGCGACAGGCGTGTATGGAGGGACGAATGGAGACGTGTCATCTTAAGTGATGAGAGTCGCTTCTGCCTTGGTGCCAATGATGGTCGTATGCGTGTTTGGCGCCGTGCAGGCGAGCGCCACAATCAGGACTGCATACGACCGAGGCACACAGGGCCAACACCCGGCATCATTGTGTGGGGAGCGATCTCCTACACTGGCCGTACACGTCTGGTGATCGTCGAGGGGACACTGAACAGTGCACGGTACATTCAAACCGTCATCGAACCCATCGTTCTACCATTCCTCTACCGGCAAGGGAACATGCTGTTCCAACAGGACAATGCACGTCCACATGTATCCCGTGCCACCCAACGTGCTCTAGAAGGTGTAAGTCAACTACCCTGGCCAGCGAGATCTCCGGATCTGTCCCCCATTGAGCATGTTTGGGGCTGGATGAAACGTCGTCTCACATGGTCTGCACGTCCAGCACGAACTCTGGTCCAGCTGAGGCGCCAGGTGGAAATGGCTTGGCATGCCGTTCCACAGGACTACATCCAGCACCTCTACGATCGTCTCCATGGGAGAATTGCAGCCTGCATTGCTGCGAAAGGAGGATATACACGGTACTAGTGCCGACATTGTGCATGCTCTGTTGCCTGTGTGATCTTGTGTTGTATCTGACCCCAGGAATGTGAATATAAAGTTTCCCATTCCTGGGACAATGAATTCACGGTGTTCTTATTTCAATTTCCAGGAGTGTATATCAGAAAAAACTTCGGGGAATTCTTCCAAAATATTTTCTACTCCCATTTCCTTCCCTACTTCGACGATCTCCTCTTGCGATTCCACTCGAAGTTCCAACTGTTATGCGGTTGTTTCCAGCACTTCCACTACGCCTGCCAAACGTTCTTTACGGTGTCGCATGGTTTTGGCGTCTGCCCAGGATATCACTCTGATCTTCCCTGGATCCTGTATTCTATTAATTCCTCCTTTCTCCAGATCAACTTTATACGCCCTTTTTGGCTCAGGAATTCCAGAGTGTCCTTTACCCAGTTTAGGATTGCTCCCACCGGTTTCAGCCAATCAGCTCCCAGGATGAGTCCTGTGTTTAAGTTAGGAATCACTTATGGGGTAATCTCGACTGGCTTCCCTCCGATCTCTCCTTCCATCTGTAGGACCATCTTCATTCAAGTGACCTGTGGCTGCTGTAAGAATCATTCCATTAACAGACCAAACACCTACTTCGGGCCTCCCTCGAGTGTCTGATATAATGCTTCAGACATACTGCTGCTCCCAAATCCACAAGTGCTTCTATATATCTACGTCAAAACTTCGTCGTGACAGTGGCGAGTGCCATTCCCTTTTCTTCAATTTTGTTCCCTCTACCGATAAAGTATTCCTAGTATTGTCATGAGAAAATGCATGAGCACATGCCCACGCCGGGTGCTGTCTGGAGTCTGCTCAGGCCAAGCTTGTGACTGCTTCCATCACTTCTTCAGGTGGTGCTCCATCTCTTGATTCCTCTCCTCCTTCACCCGAGTCCAGCAAGGCTACCCCCCTATTTTCTTCTCCGGCGGTCATCACAATCTCTCCTAGAGTTATGTACTTATTGTTCTCATCTATTGAACATTCCACCACGATGGCTACCACCACAACCTCTGGTAACAATGCTCCCACTTCCTTAACGTGTTCTTCTACCGTACTATAGACTGCTCGCTCGATCATTTGCCTCTCACTGTCAGCTCTCAAACTGGCTCCTTCTTTCTCGTTCTCATTAGTTCCGTATCACTCGTTTGCAATTGGTCCACTGGGAATTTTGACTTCAACTCGCTCCCTCGTATTGTCTTCAAAAATTGGACTACCTAAATCTCCTGCCCCTGTTGATGCCAAAACAGTGGCACAGATCAGTATTTTAACTGAATCTTCTCCTCTGGTTTCGGCAAGGGTACCCCACACTGGCCATGTTGATAATTGTACGACTGATGTCCTCCTCCAACCTTGCACTTTACGGCTGGCCGATGCCTGTGGTCCCAGCCATCTTCCTTCCACGCATTGGCTTCGTGCTCTGAGCTCCCCTGGGATTGCAACTGTCTTCCCCATCCTGGTTCTGAGTATACGATCACTCTCCTCCTGAATATCCAACCTCAGCAATATCTTAATTGCCTCAAGCACCGAACAAATTTTGTAACTGGCGAATATGACTTGAGTTTCCCAGGTTAATCGAGCCACCGCTATGATCACTAATTCCTCTTCACTACCAAAATCATCAATATTTTTCCATGAAAAAATTCTTCTGGGTCCCCCATGCAGCCATGTAGGTCTCCCACATCATTAACCCTCTTCTGACCACTATATGACGATCTACTGACCAATAGCTTTTCAAAAATACCTTCTTGAATTGCTCGAACATTTTATAATTTCCTACGAACCAATCAGCCCAAAGCTGAGCAACCCCCACCAAGTGCTTCTGGACCATTTCTATCTTTTGCTCCTCTCTGGCTAACTTCTGGCCTAAACTTCTTGAAATTCATGATGAATTTGACAGGATGAATTCGACAGGATGAATTTGACCACGATCATCAAAGCATTCCCAGTCTATCTTCTCGTCTGCTTAGACCGCCGAAAACGTTGGATGAACCAAACCTCTGAACTTCACCACCTCTTCTTTGACCGCCACCGGACCCTTTACTTTCAAGGCATCCTCAATCAATGCCGCAGTTGACAATTTAGATTTCCCAACATCCTGGGAAATCGACTCCACATCAGACGCCAGGCCACTTACCTCTGTTTTCAGCTACTCCAAGCCTTCCTTTAGGCCTTTGCCCAACAAGGCACAGTGGTTTTCCACCGTCTCCAGCCCCTGGTTATGAGTGACAGTTACTTCCTCCATGAAAGCTACTCTTTTATTAATTGCCTCGGTGTCCTGGTGCAAACATTCTGTCTTCTTGCCCATATCTCGTTCTAATTTAATTAACTGTTCATTTAGGCACACCCCTTGATCTTCACAGTCAGCCTTACACTCCTTTAACTCGGTCCTAACGTTCGTCAACTGATGAGTGTTACTCACTACCCATGTTCACAACTCCCCCCAACGAGTTACCTATAGACTGAAAACTGTTTTGAAACCTACTTTCCATAGACTCTAACGTGGGCAGCAGCAGGATTACTTTAAGTGAGGAGCATTTTTTTATACATTATACATAACACTTATTACTTATTAACTAAGCGTAATGAATTTATTGACAAGGTTTTGAACAAATTTGTACAACAACCTAGGCCCTTTAAGTTATCATTGGAACAGTGAATGTAATAATAAAAATTTTGTGTCTTAATATTTTTCTGAGTATTTTCTTTCATAGGGGGTTCAAGTGCACCCCCTTGCACCCCCCTCCCGGCACCCATGGATTCTAATTTATTTTGGAAAACTACTGTTCATATCTGGAAAACTTCTGTTCATAGACTCGAACTTATTTTGAAGACTAATGCGGTCTGACTGCAAATCATTTCAAAGACTACTTTCCATAGATTCTAATTTATTTTGAAAACTACTGTCTGTATCTGACTTCAAATCATTCCGAAGTCTACCTTCCATAGACTCTAAGTTATTTTGCAAACTGCTGAAAACTGAATCCAAATAGGAAACGAGGTTTGTTGACCTTAGATCAGTTGACGCATGGTGTAGGTCCCCCAAGGGCATATCCCTCAGTAATGCCGCCTCCACAGTGTTTACACCCTCTCCAGAAGACATGAAACTAACAATAAAAAAAAAAAAAAAGAAATCTCTCAGTATGGAGAAACTGCAACAGCTGCACCAGCAAGATTGTAGCACACACAAGTATTTCATATACCACGAACAAAAGACACTGATACCAAAATCAATTCAATTCTTTGGCAAATAAGTTATATACCTCTGATTTAAAAGTCTCAGGGCAATGTAGCATCCACATTAGTATCTACCAGTATATACAACATAACGGAAACTTCACTTCCTCAAATCGACAAGAATGTTTAGGGAAGAATTTCTTAACTCTGGCGTTTGACTAATTTGCCATAAGCATGAATCATCGAAAAGAATTTACCACTCAACTGACAATGATTTCTTTGATATTACTTGAAATAATTAGTACAAAGAAAACAAAACTCTTCTGATTCATGCAGACAGTAATTTTATTCGAAGTTTAAAAGACGATTAGGAAAAATTACATAATATTATGCAGTGAAAAATTTAAAATTTCTGATCACTTCTGTCAGTTTGTGACTCTGACAAAAATAAAATAAAATTTTGGAATTCCCTTTCGTGTTCTTCGAGTCACTCCGCTCGATCTGCTACTTGGTAGTGCATCTTGCCGTATCTCCAAGTTGCACCTCGAAGTCACAGCTCAAAGTCACATTTCGATGCCTTTCCACCCTTGGAGTCGGCTAGTCGATTGCTCAAAACTGCCTCCTCCACTATGCAGTGTCTTCTTCGCACGTGAACTGCTTTGGTTGTTGCTGCTATGGTGCACGGTTCTATCGTTGACTATTGACCATTCACTTCCTAATTGTTAGTGTGTTTTACCACCGGCGGTTACTAATTAATGTCGATTCCTACCGTGGTTTAATCACACAGTCCTGTCTTGGTAAAGCCATGTAAAGATTTAACATTAGGAATTGATAAATACATTGAGCTTCTTGTTGGTTTGTTTTACAGTCTTTCCTCAGCAGAATACGAACATTAAATGCAGGGCCATAGCTGTGGGAGGACTAGGCGGTGCCGTGCACTGGTACCCTAAACTCAGGGGCCCCTACAGCTCAGGGAAGCAATTCCAGCAAACCTCACAAGACTTGGTAGAGCTAAATATGTAATCACCCATTTGGCCTGAGGCTCAAAATATTTTTTTGGAGCGGGGCCCTTGTTAACCTAACTACAACACTGATTTAATGGAGTTGTATTTCTTCAGTCGCTGTTCACAAGCAATGAAATTTATATACATCAGTCATTGCCATAATTCTGCATGTCCTGCTGACCAACTTGGCTGATTAAGTGTAAGATTGCTAGCTTACTGACTCTAATCAACAACAACATGCTAAAATGAACACAGCATGCACTATTAATGATATGAAAACTGATGCAACTCACCAAGGTAAACCACCAGTGATTAATAAACTAATTTGACTGTATTCAGAAGATTGCACAATTCGTAAATTAGGAAAATGTTCAGGCCAACATATAACCATCATGTCACTGTCCACCATTCACACACGCTGAAAGCACTGTTCTTTTAAGTTCACAGACATGACACAAACGTTCTTGAGTCCTTCCAATATCTAGTGAGCAGATATGTAGCCTTGCTCCCACGTCATCACTGACACGCACACAAGTATCGCATCCGCAACATTCTTCTACTCAAAGCCAACATGCGTGCATAAAGCGTCCATACTCTCTACCGACTAGAAACAGAGGGTGGCATCTTTTTCCACATACTTCTCTCGCCTCACCAATATCGATACTGTTGTATCGTTACCAGAGATGTGCATTATTTTAAATACAAGTATTTCAAATATAAATATTTTGTATTTTATTTGAAAAACTTTTTGAAACATATTTTGTATTCGAAAAATGCAAAATACTTTTCTTAATATTTTTTTTTTAATTTTTATTTCATATTTATCCTCATTAATGCTGAGCTATCAGTAAATTCAAACTAGTGACAACAATGCCAGAAAATTCAAATGAGAATTCGGTCTGTTGTGCAAGTAACAATGACATTGGCAATAATGAATCGTTTACAGCCTGTCCCCTCCGACTTGCCTGTTGTGATGTTTGGTTTGTCGTTTATATGCCAGTTTTGCTCGCTTGCTGTTTGAAAGTTACCAAAATGTAAGTAAAACGTAAAAAATAAGTTTTATTTACTACTGCTCACCACACAAAACACATCACACAATATACTAAACTAACTAATAATAATATTTTATAAATTTGCCGAATCAACAAGAATTCTCCTAACACAAACATTAATTTCATACCGATTTAATTTTATTTTAGGAACATGTTATATGTGGAGTAAACTAGCGTAGTCCATAACCATAAGTTGGTTGGATCCTCCCGTAGGAGGCATACTAAGCAATTGTGTCAGAGGTAGGATTAATGTTGCCATGTCCAGTTTCTTAAAAATCCGGATGGAAGGCAAAAAAAAATCGTGAATCATAATTACAAATCGGGTAAAAAAAAAAAAAAAAGTTTTTATATACTTCACGTTTATTTTTATAATTTTGGCAGGACAGAGGTAATTTCTATAGGTATCTTTCTGTCATATTATAAGAACTTATCAGTCTTATTACTCGACATTATTATAAGTCCGACTTGTTGAGTAGGATTAGTAACAAAATGTTATGGAGAAAGTTATAATTTGTAGTTGAATTTTAAGTAATTTTATGGTATTAATAAGTATATAGTATTTATTTTTTATGAAACTGTTTTGAGTTTGATTATATTGCTTTTTCATAGCTTTAATTTTTATAAAGCAGCTATAAGATTCGCCACAAGACAAACTGAAGTTGGTTTTAATTTGTAACTCTGCTTTAATATGGTCGAGTAAAAATCGCTTTCAAACCAAATTATAATAGCCTGGGAAATTTTACTTTCAGCTGCCGAGTTTTAAATTTGTATTGATGCCACAAAAGCATTTCTTTTTTCCAGATTGATTTTGAAATATATTGTGCCATTTCTGTAATGGTGTTGTCTTTTTCTGCACTGTTTCCTTCACTACGTTTTTGATGTTACGAACATCCTCACAAAGTTCATCAACTTCTCAAAACAGGTTAATTTTTAGTTTTTATCTAATATCAATGATTGACCCTCAAGTAAAAGAGTCATCTTGCTAACAAAATGGCTTGAATAAGTCGAATTTTCTTTCTTTTCCTTTTTGATTCTGGCTTTATGACGTCGAGGTCGTAAGAGGCAGGAAAGGACTGAGGGTAAGGAATGGGAAGGAATTTTGCTGTGGCCTTTTGCATGGACCATCCCGGAAAGGCTTGTAGTGATTTGGGAAAACAATATTGCTTTAATTGAATTAGTGCTTGGTTTCTACAACTCATAATTCAAAGCTTCTCCACGACACACTTAGTTTTGAAACTCTTTCATCCGAATTTTTTAATAAATCTTATATCTTTAAATGAGAAATTCTTATATATATTAGGGAGGTTTTTGAACAAATTGTTGTATTAAAATCCATGAAATAAATAACATACAGAATAAATTAACACTAAAAGTATTTTATTTTAAAAAAAGTATTTTGAAAATACCTATTTTGCTTTTTGTATTTAAATACCTACATCTTAAACTATTTTGCATTTTGTATTTGAAATACAAAAAAAAAAAAAAACAAGAGGGTATTGGTATTTTGTAATTAAATTCTTTTTAAAAACTATTTTGTATATCTCTGATTGTTACAAGGTGATGGAGAAAATCTTCCAGGTTGTTCCTGCCGTGGGGCCAAACCACAAAGGTATCATCCACATATTGGTAGAAAGTGCTGGGCTTTATGGGAGCGCTTTCTAGTTCCTTGTCTTCAATGTCCTCCATGAAGAAATTTGCAATAGGCAATAGGCGATAAAGGAGTGCCCATGGCCACCCCATCAACCTGTTCACACAGGAAGTATGATGATTGGAGTGTGTGCCGGAATAAATCAACTAATACAAGCTCAAAATGCTGTTCCAGTAGAGCTATCATATCAGTGACGAGGCCCCTCTCATAGAGTCCTGGCATCTACTAGGAGCTTCTGAGACAGCATTCTCACTGAAGCAGTTGAAATTCTTCTCATGTTAAACCTCGTCAACCGGGACTGTGGGTCCAACTGAGTGAAGCTTGAGCAGCAGTCATTGATGCTATATGTCGACAGCGCTGCCGAGATACGCGCAACATGGCATGTCCATATCGACTGAGTGCTTGCTAGGCTGCTGCTGGCGCTACCCCCCCCCCCCCCCCCGATACCCAGGCAGTGTCCACATCAGCCAATCACAAACGAGCTCAACAACATCATGTGCACTCGACCGCCGAGCAGGCTATAAGACCTCAGCCTTTCCTTCACATCCGGCTTTTCACCAGAAGATGGTGACGGTGAATGTGATTGCCGAAATATTGTGTGGTAACAGTTACTTAACTTGGCTAGTTACCTGAGATCATTTCATTAATTCTCAACTCACACAGAAACTTTGTGCTTTTGATTGTATCACATTTTATTAGTATTTTATATCACTTTTGATTAGTAAGAGTTCATTCATTTAAATTGACACATTAAAATCTAGAAACGCTAAAGCAAAAGTAATAGTAAATGTGTTCATTTTGTACTTTATTGGCCCACTTAGTTTTCCTTCTTTTTGCTATTCGTATTTGCTGCTATCCATTTACAGTATATAGTTTTCTAGACCAGTATTAGGAAAAAATCAATTTCTCTTTTTCAAGACAGCTCATTTCATTAGTCCTGTTCTGCTTTTAACATCATTCTGCCTTCAGTCAATAGCCGTAATTTTACTTCCTAAGTAATAGAAGTCACTTACAACTCCTATTACATATCATCCTATTTTTATATTTAATCTACTGCTTTTTACTATCATTTCTATTAATTTTCATGACCTATGTATTGCTTTGGTTTATATTTACTCCAAATTCTTCTCTCAGTAATGCCATTCAGTAATTTGTCAATATTCACACTCTATTTTATTAACAGAACTTATAATTAGCATATTATGGCATACTGATTGTTTCTCCTCCAAAATGTATTTCACATTTGAATTTTTTATTAGCTTCCTTTATTTCTTCATCTCCATACAAAACTCATTTTAATGGGGATAGACTACATGCAACTCTATTTTACTATCAGAACTTATAATTAGCCTATTGTGGCATACCGATTGTTTCTCCATCAACATTTATTCCACATTTGAATTTTTTTAATAGCTTCTTTATTTCTTCATCTGCATACAAATTACATTTTAATGGGGATAGACTACATACAACTCACATTATTTTTGATTGATTCTTTCATTATGTTCTTGTACCTCGATACTTTAAACCCAACTTCTTTCAAGTTTTGGGCATAATGTCATACAACACACACATTATCAATTTTTATTTTTATTTTTAGTCCACAAATGCAATAAAAGTGTTTTTGTTTCTCTTGATCCGCCCTCAATCTTAAAGCTGAAATTCTATTCCTGGTATCCAGATTTTTCTTAAACTCAAGCTCATCTTCACCTAATATCTCTTCTATTATCCATTCTTTTTCTTCCATATATTATCCTAGTCAGTAGATTTGAAACATGTGATTGTCACAGTGATGCCGATGGTTCATTATATAAAATACCTAATATATGAACAATGTTATCGTGCTCTCTTTATGTTGATGGGTTCAATTAATATAGTCGACTTTAAGATTGATAAATAAAAATGCTTTGGATTTGTTCTAAGCACTTGCACTTAATAATTCAGAAATTTGTTGCTCCAACTACAAACATTTAAAGTTCATACAATGGAAACATTGACTTTCAAAGACGGCAGTATATATTTCAATCAATTTCCGCTTATGCAGCAAAACAAAACTTCTCATTCACTCTCAAAATCATTTGAAAGCTCTGAAGTTGGGCATATGGTTGACAAAAGAAAATCTACAGAACTCAAACCAGTCATTTCCACATTTAAAACTATTGTAGTCCCAAAAACCATGTTAATTTCCCTTGCATGCTGGAAACTTAAGTCTTGACCAAATGACCCACATACTTCTTATACAGACTTAGGTGAACTTGCTCTTGTGACATTTTACATTAGATTGCCCACTGGAGAACCACTCACAGTTATCAACACATGCTCCATGTTTCCATTGGAGGGTTCTCATCTTCCTGGCCACAGAAATGGTGGATGGTGATGTTAGTAGCCAATTGTTTAAACTGCCAGATTTGAAAATCTCCAGACCATGCTTGATTCCTATTTGCTGAGAGTTCTTCCACAAAGGAACACTCACAAATCTTATTAGTTTTTATTTCCTTATTGAACCAATGCCACATAAAATGTGTAACTACCTTAGAAATGTTGCCTCTATATAAAAACAATCACCAAACTCCTATGAGCAACTCTTAATTTCAAGGATATTAATTTGTCAATTTGTTGTAGCCCCATTCACCAATATTGAAATACTATGATGGAGAAGTACAGGTATCACTATCCCCTGTCATTCCCATGACATTTTATACTTCATATTTAAATTGAAAAATCAAATAGCACAAGCAAAAATAAATTACAGAATCCCCTATCCCTGAATCATAACATCCACTCTCCATTCACTACAAGAAACCATTAAAAATACATCAAAATTAAGTACAATGCTAATCCCTGAATTGATATCAAAGTCTCTTTCTTGCTTGGCATTAGAGCTACAAGCATTGGCGTGAAGTATTTTCATCCACTATCAAAACCATTTTATATACTTTAATTTCTACATATTTTAAGGTAATTTTTAAATAAATTTTACCCAACTCTAATGTGTTTTAAACATGTCCTTACATGAAAATTTACCCAATTTCAAATATTCTTCTGTTTTCGACTGTGAAAGATGGAAAGACGGTTTTTCATTGTCAAATTGATTAATTAATGGATATTTTCACTTCACTCAACTTCTGAAAATTATCCTAGCAAGTTCCTTAAAATTACACATTATTTGAAGATTTTAGACATTCAAAATATCAAAATTTTCTCAAAATGTTGAGTTCCTCCACTCTCACCATATCACAGTAATGTCTTTGGTTCAATATATAAATGAATTTACAGCACTCTCTTTATACTGATGGCTTTCATTAAGGTGGTTAGCAATCAATGTTAGGTTGATAAATACAATGTATTGGATTGTTCCTTTGTTCAAACACTTGCATTTAATGATTCAGAAGTTGCATACTACAACTACCAACATCCACAAGTTCATACTAATAGAAACTTTGACCTTCAAAGATTGCAGATTATATTTCAGATCTATTTACACTGATACAATAAACACACTTCTCATTCACTCCCCAAATCATTTGAAAGTTCTCAAGTCCAGCATATATTCCACAAATGAAAGACTGTTCCCTAAATTTTAACTAGTAATTTCCATATTCAAAACTACCAAAACCATATTAATTTTCCTTGCATGTTAGAAAATTACAGTGGCGGATCTAGGATTTTTCCGAACCGGGGCAAAAACTTCACGCTGGCGCCCCCCCCCCCCCTAAAGAAAACACCACACTCAGTTGGGTATTATTAAACTAACGTGATAAAAAAGACATAGTAAGAAATGAGTTCTTTTATTACTTGTATTATATATAATACACGCAATCAGAATACATAACGCACGAGCCAGACTGTACTCACAATTGCAGTCCTTAGGCCCTAGCAAAATTTGCACTGAATGTTACTACAACTTCACTGGTCGAGCTTTCATTTCCGCGAAAGACTCTATAACTTCATCAAAATTCGTCTCATAAGCTGTTCTGTTTTCGATTGATAAGATCGCGAGGCTAGAAAGACGTTCCTGGCTCATTGTTGATCGCAGGTAGGTTTTTACGAATTTTAATTTACTAAAATTCCGCTCGCAGCTTGCGGACGTCGTTGGTAATGTGCAGTATATTCTCAGAACTATACGAATATTAGATTTCTCAGAACAAGATCTTATATCTTTTTGTCACTAAGCACGACACTTTGCTTATTTTTACAAGAATTGTTTTTGTGGAAAATAGATAAACTCGATTCGATACTATGAACACGGTAGATTGCTTTTATAACAATAAGCACGTTTACCCAACCAAAATGTTACAAACATTGCGATTATAATTTAAATATAATGTTATTATTCAATGTGCATTTTGTCAATAATATCGATAAAGTAAATCGTAAGTTCATTTAAAGAAGGAAAACAAAAAGAACGGTCGTCTTTGGCGAAAAATTTAAACATATTTCAAATAACTGACAAAACTAAGAAACAGTTGAAACTATCAAAGCCATAAATTCAAGTCATGCCCTTCCCAACGATACCAAATTCAATCATCTTAATTTATTTGATGTGAGAGACAAGGCGTGGGAAAATTTTTCATTATTTTATGTTGTGGATTAAGCGCTAACAAAAACAGTAATGAGCCAGAAAGAAATAAGTTAACGTTATAATATATATCAGCGTTTCCAATCTGGTATGTGAAGATGGTGCAAGTTATCCGAAGGCAGAATTTTAAAAATTTGATTCTCTAAGGCATAAAAAAAATGGATATCGTCTCGTCCTGCATAAGACTGTAAGCGAGAATAAGCTAGTAATCCAAACTTTCTAAAAACAATTAATATTTCAACTACCATAAAAAATCTGGCATTTTCAGGATATGGCTGCTTAACAGCCTATTCCCTAAATACGTTTTCGGAGAGCGACGTTTTATGAGTGCTTTATTGTAGGTATTATGTCTTGAGAAACGGCGGTATATGCTAATAACAATTGATAAGTTTGGTTCCTATATACAGAGGTAAGAAATAAGGCACATATAAGTTAATGATCCGAATGTTTTTGACATTTCACTGGTCCTCGGATTGACAAAGGATGAGAAACGCTGAGTATTTGATAACGATAGATTCTTCCTTAGCTGTAGGTATTAAAACAAAACTGGGCTAATCACTCGAACGCAGCTGCAAGAATGCGAACATCAGATGGCAAAATTTATAAATCAACGAATATCTGGAGTTCCCGCTAACAATGATGGAATGAATTCCATTCCGTGAGTAGAGCTTTGTTTTAAGGCCGCTCTGTCACAGAACAATGAATTTTCCGTCCTTTCAAGTTGCCGCCTCGGTCAGTGTACCACGGCGCTTTACCTAAAAAAAGGGTCGGCAGCACATGAATATTTCGCCCTGGCGCTTATGTGCCACCAACACACGATTTTGGCGCCCCCCTGAAGTTGTCACCCGGGGCAAGAGCCCCGGTTAGCCCCCCCCTAGATCCGGCACTGGAAAATTAGACTAACACAGTTTCAGCTTCAATACTTCTTGTGGAGCAGAGGTGAACTTACTCCCATGCACTGAAGACCACTCCCAGTTACCAGTGCATGCTCCATGCTTCAGTTGGAGATATCATCTTCCTGGTCAGAGACACAGCTGTCACTGACATCACTAGCCAAATATTTGAAAACTCCAGGCCACGCTTACTTCCTATGCCACAAATTATCTTAATGTCCTTCCACAAAGGAGTGCTCCCAAATCAAATTAGCTTTTCTCTTTTACTTCCTTATTCACCTGGTTCCACATAAAATGTTTAACTGCTTTATAAATGTTGCCAGGGCATTGCCACCAAACATATCTAAACAACAATTTTGAGGATATTAATTTGATATGATCCCATTTAATCTGGGCAATTTGAAAATATGCGTACTTAAAGCAATATTCACTTGGTAACTGCATCTGTTGGCGATCTTTACGTAATAAATGTATACAAACCACTGTCCTCAGATTGGTCAATATATTGGCATCACATAATTTATATAGGAGATTACAAAATCCTTCATTTACAATTTGATTATGACCTCAACAACACTAGTGGTGCAAATCTACTTGAATAGACTGAAGCATCAAACCAACTCCCAATATTTGATGCAAAAGATTACTATACCTGTAAGATGGACTAGTGAGATTAGCTTTAACCTATGTTTTGTATAAGCTGATAATTCTGGTGGACTGTTCATGATCCACCAACTGAGAAAATTGAAGCTGTATCAACCAAATGTATTAAAGATCAAAGTCAGAAAACATTGTTTTCAAGGGCTGCTATAATTCATTAGGAAGCTAAAATACCTTTATGCACATTTTAAAGAACTTCACAGTGAACGTTCCAATAGGGAATTTACAGTATCAGAAGATTGGATTAATAAATTCCAAGTGCAACAACCCCTCCATTACATCAAAATTGTTCTCTAAACTTGGATTGTATCCACTACAATCCTATACAGATTTTCATTTCATATTCACAAGTTCCATTATTCCAGCATATTTAAAGAATTTACCTCTGTGAATATGGAGCTTTGACTGTACTTCCAGTTTTCCTTTGTTCCTTCTCAATGTCAGGGGTATCACTGGTGAATTTAGTTATTTTGTGAATCAATTAATTCTTGGAATTCCTGAAATTCTCTGCTACCAGTTTATGCACCCTGTACAGTCTTGAGTTATAGAAACAAATAATACAACTTTTCATGCAGATATTGGTACACACATACACACACACACATACTAAAGAACGAAAGAAAAGGTCACGTTAATTACATAACAGCAGGGGAGATATAACAAATGTGAGATTATGATAATTATTATATTAATTAATAAGTATTATTGTTCCTATATAGTATTATTGTACTAAAACAAAACATCAACACTATCCAATTTAATAATGTAATAATTAAATTGTTGCACTACACAGAAAAAATATTGTAAATAAGTCATCAACTTATAAATTTGTGATTGTAAATTTAAAGATATTAAGGAAAAAAGAAAAGGCTTTTAGGCAACATAAATAACAAAGGGTAGGGAAAGTAACACATCACTCACTATATACTGCGATGAGTGTACAACACAAGACACAAATACAAATATATGATATGTCAGTTGAAGCATTATGAATATAGAAGGGATTGGGTATTTGGTAATAGAGGTGTACACATACTGAAGTTTCCGCCATGACTGACTCTAGGTGTTGGGGGATAGGTAGTGATGGATGTAGTGGAGGAACTGCTGTGATGTGCACTATCAATATATCCCGGGAATAAAGACAAAGAGATTATATATGTAAAATGACCAGTAGGTACATATGAACATAAAACTGTAAATTATATTAAAGCGGACCATAAATAAAATAGAATGAATTTTGTTAAAATGGTTACTAGATAAAGTAAAATAAAATAAGTGATGGATTAAATGGCAGGGTTTTATCAGTGATTGAGGACAGGGGGATGTCTGGTGTTCATGATATTTTAGCCTGCAAGTTCCCATCTGTATGCGGTGGTAGTTTTGGGAAAACACTGATTGCTCTCAAGTGAAAAATCATTGAGGCTGTTAGAATCATGGTACTTGGCATGTTCAGCTACAGAAAAGTTACTGAGGACTGTTTGTCTGTGGCTATTCATTCTGACTGAGAGTTGCTGTATCGTGAAGCCTGTGTAGGAACCAGTGCAGTGGTGGCAGTCTAGATGGTATGTGAGGGCATTGTGGAACACATAGCATGTCAAATAATGGGGAAGGTGTCACCTGTGGTAAGGATGAAATATGATACAGTGGGTGGATGCATGTTGCAGGATTTGTGGAGAGGTCTGTTGCATGGAAAAGATCCATATGATGGTTTTGAGAGTCTTAGGAGGGTATTTGTGGATCAAGATGTTTTTAAGATAGGGTGGTCTGCTAAAACATGTGCAGAGAACTGCGTAAAATGTAGGGTAGAAGGGTGCACATTTCTCAAAAGGAGCTCAGGAGCCATGACCCTGTAGCATGATTTGACTGATGGACTTGGGATCAACAAATAACTAGTTGATGTTAGTTTTTGAGGAGCCAAATGGGAATAATTATGTTGAGGGTGGATGAGCACATGAAAATTTTTTTACGTATGAGATTTGTGGGGTAACAATGTGAAATAAGTGCTTGGGATAGGTTTTGTAAGTACTGGGAGAGGGATTCAACATCAGAATAGATGGATCTGCCATGGATGGCTAGGTTTTAAGGGAGGGATTGTTTGGTGTGTAATGTTGGCTACTGTCCAAGTGTAGATGTTGCTGCAAATTAGTGGGCATGATGTTGACAACAGTATGAAGGGCACCCTCCCTTAGAGTAATGTCCACATTAAGGAACATAATGTGAGTGGGAGTAAGTCCTGTTGAAATTGATGGAATGTTAATTTTTAAATAGTTGAAAAATTCTAGGAATTGGTTCTAACTTTAGTTCAGTCATAAATGTATCAGCTGTGTATCTGGACCACACAGGGTTTCGTTCGGGAACTGTTCCTCCAGATGACCCATCAATAGGTTGTAATAGGATGGGAGCCATGCGGGTACCCATTGTGGTGCCGCGGATCTGGTGATATGCTTTAGAACCGAAGAAGAAGAAGAAGTTTTTGAAGAGAATTAGGTGAGCCAAGGATGAAAGGAAATGTGTACTGGGGATGCTGTGTGGGTGTCACTAATATAGGAAGTGTTCCAAGGCACTGAGGCCCTGAATGTGGGGAATGTTTGTATAGATGGAAGTTAGATAAATGGAGACAAGGAAGGAATCTGGAGGATCGTGGACAGACACTCAAGGAGGTATCAGGTGTTTTTGACACAGGAGAGAAAATTCTGTAAAAGGTTATTAATTCATTCAGTGGGCAACCCATATGCCGCATCTATAGGTCGCCCCAATTGCCAAACTTGTGGATCTTGGGAACAAGGTACGGGTGGATATGTGAGGATTCTGTGGAAGATGGACTGAGGAGAGAGGCCTTAAAAGGGTTCTGTAGGTCAAGGAGAGTTTTTATTTAGATAGTAGTTGTTGGTGTTAGGCAGCTGACTCAGGGCTTACTGTTGTCCATCGCTATGGTAGTTGAAGCCTCTTTGGCAGGGATGATCATGATGTTGTAGTTTCTGGACAATTCTTTTATGGCTGTAGTTTCCATGGTTCTGATATTTTTGGAGTGTAGAATGGAGTTTAGGAAACTCCTGGAAGAGAAGGAGGGGATGGTTTTGTGGAAGATGGGATGGCTCCACAAAATGTTATTGGCCATTTTCAATTTTGTTGTATCAGCTGTTGTTTTCTCCTGTGGTGAAAAAGTGATACTTCCACTAAGAGAGTGGCAGAATGCTAATGAATCCCAGACCAAAACAGCCTGGTTAAACCAAATTGCAACAAAGTGAGCCCGAATGAAATAACCCGTCAACTACTATTGAATGGAAGCCTTGTCACAGAGTTTGCAAACAAAAATTCAATGCTCCCAGATCAGTGAAAAAGTAAGTGAACTCGAGAACCCTTTCAGTGCCAAAGAGTTAATGAAGGCCATAAGCCAAATGAAAGAAAATAAAGCAGCAGGCCCAGGTGAAATTTGAACTGAACAGATTAAACATTTTGGCCCAAGAACTCTTAGTTGGCTGTTGCAAATGATGAGTAAATGTGTGACTACTGAGACTATCCCAAAAACGTGGAGGAAAGCACACGTGGTTGCCATCTTAAAACTGGGAAAAGAACCAACTGATGCAAAAAACTCTCGGCTAATCTCTCCTCTGCCACTGTACAAGGCTTTCAAGTGAATAATTCTAAGCGGATAGGAGCTACTGTTGATGAAATACTTATCCCGGAACAAGCAAGAATTAGAGCTGGAAAAGCATGCAGTAATCAAGTCTTGAATTTAACCCAACACATAGAAAATGGCTACAAAAGAAAACTCATCACAGGAGCAGTCTTCATAGATCTTACAGCTGCATATGACACTGTAAACTACCAGAAATTAACATCTAAAGTATACTCATTAACAAAAGATTATCTATTTACACAAACCATTAAAACTATGCTGCACAATTTTGAAGGTTTTATGTGACTCTACAGGGTAAGAAAATCAGATGAAGAGTCCAGGAAAAGGCCTACCCCAAGGGAGCGTTCTGTTCCAAATATTTTTTAACATCTATAAAACCAAGATACAAGGGTATAAGAAGCTTCATTTATGCAGGTGACATGGCTATCACTGCCCAAGGCAAAACTTTCGAAGAGGTAGAAAGAAGCTTACCGAAGGCCTTGAGACTTTATCAGTTTACTATGATGACAACCTGCTATGACCAAACTCAAGGAAAACTCAGATCTGTGCCTTCCATCTGAGAAGCAAGGAAGCCACTAAAATAGTATTGAAGGGGACCTGTTTGGAACACACTAGCCACCCAAAATACTTGGTATTAAACTCAATAGGTCACGTAGAAAAATCACTACAAAGAGCTGAAAGGCAAAATAAGTAATATACTACGCAAACTTACTGGCACCACCTGGGGAGCACACCCCAAATTTTTTAAGATCCACAGCTATGGCTCTTGCTTTTCGGCTGCAGAATATTGTACACTGGTATGGGAAGCCTCCACTCATTCTAAAGAGGTAGACATGGCGCTCAATGAAACTGTCAGGCTGGTAAGTGGGTGCATGAGACCAACTACAACACAAAAAATATATGCACTGGCAGGCATAGCAACACCTTATATAAGACAGAGAGAGGCCACAGAGTAGATGCTCAAACAAGAGACTGACCCAAACCACTCAATGTACAATCAAATCATGGCTCCATCATGCCTCCGCTCACCGAGAAGGTTCTTAAAAAGAGGTAGGGCACTAGACAAAACTCCAGAAGAAAGCAGACTATCCTTATGGAAGGAGGTGCTTCCCAAACCTTCAAGCCTTAGGGCCCAAGAAGAACTGGCCCCCGGGTGGAACCTGCCGTATGAGAAATGGAAGACTTTGAACAGACTTAGAGCAGGAGTATCAAGGTGCAGGAGCAATATGAAAAAGTGGGGATACACGGATGACAACAAGTGTGACTGTGGCTATATTCAGATACCAGAACAGCTCCTCATGTGCAGTGACATGGGCTTGACATGTCAAGCCCATGTCCTATTCTTAACCAATGATAAAATGATCCAAGCAGCTAGTTTCTGGGAAAAAACAATTTGAAACATTCTGGACATAGAAAGTAAAGTAAGTAAGTAATAGTTAATAGAACAATCTTGCTCCAACTCCCAAGCTTTATGAAACTTCTTTATCGGTACTTCGACCCTTTAAGATTACAGGTTATGTCTCCGATAAATTTAGACTGAAAGCACTCACTCTTCTTGTTCGCTCATCAACACGCTTACTAGTTCTTAGACCATACACATGGCTCACCACGAAAACAATTCAGAAAATTTCTGCAAATACTTTTTTCATTGCTAACGTTCCTTCATATCACCAAAGAAATCACCTTACTCAAGATTAATTCTTTATCAGAATGACTGAGCATTAATATGGGATCTGATCACTTTAACTGACTGTTCACTTTCATGGCGGACTCGTCTATTCCCATGACCTGCGGCAGTCTGACTGCCGGAAGTCTATGCACGTCTTTATCCCAAGTGCACAATGCTCCTCGATTAGGGTTAACACCCCCGAGCCTATGGACCTGGCGGATGTTAATTGTCACTAGATGACCACCTAGTGTTTCAAATATTTACAGCTCATGCTGTAAAACTGGGGCTCTACCTCCCTGAGCCCGCAGACTTGGTGGATGCTGACATCATGAGTCGACCATACCAACCGCCCAGTATTTAAAACTTTTTACCAGCCATTCTTCCCCCAAATTAAATTAACTTCCAAAGTAATGGGGAAATTCCATTAACCCCAGCCCCCCCTAAGCTGAGCTTGTGGTCTCCCTGGACTTGGGGCTCTGGTGCATGGCACCGCCTAGCCCTCCAATACCAATACCACTGGTTAAGCCTCCAACTGTCTGCATTGTGAGAAGATTGACTGGTCATGATGAATGAGGTGAGGGGATAAATGGCAGAGGATTTTGTGGAAGGAGACAAGTTTGGTGGAATGTTGATTTGCCATATGAATATGTTGTTGCAAACCAGCTGAGTGAGTCTAAGGGATTGTTTAAAAACAGAAAGCATCCAGAGACATGTGAATTTTGTACGGTGACAACCTGAAACCAGAAGTTTCAAGGTTAAAACATTTGGTGAAAATATTCATGGAGAGGCAAAATTGAAGATGGAATGATTAAATGTCTCTTGGGTTCAGCGATTCTCTCAATAACTATGACTGGAATGCAATGCAATAACCTGATACCTTTTATAGTTGCATGGTTCATAATCTGGTTTCGGTTACCATTTTTGCTTTGTATTATTACACCGCAAAAGATAATGGTTGAAAGGTGATTCATAAAAATAAAAGTTACTGCTGGAGATCATATATTCTTTGAAGTCTTGTATTTCCTAATATTATATTTTGAAACATAGAGAAGATTGCAGGTTATTCTTCAAACAAATATACAGTGATATATTTCAAACCCATTAGAGCGAGCTTAAAAGTACTGTTTGGCCCCTTGAGAATTTTCTTAATTGCCAAAAGTTTCTGTCTCCAGGCATCTTCTCCTTACAAAAATATTCTTAGTTCCAAACTTGCTTCTGAATTGAAAATATTTTAAGTTCTGAAAGTTACACGATGAAAATTTTTCTAATTGTTGGATACTTCCATATCATAAAACAAAGTGTCATGTACCGGCTTCCTTGATTGACTCACCACAGGGAAGGAAAATGGTGCATTTAAATACATTTTTTATGTGGGAACATAAAATTTCCAGAATTCCCTGGTCCTTATTTTTATTCAGAGTCCTGAAACTTTACTATTTTGTAGAATGATTTATTTTAAGAACTTTATTTTATGACACATTTCCTCCTATACATCTTTGTTTAGCAGTTATTAATTTCTGAAATGTGAAGGATGATTATTTTAGCTATCTGTATAGATCCATCACAAAAGTACTTACATCGCTGGATTCTTTTTAATTTTCTCTTTAACTTGACTAATGTCATTGTTCTGTGGTTATCTTAATTCAGTTGTAATATTTCATTTCCCAAAATTATTTTTTACTTTTTGGAAATCTTGAAATTATATCTCCTTTATTTCTTTATGGTTTTTGAATGAAATTTGTATTATTATTCTTGGAATTTAATGGTCTATTTAAATATTCATACCTTGCTTCTTACTGTTTCCTATTTCCATTCAACAGATCTCAAAGTCACTACCGAGCGGGACGGTGTAACGGTTAGCGTTCTCGCCTCGCATTCGGGAGGACGACGGTTCGAATCCCCGTCCGGGCATCCAGATTTGGGTTTTCCATGGTTTCCCCAAATCACTCCAGGCAAATGCCGGGATGCTTCCTTCAAAACGCCATGGCCGAATTCCTTCCCATTCCTTGCCCCCCATCCTTGCCCCCCATCCTTGCCCCCATCCTTTCCCGTCTCTAAAGACCTCGATGTTAAAAAGAGATGTAAAGCAGTTAAAAAAAAAAAAAAAAAAAAAAAACAAATTCACTACTGCAAGGTTAAACCTCAAAATTCCGTTTTTCACACTTTAAACTAAATTTTAGGTCCAAGCTTTTACTGTATCATTGCTTTATTAGATTTTAGCTGTCATTTGGTTATGTTTTCAATCTTCTATCTGTTTTATTTACAGAGTTGTATTTATTTATCCCTCTAAAAAAGTTATTTAGGCTCTGTTTACAAACTCTAATTTTTTTCAGGAAGTCTTCATAGGTGCTGACAATACATTGTCATCATTAAATTCTGTTTACCTACCTGAATAAAGGCCATGCTTTTCTTCTCGCCAAAACTTGCTTCCTTCGCTCGCTTCAACCTCGCTGCCGATTAAGTCATAAGTAAATGAACAATAAACCTTCAAAATCTGTTATCTTCCTAAATAAAAATATCAGATCATACAAATACTACTTTAAAATACTTACTTTTAACTTTACTATCAGTGAGAATGTTTGTGACAATTTCCCTATGATTCAATTTTACAACTTAAATATTTACTTACTCGTACAATACCGGTCTGATTTTGACTTGAAGTGCCCTTTAGTATCAAGTTTATGGATGTCTAATTTATTTGCAATGCTAAAAGCTTTAAGATATCTTTTCCTACAGGCTCTGTGAAGCTTATTCCTATGTTACAAAGTCCCATTATGTGTGTGTGGATACTATAGGCAGCTATCCTTATTTTATCAGTAGAATTGCCAAGACCTTGTTTATGCATTTAAGTTTGTTTCATATTTTAAAACTAATAGTTGTTCAGTCCTGAAAATAAAAGTGATTAAAACTGGTTTTAGATATTAATATATTCCCTTTTTTTTCAGGATGGGAAACAAAACCATGTAAGCTTTCCAGGTATTACTCAGAATGGACTGGCTAAACAGTTTTCTCATGGTAAGTTGTAGGCATTCTGCTTAATATGTATTTAAAATGAAATGTTCTTCCTCTGACAAGTCCATTCAATTTGGATTTTAAGCCTCTGAAATAAATGCAGTGAATGATGATAGGAACAAGAGTTTATAAAACATATTTGTTTACTTATTCTAACAGAAAAGTTATTTTGTATTGAAATCCTTAATAAAAACTGAAAATATCAATACCAAATCGGAAACAAGTAATTAAATTTCTGAAAGATGAAGTTTGTGATTAGATTTGAAACAACACATCCTCTTGACATGCTCCTGGTATACAATTTTTTTCATACAGCTTTTACAACATTCTTTCATCGAATTACCTAAAATACCATATTAAAAATTCTGTCACCTCTTAATTTGCTATAGACATAGTAATAACAAAAAGAAAACTACACCTTTTGTAATTTTATAGATGGCAGTTAGACATTGATTAGCAACTAGATAGAACTTACACTTTTGTAGGAAATTGTATAATGGGAGCTAAATCTAATCATATTCCTAGTTCACAGAAATCAGCCTCCTTATACTAGGAGTCACATCCCTTCCATCTGTAATGCTATTCCCATGCTTCAAAATTGTTTTGAAAACAGTATGTGGTAGGCAGTTGAGAAAGGTATTACAAGGTCACTGTTAATGTTACTATACAGCGTACAGTCAGACACAGCTCACAAGCTCAGTTCCACTTAAAAAGAGTTATCCATTGACATCAGCATTATTCCAGCTCTTAACTTAAATATTTATTTCAATTTTAGGTTCCAGTAGGGTTGTAACAGAGGTCATCTTTGTGGATGTGGATGCAGATTTGGAGGTTTTGCAGATGCAGATGTGGAGGCAGAAAAATAAATTTATAATTGTTTATATTGTAATGTTTTGTCAAAAATAAACTTAAAACCCAAAATAAGTACATTTTTCTCACAAATTCTTATTTTGCATAGTCATAGTCTATTTTCATATAATACTGCTATATTGATTTATTTTTGCATCATTCAACAAAAAAGTGGTTTGATTTCAAAAGTGAATTAAATTATTTACATAAGTGTGCATGCAGTAACAAAACAATCTTAGTCATATGAACTTTGAAGAGTTCACACCTTGGCTAATTCGAGTCACAAGTATAAGGCCAAGACATTGGACATCACCACATCTGCCACCTACCACCTGCCTTTCCATCACTCTAGCAACATTCAGAGTCCAACTTTTAGAACCTATGATGATCCAATTTTCTGGCTTAAGATTCTTCAAACGGGTTGCATAACTACATGCAGGATGTGTTGGATGTTGTTGTACTCACATACAACCAACACGGATCCCTGCCAGCCAACAAGCTATAGTGTTGGATTATGAATGGAGAGAACCTCCTACAATTGAGAGTTAAGAACATTGGTGGGCCACGAGAAGGTATGAGTGGAAAGGACTGTTTTGAATATCTTGTCAGACCCCTTCTAGTAACCCGTGTAGGTGAGAGCATCCTCCAGTAGTTTTACATGGAGGCCCTACAAGATGGACCATGAATAGGCCAATTTACTTAACATGCAAGTGAAATTGATTGCTTAGGTAACACCACTGTTCAATTAATTGTTACTCTTAATGCAGTATCACAGGGAAAAAAACTACCACGTTGTTGTTAGCTTGGCGATGATGGGCTGGATTTTGTATAAACAGAAAAGAATAGGATATAATGTATAAATTACAATGTAAACAAAACCTCTGTTATACCTCTCCTTGCAGATGTGGAGGTAGAATTTTATGCAGAATTTCAGCACTTGCAGAAGTGATTGAGGAGCTCTGTTACATCCCTAGTTACAAGGATATAGCACCTTCAAATTTAGATTTCCTTCACACCTTTATTTACCTCTAATGGTTTTCAAAATTAAACATAACTTTTGTAATGAAGAATTATTTATTTTTGTGTGTTAAATGAAGTACAACATGAATAGCTATAACTTTAATGTAGTCAAAATAACGCTATTATTCCACATACTGTTATTAAGAGTATTTTTGCATAGGCAATGAAAGCATCCACATCTGCCTATATTCTACTGTTGATAGTATTTGTTTGTTTGTTTGTTTTTTTTTTCCAGTCAAATAAAAAAATTGAAAATCAGTACCTAAACTTCATTTATAATCGTGTGGCTGTTTTTTAATGGAGTTTATAGGCAGTGTATGTGTTATTAGCATTGTTTCACTTTAAACATGATAAAATTAATGGAAAGTTAGGAACATTAATATTATTTTATGATCACTTGCATGATAATAGCTTTGCCACTTTATCCTCAAGCCATAAAACTGTATGGGCTTACAAACAAATTGTAATACATAAATTACTACTTGCAGATTATATAACTGAAGTACTACAGGAGTCAGAAAATGACACTGAAATACCAAAATCAGCAAGTAAAGAAGACTGGGACTCTGCTATTACATTTACAGCAAAATCATCATGTGAGTATTATTTTAGCTATTTGATACACAGATGTTTCGAGTATCAATTTTACTTTTTCAACACTGCTAACATAATAATCAAGGAATTGTTTTTTAATCTTACTAATAGACTTGGTGTATTTTGCTTGTTGGCTCATCAATTATTACCAAAAGTTAATTTTTGGTAACACTGAAAGTCTTAAGATTATTTAAATATTTTCAGACCCCAAGCAAAATATAAATGCCAGTTAGTCAAAAGTACAAGACAATGTGGTACATATAAGCTATATGTTCTGCTGTAAAATTCAACTTTTTTATCTGGTTCCATAAAGAATTTGCACTCATAATCTTATTACAGTTTTGATAATATAAGTAGTACCTATTAAATAAATATATATTGTTCACAAGTTAAGAATAAATAATATTTTGAGAAAGTAAATTTATGATTCTAAGTTATTTCCCAATTTATTTCAGGTAAAAACTCTCAGACAGAAATTTATAACACCATTTTCCCTGACCAGTTTCTTAGTGTTCATGGTAATTCCAATTGTATAATTCTATAATGTCATTGTGTATGAGTCTTGCAGAAGTTTCTTTTTTTCTACTAACTTTCTTTTTCATATAAGGAACATTATATTTAAGTTCATTCATTTGAATGTGTGATTAAGATTATTTCTGTGACTTTCATTGTTATTCTGTGAAGATCTCCTACTGTGGCATGATACTGTGTTTCTTGCTTGAAAAACCATCATAATATGTTGTTGTTCGCATGGCTGAGTCCTAAATGAAGTATGTGTGTAACAGTGTGTTCATAAGAAAGATGATCTGCATGATATGTGTTGAGAGCTTTCATGTTTAATATATATTTATAAAAATATATCTTTGTGATTATACAGCCAAGTTTAATTGAAGAAGTGAATATGTGTATCAGTTTTTTACTGGCCATATACACAGACCATATTTTATTCTTTCATTTCCATTCATCCATTATCTAAATAATTACCTTCCCAGTGCTACTTATTTTGTGTTTTAATGAGCTACTAACTGTCAAATAGACTATTAAATTTGAAAAACATTGTTTTCCCATGCAAGGCCTCAGTTTTTTAGTTACTTCAAATTTACCGGTATGTTACTTATTTTTCATGGTTCACTAAACAAAAGTAAAGATACTATTAGCTAATGTAGCCATCTATTAAAATTGCAGATGTATTCCACATACAAGTAATTATTATGCATTTGACTTCTTGTTTCTGTAGTTGCAAGAACTTATCAAGCAGAATTTAGAACATTCACAGGGATAGTGCAGTATTTCCTCCATAGTAAAGCTTAATATTTGACATTAACCTCTGGCTTGTTCTTACTGGTTTTTTTCCTGTGTATTTTAAATTGGTTATTAGCTGGTGGGACTCCTGAGTCAAGTCTGTTGACCCAAATAAGCAGCTTACCATCTTCCAATCCCCGGAAAGCTCGCCTGATCAAGCAGTATTCCAAACCCACAATTGATTATGATGATGCACCAACAGTAGCTGAAGTTTCCTTACCATGGCGTCGACGTGCCAGTGGTGGTATGTTGCGTTACTCATCTTTAGTAGAGAATGTGCTGTACTGCCCATACTCTTTGTTTTCACCTGCTCTGCAAAAGCTGCTTTACATTGTAAAAGATAAAGAAGTTAGCTTTTTTGTTTTCGCTGTTTTAGGCAACCTACTTCAAAGTAAATTATCATCGTAGATTCTTTCCTTACAGCAATCAAAAAGAAATTCAAGCCAAATCAGATAAATTAGAATAAAAATCTATTAACGAATCACATATGTTAAACCAATTATTTGATGCTGAACATAAATGCTCAATTTTAAATTAAACTTATACTATTCAGTAAAAATAAAAACTGGTTATAAATATTTCATTACAAATTCCAAAATTTAATTCTGTGATTATATTTTATTGTCATAAAGATTTTCAATAACAACATAAGTTTCATTTGAAGATATGGTTTCAGTGGCATAAAGGTCATTATATCCATTTGTTTAAACAGCTAATTTAATGAAATTAAAGAAAACTGTACAGATATTCATTATGTTGTAAAACAAATTTTTTTAAGAAAATTGTTTCACTAATGTTGGAATGACAGCTTCAAGTTAATCTTTAGAGGTAGTCAGATGAAAATATGCATAGATCAGAACTTAACAGAAAGTATATCAGCCCAAACATTATATCTATCACAAGAATGGAGACTTTCCCACTGTATGGTTGCAACACAATCAGGTGGCACACCTGATAATATTTCTTTGCTTTATATTTATTATTAAATTTTAAAAAATTAAAAATATTATCTCCTTCATTATTACAGATGTGACATTTATTTTCCAGTCAACATAATTTAAAAAAGCAGTGGAAAGGATGAGAAGTAGTTACCAAGAAAATAACGGAAAAAAAATTAAGTAATTGGTATGCTGGGTTAGTGGGGAAGTATTTGAGCAGGAATTTTTTTCACCTAAGTAGAAATGAGCAGATGAGAAAATTAGAAGTACTTCCTGATTCTGTTAGGAAGGACCTAGATATTTTAAAAAGTAGAAGGGGATTGCTACCAGCATTATTACCACAGATGTATCAAAGACAGTAGACAACATTGTGTTATGCCAACAAATATTGTTTAAATTGAATTTGGACAGCTGCTGCATGCGAGAGGACTGGAAATGTGGCAAAATAGTTCATAAAGAAAGAGACAAATAGGTTTGAGAAACACAGACCAATCTGTTTGTTCTGAGTGGTCAATGAGTTTGTGTAGAGACCATCAGGACTGTCCACAAAGAAAGATTTGTAAATTACCAACATGGATTTAGGAGAGGTATATTCATGTGAATATCAGTTAGTGTGCAATGTTCAAGCAATTTCAAAATAAATAGACAAAGTAGGCCAAATTGATGTGTGGCACTGGACCATCTAGGAGACTTTACAGAATGGTGTTGAATACTTGTAAGACCAGTGGAGTAAGACCATTGGGATTATCAATGATCTTTTTGAGAAGATGAATCTTAAGAGCAGGGAAGCAGTAGAGGTGGAAATGTGGTATTGAAAGAGATGCAAGTGAGAACATGAGAGGCAGTATACTGCAACCTTTACTGTTCATTATACTATTCATTGTTTCTGTTACTAGTTTACAGTCAAACACAGGTTGTTTGCAGATTACATAATCCCGTGTATAATGAGGTTGTGTCTGTCTGTTCAAATCTGTCCTTAAGCATGCTAATGCTTTTCAAACTAAACAGAAATTCTTCAAATTTTGCAGAGCATGTCCTATGGGTCAAGTTTGTATATAAACCAGTTCAAGCCAAGACCTTTGATCCTTTTACTGTATTTATAGGCCATGTCTGTCCATGCAAATCTGTCTTTATGCCTTCTAGGTATCTTCAAATTAAACAGAAATTCTTCAAATTTTGCAGGGTGAATAAACTCTTGGGTTTAACAAGCTTAACTGGGCAGGACACATTGGACAGGTGGTAGGAAAAGGTTTCAAAATTCTGCACTTGTTGGAGACAGTGATGAGGGGATGCACGAGAGAAGTAAAGGAATTGGGTTACAAAACTTTGGTCAGACCATTGCTCGAACATGGTAGTGTTGTATGGGACCCTCATTTTATGTATCAAATACAGGAGCTGGAGAGGGTGCAAAGAAGGGCTGCTAGATTTGTTTCTGGAAATTATCGCAGAATGCCATCAGTGACAGATATGATAAAGGAGCTGGAATGGGATTCATTGCAAGACAGGAGGAGGATGAGGAGGGTAATGGGAGTGTACAGGGCATATACTGGCGATGAGGCATGGAAAGATATTGCAGTAGGTATGAAAAGTAGTGCATGGAAGGGAAAAGATGACCATGACCATAAGCTGGCACTCGATTTCAGGCACAAGGGTGTGGGAAGATTTTCTTTTTAGGTAAGGGTGTCAGGGATTGGAATGAGTTACCAAAGGGAATGATGAATAACCTACCAAAAACGTTAAAAGAATTTAAAGTTAAAATTTGTAGAGGGCAAATGTAGGTGAGTGTAGGATAGGGGGAAGATGGGTGTGTAGGGAAATTGCCACCGGAGTGTGTGCTCCATTGCAATTAAATTAAATACAGTTTCAGTTTCTGCTAGATCAAGTGTTGAAGTCATACTCTTTGACCTTTTGTTATATATTGTGTAGAATCTGTCCTTGTAAAACCTTTGCCTTTATGCATTATAACATTCTTCAAACTCAACATAAATACTGGTGACACACTGGTCCATTTCATATTTCAATCAGATTGGCTAATATTATCATGACATTTGACCCTTTTACTTATATTATGTAGTCTCTATCTGCAAAAAACTTCTGCCGTTATTGTTTTTGTGATCTTTCTTGCTCAAGTGAAATTCTGCAAATTTTTCAGGGCAAAAACATATTATGAATTGCAGGTAACATTCATATTTCATCCTGATCGAGTCAAGCAATCATGACATGTGACCCTTTCAATATTGTGCTATTGTCTCTTATATGCAAAACTTCTACTGGTATCTTTACTAATTGCAAGTCCCTTTATGTTCAACATAAACACTTAAACTTTTGCTGAGCAAATCCTTAGTCACATACTACTGTCACATAGTACGGTATGTATTTCTGCCTAATCAGGTCAAATGGTCATTATATTTAACTCTTTCCTGGGCAGTGCATTTTGTGTGGACAGAGTCCACACAAAATTTGTGTCTTTGTGGAGGCTAGCTTTCTTCAGACTCAACACCACTATGAGAGAAGCGAGTGGTGCCATTAGGTGAGCCTCAGTATCCTGGCAGCCAGTACTGTCTAACATTAGTTCACTACATCTGCAGAGAAAATCAGTACTGCATTGAGATTGTAGTCATACACCTTCACATCCCTTTAAAGTGACCTTCAAGATTTGTCTTATATCTCTCTTCTATAGTAGTCTCCAAGAAAAGGGCAGGCCTGCTATTATATTTTTTAAGCATGCATCTTTGTCAAACTAACTGCCTGTCATAGTTTGATGGGAACAGTGGATGTGTTGTCATCTGTCTGTGAAATGTGTAACTATGTCCTGTGTGTGCTAGGAGTATTTTTGTGGGTGTAATGCATAGTTTATAAGGCAAAGATTTGGAATCTTCCCAGCATCATCCTAATGATTGCAAAAAACTGCCTAAAAACTGCAATCAGGATGGCTGCCATGTAGGGACCAGCAGCTCCTCAATCTGGCATCTTAACATTCTGAGCTCTAGTAGTGATTTTCGAAATCTGCGTTGTATATGTTTAAAGTCAAGGAGACTGGCTTACACAGACACAAGCTGAGAAGTAACAACATTGACCTATCAGTGGAATGGAGGAAGGAATGGGAAGACACACACACCTGCAAGCTTACAAAAGACTTGATAACTTGCATTCCACGATTCAATCAGCGTAGATGACTTTAGTCCCAGCTTAACAGGTTTTGCACAGGAGATGGAGTGCGTAACACAACAGCACACAAATAAAGACTCCGTGAAGACTATGTGAATGTGAAAATATTCACACCACTGACCACCTTGTAATGGACTCCCAAAACAAAAATCCACCTGGATTCTTGATCACCCTGCACCAAGCTTAACCAGCTACTAGAAGATGACTTGAATCCTTCATGTTCATCACTGAATTAGTATTGTATATTTTGTCTATTATATGTTATCTTCTGTAACTTGGCATATAACAACAATAATAAGGTAAGAAAGAAGCTTTTCATGGTGGTGTAAATTAATAATAATAATTCAGCGATAGTAAAGGGAAAATGAGAACAGGAGATTTCTCACATAAATAGCAATCTAAAAAGTACATCCTGAGGACTACTGTAAGACCAGGAGAGGTGTTAGAGGATTATGAGTGGTTGATGAGTTGTGCCAGCAGTGTTTTGGACCAAGATAGTTGTTTGTGAATTAAATCTGGTGGGTAATTGCTTGATATCAGTGCATAGCAGATGTTGTTGAAGTATTGTATGAGGGACTGTTGGTCAGAGCATATATAGCTGCCACAAATACTAAGGTGCCATAGTTTGATGTAATATGGGTGGCAACTGTGAAAATGTGGACACTATTACCGGTTAGTATGTTTGATGCTTTGGAGGGGAACAAATCCACATCCAGGAAAGTGACCATAGTTTGCTAATAGCACCATGTGAACTTCAAGGTGTTACGGGAGTTGGAACTCTGCAGGGAACTTTAAACAGCTGTTTTCCTGTTGGCCATTCATTCCAATGGTCAGCTGGTTAGTGATGAGGCCAATATAAGTTTATACTCATAATATAGACTGTCCAGTGCCAGACCATGCCATTCATACAATTCTAGTAGCTTCAGCAACTGTTTTACAATGAGAGCTGTTGCATTTTCCCTAGTACTATTACTCCAACAGAAAATTGTAGATGGGAAGTAGCCTACCAGCATATCCTTGACATCAGCCTTTGCCCTGGCCCTAACCTCCACCAATATCACACCTTCACTGTTTTTTTCTTTGATCAGCCATTACAGAGATTATGCTTTCTGGTAATTATCATTGGTCAACTTCTCCCTCCTCCACCACTGGCATCCACACCCTTTCCCACATGATTCATCTTGGCTTAGCAATGCAAAGAGTCTCAGAATGTACACATCTGAACCCCTTGCCATATGCCCTCCTCTTGTCATGATTAAGGTTCAAACTGAAATATTGTAAAAGGTGTTCTTGTTTTGTGTTCATCAAGGACCCTCTGCTTACCTGCGTGGTAACTTATGTGTTTATTTTCCCTTTCCTTCTTAATTTTCATTGGCTGAGAGCATTAACAATAACCTTATTTACTAGGAATGCCATGCTATTTATTTGCACTTCTGGGCTTTTGTCTGATGTGCTGACTATTCATCAGAGTTTTGTTACTTAGCAATGGCTCCAAGCTTCATAGAGTACTAGGTCACTGTCTCTGTTAAAATGTTTGGTTTTTCCAAAATTTTCATTGGCAATATATGAATAAGGAAAGTACATATAACACTTGCCAGAGATGAAAGCAAGAGTTCTGTGGCAAAAATGAATATACATATTCAATTGAAATATTGTAACAATGTCTTCATCTTTTTCTTTGTGTTCGCCATGGCTCTTCTGCTTTCATCTCTGGTAAGTTGTTGGGTCTTCTTTCCCTACCCCTTGTTACATTCATTGCTTAAAAGCAAATTTTTATATAAATTATTTAAATTTTTTAGGTATTTCTTTATTTATCTTTCATGTTTTTAAATAAATTTTGGCCATTTATATACATACATTTTTATTTTATTTTGATTAAGATCTTTCCCCATCGTTAACATTTCCTCTAATATTGTTTTTGCTTCCCCACCACTTCAATCATAATGGTCATTCATGTGACTGTATTGATCATGGGTACATGTACGAGCTTGGTCAAATGTTTCTATTTTCATGATTAAGGGTATAGCTCTAAATAATGCCTTTTTTTGTGTTTGTAGAGTGTTTTTTGGCACTGCTGTCCTCGTCCCTTCAGCTCTGGGGTGTGATTCTTGTATTTTTCATTCCCTTTCCATATTAATACCACCTCATGCCATTTTGACCTACTTCATTGTTGGTGAGACTTACAATTTTTAAATAAATCCCTAAGAAATTTTGATGGAAATAGGTAATCTAGAAAAGCATGGGCTGGTATGTATAATATTACCACAGAAGTATTAAAGATAGAAGAATAAATAATTGTACCATTCCCTGAAATATATTACATCAAGTCTGGAAACGTGCTGCTTGCCAGAGGAATGGAAACGTGTCATAGAATCAGTCCATAAAGAAGTGATACAAACAGGATAGAAAATTGCATGCCAATTGCTTTGACTTCATTGATAGATAAATTGACAGAGAGCATGATGTGCAACCTATCAGAAATGGAGGAAAGAAAGTGATTTTTAAATCAGCAACTTCGATTTAGAAGAGGGGAGGTTCATGTGAATCGCCGATAGTGGCCAATTTTAAGAGTATTGCAATTACAACTTATTTAGTACATACATAAAAAAAATATAATTATGAGTGTATTGTTGGGAGGGATTGCTTGTTGCTGCTTAATTTAAGATAATATTTGATAGTAAAATCAGTTGGGCAGGAGATAGGAAGAAGTTTGCAAATACTGCATGTATTGGTGAGGATGATGGTGGAATGTAGCAGGAAGGGAGGGAATTGGGTTGAAAAAAAAAAAGCTTTCTCTGACCATTGCTTGAGTATGATGTGATAGAATGGTATCCACATTACAGGTATCAAATACAGTAGTTAAAGGGGGAATGCAAAGGAGAGCAGCTAGATTTGTTTGTAGCATTTACCACTGAACACATTCAGAAACTGATTTGATAAAGTAGCTGGGTTAAGAGCCACTGGATGACAGAAGATGAATGAAGAGATTATTGGGAGTGTATGTGGTGTATATTGGGGATGAGGCTTCAATGAATGTTGGAAGAAAAATAAGGATTTGTATATGAAAGTAATGAGGGGACCATGACCACAGGCTAGTATTTGATTTTAGGTATAAGGGATTGGGGAAATTTTTCTTTGTATGTAAGGAATGAGACTGCAATAAATTATCAAGGGAAATGCTGAAACTTTATCTGAAACATTCAAAGAATTAAGTTAAAATTCATTGAGGGTAAAAGTAAGTTGGTGATGAAATTATAATCGAAGAATATTTTTAAAAAAAAAAAAAATCGTGTAAAGGGAGGTAGCTACCACGATTTGCTTAATTTCAGTTGAATTAAATTTTTGGAAAATATATCATCATATATTTGATACACAAGTAATTAATCTACTGGATAGGGTGTTGAGGGTAAGCAGTTGATATCTGACGGATTTGTACAAAGCCTTGTTCAGACCACAGTTCAAGTAAGCTGGAATAAAATGAGACTCACATTATCCTTACCAAATTCAGCAATTGGAAAGGAAATTAAGGAGGGAAGCTAGATTTGTATGTGAAAATTAGCATAGAACACAGAGGCTGATCTGATAAAGGAGTTGGGTTCACTGCTCACTGGAAGGCAGGAGGTTGGGAAAGTGTCTTGTGTGAGACATGCATTGGTGATGAAGCTTGGATGGACATCAGAAGAAGAATTAGGAATAATATGAGATATTGGAGAGGTAATCATGAGAATAAACTGTTTCTTGATTTCACGCATATAGAATCAGAAAGTTTTCATCTGTAGTGTAGAAAATCAGGGATTTGAATAGACTTTTAAGGGAGTTTCTAATAAAATTGTGTCAATCAGTTAAAAAATTTAATTTCATGTGATGCAAAAGTGGGTGTGGTTGTCGATGGGGCATAAGTTCCATCACAAACTGAAATAATAATTTAAATAAACCCATCATCACTCACTGCAGATTAAGGCAAGAGGGTGATAATGACCTGAAATACATGATTCCACTTTACAATATTTTGATCTAATTTATTAATATGCAGAAATAAAATTACAAATAGTAAATGTAAGACTATCAGAAACTCTGAAAGCCACATTGTTTCTTCTCATCTTTCATGATCTTTCTCAGTCCTTCATAGTAGAATGCTTTATATTTACTCAAGAAGCACTCTCCCACTCTGAGAATGATATGATCTTTATTGTGAACTCATCAATGCTGAAGCACCTTAATTACCTTGATAATTTAAAAAAAGTCTCATGGGTAAGACAGATTGGCTAAACATCCTTAACCAACAGATGTTTGCCTCTTCACCATGTCCTTGGATTAGATATGTGAGCAAACTGTTGGCTAGGTAACAAATACCTTTGGTAACATAGCATGGAATTTTTCCCCCCGTTATATCCCTCGTTTGATGTCATGAAGACATAATTCGGCCATGATACTTCATAAATCAGCTATTATTTATGATATACCAAGAGAATGTCACAAAAAGACAGAATGACCTTTAACAAAGGTTTCTAATATTTTGAGAGGAGTGGTTTGTGGAAGAGATGTGCTTCTACTCCATGCTCTTTTATTTGGTGTCAAGATTGCACACAAATATTCAGCATTCAGTCAAATGTTTCCAAATGTGCATTTTGCTGGAACAGAATCAACATCACTATTTTCCCATTTTGTTTGCTTCTGACTTGTAATCCCATGAACCCATAGACTGGAAAATTTTAACATGTTCCGTAACTAAGATAAAGTTCATGATCATCACAATGATTCTCTGTCTGTCTTCATGGACATTAGCCTCCACTTTCTTCACTATATCAAGATTATCTGTCACTGAATATCACATGAACTGACAATGAGACCTGTCTTTGGAAAATGTGTACTTTTTGTTGGTGGTATTATTTGGTCCCAGCTTGACAAACTTAATATCACTATAGTCTACAATTTTATCAATTAACCAGAATGCTGACATCTACTAAGAGCTACTAACAAAAACAAGCTGTTGCAGGTAGTTTGGAATGTCATGCCTTTTGTATCAATTTAGTAACCATCAAATTACATCCAGGAACTTAACAACTTTATGGTGGTAACCCAATGTATATGGCTCACACCATGTAACAATTATAATATCTTAAGTAACATCATGGCAAGAGAAATCTCCATTCCTTTTAATGATTCTATAGCATGACCAAATCAGGAATTGTATTCCTGTACTTTAATATTCAGAACAGGCTCATCTGAGCAGTAATTACAAGTAATTTTTAATTCTGATATATTATTCAATGAAAATATATATTTTTTTTCAAAACAGAAGATATTTAAAAAGTTCAACTCTCTCTGTATAGCATGTGCTGCTGGTTACACCATGCAGATATTATTATTACCTTCTTAGTTTCTTGACTGGTTCGTGATTTAGTGCTTTATCATTCATCTGTGACAGATGGTTTTTAGCAGTGACCTCCCATATTTTAGAATTCCTCATGGTTACAAAAATTCATGAAACATAAGTGTTTAAATTTTCATATGTAATGAGCAGACTTTAAATCTTTTTGGTCAAATGATGGAACAAGACTGAGTACCAGTTCTTATCAACATAAATCAAATCTACATAAATCAAATGCAACAATTTTGCATGATTCCTAAGACTTCCACAGCCATCTTTGTACATGATTAATTGACTTTCGGGATATGCCACATTGTTTATTTCATTACCTGAGCTTTTGGCTGGCATCCTACAGCCTTCATCAGAGATACTGTTTATGCTGACATAGCAACGAGCGCCAAGCATCGCATAGTAAAAGTCCGCTATCTTTGTTGATGTTGTTCGTATTCTTTAAAATTTCTGCTGCCTCTTTCACCCGTCGGGGCCACCACTGGTATAATCTCCACAGTAGTCGCGTGTCTTGAAATTTTATTCCATGCCCGGTATTAATGGCATGGCGGACTACGGTGGATTTGTTGCTGTTGTTATATTTGTAGTGGCAGATATGTCCTTTAAGTCTCTCCGCCTCAGTGCAACCTGTCTCGCCGATATAAACACTGCAACAGATGCAGGGGATTCCATAAACACCCGTAAGCTGGTGTGGGTGTAATCTGTCTTTTACCTTGGTTAGTGACTGACCAAGTTTGCAGTTAGCCTTATATCACACCTCCACCCGCTTTAACAGTTTCCCAATCTGGTCTGTAATACCCTGTATGTATGGGAGACAGGCGAATTTTGTTGGTACATTAATATCATGCGATAAGTTGACGTCTTCCATGGTTTTTTTGGGTCTTAAAACCGTTCTGATGTCGGATTCACTATAGGCGTTAGCTCGGAATATTTTTGTAAGTGTCTCCATTTCTTCCTTCAGACTTTCCGAGTCACATACTGTCCTTGCTCTTAAGTTCAGTGATGTTAATACACCACTCTTTGTTGCTGGATGATGGTGCGACATGGCATACAGATATCTATTAGTGTGGGTCACCTTGCGATACACAGTATAACCCAAACGTCCATCGCCTCGCTAGTAAACCAGGACATCGAGAAATGGCAGTTGTCCATTTTCTTCACATCCATAGTGAACTGAATTCTTGGGTGGGCACTATTCAGGTGGTGTAAGAACTCTTGCCAATTCTCCTTACTGTGAGGCCAAATGACAAAGGTGTCATCAACGTAACGGATCCACTTTGTAGGTTTTAGAGGCGCGAAGCCCGTAATATTTGCTACCTCCTGCTACGTGGTTAATCCAGTACTGCTCAACAGTAGTCTGCGATTTCAACAGTACCATATTATTGAAACAATAACTCAAGGGATATGTTTACAAAAGGTTCATGCTTGTTTGACTGGCACCACAATCATTTTTTACTGTAGAATATGACTTCAAGACAGTTATTAGATAGTAAAATTTTGTGTACTGTGCCGGTTATGGAAACACCCTGTACTCCTTTAACAGTTCCTGATTTTCTGTAAACTCAAGATATATCTGGATAATCTTGATTCTAGGAAAATAGTAAAATAAAATAATTAAATTCTATGTTCATACCGCTGACTGCATTTTCAGATTCTGTAACGTGTAAGAAAGATTTAATTTTTAAATCTTCTCTAAAGTATAGGTGCTTACTTAGTATTTTATTGCTTCACAGTGCATGCTCTTCCTCAGGTTCCATTATGTTACCTTTTTTCGTTTAATCAAATTTATTAAGACCTCACTTTCCAGCATTGTCATTAATTAAAAAAAAATACTCACTACAACTATCTAACTTTTTCTTATATTCACTGAATTTTATTTCTTTATATAAAGATTCTGTCTTTTAAAATTATTTGTAAGCAATTTGTGCATGTTTACTTTCTTGTATATTGCTGTGCATATGTTAGCTGTTTGTTTAGAAATAGTTAGAAGCAATGTTAGAAATACAACCATCGGAGAATTATTTGCACTTGGACAGTATGTAGTTAAGATATATCTGAATAGAAAATTTAATTTTAATCAAAAGGCAATCTCATTTGTTTCAGCAAATACTACCAGTATATTAAATTAATTCATAAAGAAGGTTTGTGTATCTCCAGTAACCTTCTCGCTAAGAAATGATGTTTGTAACAACAAAATTGAACATTTTTAATGATGCTGATTTCTAATTAAGTGTCTGGTTTTCATAACCAAGAGTCCCAATCACCACCATAACAAGCTGATGCTGTGCATAGTTTCAATAATTGTAAATAGATTGAAATTAAATTACAATCTTTCATAAAATTTAAATGTATTTACAGTATTGAATAAATTTTAATACCAATCATACCATAAGAGAAAGACTGTATGAATAATTTATCTTTTAAAAACAAATGAGTCAGTTGTGCAAGAATGAAATCTTTCTCTACATTATATATGAATAAAATTTATCATGCTCTTTTCAGAGTTAAAAATTATACCAGTACCTTTTCTTAGGTACAATAGGACATTACTCCACACATCAGCAGCAGAAAAACTTCAACTGCTGGTTTTAATTGTATAATTAAGTGAATGAAAATAAGTAAGGATAATGTGTCTCTTACCACAGATGAGGGAAGGAAGGATAGAACGTAGACTTTACGTATGTTTCAACTAGTGTAACACACACAAATACAAATTACACTTTACAATATTTTGGTGAACCTACCACATGTACCATGTGTAGGATGTCTCACCTCTCACATCTTTCATCAGTAAAGTTAATCACCAAAATATTGTAAACTGTGTTTGTAATTCTTTGTGATTGTCTTCACTTAGAAATTTCAGTCCAATCACTGACACCCTTACCCACAAAAGAAAATCTCACCACTTCGTTATGCATGAAATCGAATGTCAGCGTGTGCCCATGGTTTTGACTGACTTTTCCGGTATATCCTCAAATCACCCTCTCCAGTAAATGAAGGATTTTTTAATCTTTTTATACAAACTACCCAACATGTTCCACCTGTTTATAATCGAACTCTAGCTGGTACCCACGACTGTGTTCGTGTTTGTAAAGAATTTGGATTGACAGCTACCGACATCTAACAACCATAATGCACAATGGGAGACTCGATGCTATTACCACACACAAATGCCAGTCATCAGCACTATGTAGTTCAGGCAGCAAAGTAATACTTATGGACACACATGTCTTTCGACGAAATACAAAAATATCCTTGATCGACCACTTTCAACCACCAAATCTCCCACACTCCCAAAGTTACCGAAATTCGGCCAACATTGTGATCGATGGGTGACTCAATGTTACTACCACACACAAAGACAAGTGATCTGTGCTTCATAGTTTTGACTGAAAAGTGATACAGATGGACACCTACTTTTTTGGTAGAAATTTGAAAGTGCCTTAGGTCAATCACTTTCAACCCCCATATCTCCCACACCCCCATAGCAACCAACATCTAACAACAATACTGCACGACAGGAGATATAATACTACTACCACACATAAACACCAATGCTCTATGCTATGTGACATATGCGGAGACACATGTCTTTCGTTGAAATACGAAAATATCCTTGATCGGCCACTTTCAACCACCATATCTCCCACACTCCCACAGTTACTGAAATTCGGTCAACATTGTTATCGAAAGGTGACTCTGCATTACTAACACACACAAACGCCAGTGACTTGTGATAGATAGTTTTCGCTGAAAAGTGATAGACCAAGAAGACACATGCGTCTTTGGCAGAAATATGAAATTGCCGCAGGTCGACCACTTTCAACCCCCATATCTCCCACACCCCCATAACTACTGACATCTAACAACCATAGTGCATGACAGGGGATAGGATTCTACTACTACACACAAACACCAATGGTCTATGCTATGTAGTTGTGGCAGGAAATAGAAGTATAAGGAGACACAAATTTTTGGTCGAAATATGAAAATGCTCTGCATTGACCAACTTTAATCATCATATCTCCCACATCCCCACAGCTTTTGGCATCTGGCCAACGATGTGCACGACATGAAACTCCATGCTACTTCCACACACAAACACCAGTGATCTGTGCTGGTTAGCGGTAGCTGAAAAGTGAAATATAGGAAAACACATGTCTATTTTTATATGTATATAAGATTAAGCCAAAATATTTACACTTCAAGCCTTAAACAAGCAATTCTGTCACCAGCATATAATCATAAACAACGTATAGTTTTTTATCTGTGCACTTAATAAGCTAACTTTTCTTGGCATTTGTCTTTATTTGTTGTTGACCTACCTAGTAACATATTCTACCCTGTTGTGAAAATCTATTCTTTCCCAGTGTACTGCTGATAAAAGTTCTTCCCGGGTGTTTTGCCGGATAAGTTCTTCCCTGCAGCTGTCCACAGTCTACTCCCATTTTGATCCCATTATACCCAATTCATCTGAAACTAGATGACCAGTGCGAAAATTTTGCAAACAAAATACGATGAATAATGAGGTTGAAAGCTTGTAATATAACGAAAAGTAGAACCACACTTTCGTTTCAATCATTTATTTGTTAATACATGACATCACCAAAGGGGAGACATTACATTTCATAATCCCACTTCATTTATCGATTTCGGTAAGGTATCCAGGGAGATAATGGCTCAACACACACACACACACACACACACACAAATGCATTTTAGAAAAACTGATACTTTTGCCCTTTAAGGGTTCAATTCAGAAAAATCACTTTTTTAAACTATGATGTGACCACAGCGAAGATCTTAATCTTTAAAATGATACCTCATTTATCTATTTCGGTTAGATATCCATGGAGATAAATGGCTCCAGACATAAAAAACGCATTTTAAAAATATTGATATATTTACCCTTTAAGGGCCGAATTACGAATAATTCCTTTCTAAAAATATGATGTTACCATGGCAGACACCTTAATATTTAAAATGATACCTTATTTATCTATTCCGGTTAGATATCAAGGGAGATAAATGGCTTGTGACAAAATGACGCGTTGCAGAAATATCGTTACTTTTGCTCTTTAAGGGTCGAATTCCGAAAAATTCCTGTCTTAATATATGATGTCACCAAAGCGGATATCTTATCCTTTAAAATGATACTTCATTAAAAGATTTCAGATAGGCATCCAGGGAGATCAATGACTCATAACGCAAAAAGCGCATTTTAGAATTATTTACATTTTTGCCCTTTAAGGATCGAATTATGAAATATTCCTTTCTTAAAATATAATGTTACCACAGCAGAGACCTTAATCTTTAATACGATACCTCATTTATCTATGTCGGTTAGATATGAAGGGAGATAAATACTTTTCGGGGCGAGGTCCGATACCGGTTATAAAATTTACTCTTCGTGGCGAGGTCCGGTAAAGTTTATAAAATTTACTCTTCATGGCGAGGTCCCTATAAATTATCAAATTTTGCTCTTTATAGTGAAGTCATGGTAAATTTTTAAATTTTGCTCTTTGTGAAGAGGTCCCAGCAGATTTTAAAATTATGGTATTGGTATCAAAGAAATTTTAAGATTTTATTCCTGGTAGCGAAGTCATTGGAAATTGTGGTACTTTGATGGCAAAGTTTGACATGGACTGAAAAGTTTGATTTCCTTATAAGAGATTTTATCGTTCTACATTTGGTTGTGTGGTTAATTTTTTTTTTCTCTCTCTTACACGGCAAGCAGCCAATTGTCTAGTTGCATTTCTGTGGTGTGTAGAGGCTGTTGTTTCAGTTAGTAGCAGTGCGGCTATTCTGGGATTGGTAGTCAACATGTGCCATCCGTATTCCTTCCTGGATTCGTATGTACAAATCGAAGGTTTGCTTGTACCCTTGCTCTGTTTGCGGATTCCTCGTCCTTTTGCTAGTCTAGCATATTGGTGTCTCCTCCTGCGAGTTTGAAGAGAGGTCATAACTTGGTAAACTGAGGTATGAATTGTCGAAATTTAAAGACGAGCCCTATAAACTGTCGCAGTTGCATTATGATCCATAGAGAAAAGGGGACGTTGAATTGTGTGCGTGGCTCTCCAGTTTAGGTTGGATCATTCTAATAGTAAATCTACTAATTATTCTAATAATTAATATACCACTTAATCTACCAACTAATCTACTAATTAATCTACAATCTTACTAATTCACACCAATATCAGCAATTGTCTTTGTATTTTCATACTTCTAATTAATAAACTGTCTATTTGTATACGTTCTTCTTTTACCACTGCTGGCCTGCGTCGACATCTGGCCGCTAGCTGTCTCTGCTGATGCAGCGGGGCGACTGCTGACATGCTGACCACAAAGTGTCGTCAGCCAGCTTCACGTTCCAGGTAGTGGTCTCGTTCTTCTCCGGTTTGTCCCTGGAGCCACCTGCTCCCCCATCAGGAGTTCTCTCCTGGAATCAGAGCAGGCCACCCCCTGAGCCCTGGAGAAGGTGCCTCTGGCTTCCAGAGGCACTACGATGAATTGAGTCTTTGCCGTCTTCCTGGTGCAGGCACCGCCTTAGTCATGGGATGTGCTTGTAGTCAAATTTGGGTTGTTCTTTACTCTTGAGTTTCTTCCTCTCCTGTCCTTCTTTCTGCTTCTGATGCCGGTTGCTCGCGGCGTCCCCTACGCTCTGCCTGTTTCAATTCAACAAATCTCGCCTTCTCGCGCTGCGACGCTAGATTAGCAGCTTCATCCAGCAAGTGCCAGAGCTCGGTATCACGCAGTATATCGTATATTCTTCTGTTCTGAAGTTGTATTTGGAGATATGCTCTTGATTCTTCAGTTTGTTTGCACTCCCAAACCACGTGCTCGGGAGTACTTACTTCACCACAGTCGCACCTGTTTGTTTCTTTGAGGCCTCTCTGTTCTAAGAAACTGTTGTATGGACCATGGCCAGATATGTAGTGTATGAGCCCTGGAGATGGTTGTAGGTGAGTCATGTTCATTCTCTCTTTCACGCAAGGAAGCATGTCGAAGGTCCTTCTGCCCGTGTTGCTGTTAGTCCATGTTTGCTGCCATTCATCCATCAGCGCATCCCAAATATCTTTTTTGGTTTCAACATGCCTTCCAATTATTTCAGCAGCTTGGTCATACCTTCCTTTTTTAATCCAGTATAGCGCTCCTCGCTTCCTTACTTCCAGGTCCAGGGGCCAGATACCGAGTATAACCGTTAGGGCATCTGTGGCCGTTGTTCTGTAGGCCCCAGTTAGTCGGAGCAGAATTCCTCGCTGCGTATGGCGAAGCAGCTCCTTTGGTTTGACCTTTCTTAGGCGCTTGGCCCACGTGCTTGCAGCGTATCCAGTAATGGAGGTCAGTATTGCATCGTGATATCTTCTTATGACGAGCGGAGGCAGATTAAACCGTCGTTCGCCAATGCTTATCAATTTGTGCATTACCAGTGCTGCTCTTCCACATACTTCCTCCATGTGAGACGCAAATTTCAGTTGTTCCTCCAGGTTTACACCAAGGTAGCGGACTACTGCTTTTCTCTTTATTGTTTTTCCCTGGATCCTAATTACCGGATTTCGTTTGAGTGTTCCTTTTAGGAGCATGTAGGTCGTCTTTTGTGGGGCTAGGTTTAACTTAACTGCTGCACACCACTTACTCAGGCAATCCAATACTGCTTTGCATTTTGTTTCGAGTTCCTGCCTGGTGTCCGCGTCTATCAGAAGTGCGAGATCATCGGCGAATGCCACCACACCCAGCAGTTCTGACATTTGTTGCAATATTTCCATGACCGGTTCCAAACCAATGTCCCAGAAAATTGGTCCACACACTGATCCCTGCGGGCAACCTTTCGTCAGTCTTTTCTCTATGTACTTGTTGGGGCACCGCAATTTGGCATATCTATTTCTACAATAATCTCTAAAACTGGTATAGAGGTTTTTAGGACAGTTGATGTTTCTTAAGCGTTCGAACAGCGCGGGCCACCAGAGATTGTCGAATGCGCCGGCGATATCCACAAATACTCCCACCACATAATTTTTGGAAGAGTTTTGAGCTATTTCCATTAAGAGGTTGATGGCGTCCTCTGTTGACTTGCCTGCTCTGAACCCATACTGATTTGGGTTCATCCCATGTTTTAATCTATGTTCCTTTAGTTTCTTGCAAAGTATCTTTTCTTGTACTTTCCCTAGAACATTGAGTAAGCAGATTGGATGGTAGGATTTTGGAAGTTGTGGGTCTTTGCCTCCACCTTTCGCTATGATAATCACGTCACTCGTTTTCCATGCATTTGGTATTTTTCCCTGTACCAGGCATTCGTTAAAAAGTTTATTTAAGGTTGGAACCAGTTGGATGACCAGCTCCTGGAGGACCTCTGCTGGTATCCCATCAGGTCCAGGTGCTTTTCTTTTTGGAAGGGAAAATATTGCCTCTACTATCTCTTCATCTGATATGACGCATTTTTGATGTTCACTCTCGTAGGGATCCCACATTTTTTGACGCAGTTCACTTTGCCGATCTGTCTCGTTTTCTGTATTGTCATCTGGAAGTAGCACGGCAAGTAACTCCCGTGCAGTTTCCATCCAGTTGGTGGTCATAGATCCATCCAGTTTTCTTACAGTAGACAAGGTTGTAGGTGGCCTAATTTTGCCAGCGGCAATCTTGTAGGGGATGCCCCATGGGCCTGATCTCATATTTTGTCTAACGAAGGCTTCCCAGCTTTTTTGTTTTGTCTTCAGCAACAGATCCTTGAACTCTTGCTTTTTGTTCCTATATCTATCTAGAAGAGTCTGTCTCTCTTCTGTAATGAGGCAACGTTGATATGCTTTTCTTGCCTTCCTCATTGTGATTCGTAGTTTCTGCAATCTTTCTGTCCATGGTTTGTCTTTTACTCCCGTTGTTTTCTTTAGTGGAATTGCAGTTGGATCATCTGTTGTGACATATCCTAAGTACTTGATTTGGCTTTTAATAAATGTGTATTTGGTTGTATTAAAAAAAGAAACTCGTGGCGGCGGCCGATGAGAAAGTAGTCCATATGTGCTATTGCTATGGTATGCACTAGTGGGCCTAAAGCTTTTACGACTGTACTTTGGAAAACTGCTCCTTCTGTCGGGTATTAAGAATTTTTTTTTTTTCAGCCGATTCTTTGGTTGCAGGTATTTGATTGAAACTGCTTAGAATATTCTAACAGCAAAACAAGTAAACTATTTGCTATATGGTCTCCAATTAGAATTAATCTGTGATGGTATTGCCATTGAACTGCCTATTGTCCAAATACGTGTGGTTGGAACAGGTGTTTTTGGACCTGTAATACGGACCTAGTGAATGGCGAAGGTCACTCCCTTATTATGATTGCGTTTAATAGTTCATACACTTTCTGCATCACTGTCTTTTTTTTTATTTTTAGTGTCATTTTGTGTAGCTCACACAACTATGCGGCATGGGTCTACAAGTCGCATGTGCGATATGCCCATGTTAACGCATTGTCTGTTATCTATGAAGAGTGTCTAGAATGCAAGCAATTTTGCAAGAATGGGTGATATTGGGATGGGACATCTGATTATTTTAGAGGTAGTTAGATTAGTTGGATTTCCACAAATTTGCTACATCCAAACACTTTACAGCTTCTGCTAAAGGTGACTAGTTGACTTAGCATCGATTCCTTGTTACAAGATTTCTTGCCCTGTTAATATTTTGTTTACTAGCTTGTGGTTAGAAAGCATGTGGAAAAACGTATCTATGATCATAACATCTTTGCCCGGCTCGAGATCAGGCAGTTAGCGCGGGTAGCGTCCAAGCCTAGCGACACTGCGGCCAGGTGTATCTGTTTTCCAGACAATTTGATTGCGCTCTTCTTTGACGGTAGATTGTTCGCACCCCAGGTCAAAGTAAAATGGAAGCGACTCACTGTTGTTGCTCAGCATTCCGCCTGGCCACTTCCTGGTGTACCAGTTGACCAGTTGTAGGCGGCAATGGGGGCAGCGGCTCCACTGTCTCGGGCTACCTCTCGGTCAAGTGTTACCTTTCGTGGGCACTGCACTTCCCAATGTCCTTTGCGTCCGCAACGGTAGCAGGCTACTTGGCTGTCTGCTGGCCCTGGTTAAACTGCTCTGCTCGGGTTGGAGAGTTCTCGGCCTGTCATCGATCGGTGAAGCTGTTTTCCCCAACACGTCCATTGTGCTACCAAGCAGTTGGTGGCATTCAGAATGATGCTCGTGTCCGAAGTCAACTTCGTCTTCCAGCCTATGGTTGCTTGCAGTTCGCATCAAGCACGTCTCTGGTAGTTCTTTCCCTGTTGTGTGGTGTGTATTCCAATTGGGTTAGGTGGGCGACAATACTAGCCACGGTTATTTGATCTGCGGCGCGGTCCTGCCAGTGTGCTGTCGCTGTTGACATCAGACGGCCCGCGTAGGCTGTGTGTCTCTCGTCGGTGCTGAGTTGCCCTTGCTGCGCTTCTTTGATGAAATTGTTCGGTAACGCGAGACTAGTGGTACGCTGCCGTAGTTTTAGGTCACGGCGAATGTGCCGGCTGTATGCGGCTGTTTCACCACGAAGACTTCCATCGGGTTCTGCTGCTTGGCATCCAACAATGCAAAAAATATTTCTGCACTGGGGCTGTGTCATTCTGCAGCTCTCCCCAGTCCGGGGGGATCCCACTTCTGATGTCGAATCAACCCGGGAAAGATCAGGATTCAGGTTGAATGGAGTTCTTGGTTCAAGGTAGATGGCTCACCATCGACGGTAGCCAGTGGATATCCCTCGGACAATGGTCAACTAGGAGAACGCAGCTGGTACACGGATCCGGTTTATTAGACTCATTATCACAATACACAATGACAGATAGCAGAGTGATGTTCCCTTTCTGGTGGGCGGCACGAATATGCCTGCTGCTTGCTCTTCCTCTCCTTAAGTAGCCACCTTGTGGTAAGCTCAGTGGCTGCTGTGGCATTCACGCGTAGCTCGCTGCGCATGTAGTGCCATCTGGCAGTGTAGGACAGTACTCCAGATCCGACATATATATCTTTTAGCAACAATGGAGCCGAAAGAAATGCCATGAGCTGAAATTAATATAGAAAGGGAAGTTAAAATAGCTCCATTAATCACCATAGTTTAAGGTAGGAGCCAGTAGTGACAAAAACACTCCACACAGACATTATTTCAGATGTTATGCAACCTAAATTTTATTAATAAATCACCAAAATTAATTGAAAAAGCTGCAAGCTAACTTCAATCCATTTGTAGCTCAGATTTGGAATCATTTTATTGTAGTTTCCAAGTGATAGATTGAAGTAAACAGTGAAATTCGATTGAAATGTTAGTATACATTTGTCATGTAAAAGAATCATCCTATTTTTGCGTAGAAAATGCTGCATTCATTTTCATAGGTACAGTAAATCATAAGGATCAAAATGAAGTTATGACAATTTGAGGGTAGAAAATAGTATGGACAAGATATTTGATCTGGAAGTTGAAATGAAAGCATGGTAGAAATGATCTAAATAAACAGTTAAATAATTCCTTACCGCTTGGTTTTCAAGCCATCAGAAAGATTTATAGCTTAAAAGATGCACTGAATATTATGTAAAAATTTCAAATCTGTAGGTTAAAGTTAAGTAATGTTTTTGTAGGAATTTGTAAAAAAAAAAATTAAGATTCCAACGAAAAAAAAATACCAGGCGTGGTGTAACGGCTAGCATTCTGGCCTCACATTCTGGAGGACGGGCGGTTCGAAGCCCTGTCTGGGTGTCCAGATTTTGGGTTTTCCATGGTTTCCCAAATCACTCCAGGCAAATGCTGATATGCTTCCTTCAAAAGGCCATGGCTGAATTCCTTCCCATTCCTTGCCCCCCATCCTTTCCCGTCTCTAAAGACCTGTTAGATAGATATTAAGCAGATAAAAAAAATACATATTTTCACAAAGTATGGTGCAGCTAGATTCAGAGTCGTGGGAGTGTATTTAAAACAAAGTAGAATTTTTTCTGAGCAAAATGCACAAGTTTTTATAAAAATCCAAACAATACTTTGCCCAGAATAGAAAAAAGTAAAATGTATGGTAATTCCAGGGCGATGGCAACTTCCAGATTTGGGAGAATTTTAGGTGTCGCTACTTTAATTTTTTACAGCCAAACCACTATAGCTAGAGAATTTGAATAAGGATCAATTTTAATGTTTAGGCAATGGACTAATTCTCATAAAAATTTCAGGTAGATCAGGGGAAAAATAAGGTTAAATGAGCAAAAAATCCCCGGGAATGTGGTGAAATCCCCTACGTCCCCTATAGATAGACTCCAGGAGGCTGAAGTGAAGAGTGGTCATGCATGGCGTACAGCCAATTTGGTGCAATCTGTATAGCATAAGCAACCCGTTAGGCTGGAAACGTGGCAGGAAAGGCATTCATCTTAGATTATTTTCAGGTGATAGTGCAGGAGTGGACATACTCTCAATGTAACTGACTTTGATACAGTTAGGGATTCGGGAGTTGGTTGCAACTTGACTCATGGTTTATACCTGCAATCAAATCAATTATTTTTGGAGATGAAGCTTCGATGCTATAGATTGGTCATTGTAATTTTGAAGAATGCATAGTTTGAAATTTATTTGAAAGAGTACACTGAATATTATTCAAAACCTACCTTCACATACTGAGGTCATCAGTATGTTGGCAACCGATCTATCATTAGGCCACATTAACGGTCAAAGTTCAGGATAAGCTGTTAGCTAGTTCCTGCCACACACTATCTCCTGACTCATGAAAATAAATAAATTGTTACTTGTACTGGCAGTCCAAACTGCAACATGAATTTTATATATATTTCTCTTTCATATTTTGTAATGATTTTTCACCACTTGTACAAGTCTCTTTTTCGTTGATTTTTGTTAATTTCTTATCTACAAAAAATGTTGCATTGCTATTGTTTTTGCACCACCATCATATCCACTCTAATTGTAATGGTTAAAAGCCATCAGTCATGTGGTTGGCTTACTGCAGATGCCAGCAAAGTTTCCATTTTCATGAGTAAGATCATAGCCCAAAACATTATATTTTCTGTTTTGTGAAGTGTTTTTGGCACTGCTGCCCTCCTCCTTTCCATTTTGTTTAGTGATGTATCTATTTTCCCATCCATTTCCATATTAAATAATAGGTGCTAAGTTGAAAAAGGGATTTACAAATTGGGATAGGGAAAGTTCAGTCTGAATTTTGTTGAATCAAAAAATTCTGCACCACCACCACTTTAGTTATTTAATTAATTTGACCATGACATCAGAGTTTTTCTTCCAAAGTTACAAGTTCTTGTGACACAACAGCTAAGCCAACACCACACCAAACAATATAGAGATACTTAAGTACTGAGCGGCCATTCTGAAACTGATGACTGGAACTGACAACAACAATCAAGAAGCTAGGTCTCTTATAGTGCACTGGCGTCCCCCGACAATGCCTCTCGAAAGTTTGAGATTACCTAAACAATTGATATTGTTCAAAATAGTTCTTTAAATCCCAAAATAGTTCTTTAAACATTTGTTTTATCCTGACTCCAAATAATTCCTACATCAACGAATCATTATCTTGTTACAAGTTATCATTGTTTCAAGACACTTGTATATTTTAACACTTTGGACTATGATACAGTTTTTGTCTAATTGTGTGTATCAGGCAGAAATGGAAATTACAGATAACAGAATGCAGTGATTAGACTGTTAAATGATTTTAAAATACAATGTTCTAATTATTTTATTGTACTAGCTGTGTGGATCTTTATGGCCAGCATCTTGGCTACAGAAATTACAAATATATTTTTTCCATTGAAAAACACATCAATGTTTTAAGGATGGTGGCCACAATAATACAAATGTAATAAAAGTTTTAGGAAGGATTTGTAGCATTTTTTCCCCCTTTGTGGCTTAATAAATAAGATGTTTTCACAGTAATGCAGTGAAGTTAGATACCATGACTTTTTGTTCTTCTGCATCCAGCTTTCACAGTTCCTCCATGCCAAAACTAGATTCAAGTGTGTTCAAGTAACCAGCCTGGTCAGCTATGCTAGATCAGTTGTGGAATCAAACAGGGTTAAGGGACAAATACTTGCAGTAGATAGAAGTACACATATATGTAGTCAATCGCAGTTCACAAAAGGTTTTGGTTTTATTCCACTTAACATACAGTACATTCACCAAAAGCTAACCACCAGACATTTTAGTTTTATCACCAAAGAAAGATAGCAGGTTTTATGCAGAAAAGATTAAAAAAATAGCTTAATAGTAGCCTTACTAAAGTTCACTAAAATAGTTCATGCCATCCAGTTCTATTGCTCACTCTCCCAGACTTCCCAAGACTCTCGACCACAAGTTATATATTTTCACGATACCTCACGAAATATGCTCAATGTTCCACTTATAGCCAGCTCACTCTCAACACACTGCTTCACCAAGCGTCCTGGCATTTATATTGAGATATTAATGGATTGCAGTACACATGGTTACACTCTAACGTTGCTGACCATTTTAGCACATCCATTCCTAATGCATTCTTGTGCGTGACTGACTGACTCAACTCCAGAGTTATTCTCATGCACCCAATGATTGGCAAATACACATAATTCTCCCTGTGTCATTACACTCCTTTCAATGCAATATAGCGAAAGCTGATATTAATAAAGCCCTGGCTTTTTTCATTAGAGACCACTCCTCCCAGCATCTCAGCTACGTATATCCCATACAAACGTGGCATACAAGACACAAAATTGGTGTCTGGTGGCTGCTTGATTACCCTTAAAACACCAACAATTTATACATCTTAATCACAATTAGAAAGAGAAACTTAAACAAACCTGAAATCAATTTTAAGCCTACTAATTTCCATTAGGTCCTTCCTCCCTATCCATACATTTGATCACAGTAATACAGAATTAAGTCA